>CM056051.1:38506131-38846131 GCA_029574335.1 Rana kukunoris
CAATGTTAGAACTATGAGTGATATAAATCATTGGAAAATTGCTATGTGCAAAAAGAAGTGAATACAAAAATTATTATTGCATTGTGTAAAACAATATATACTGAACAACAGGTATCCAATACCTATATATATCAACACATTTTGTGACTAATTCAGCACATGAAGTGCAAAACAAAAAGTCCACAGAAAAAAACAGGGAATTTCCAGCCCCTTTCAATACAGATGGTGCAAGCAGTAAAAAGTCCAATTAGGAGATCCACAGGTGAGGAAGAAGGGAAAAATCAGACATCAGTGGCCCAACACCAGTGAAAATAAAGGCTTACCAGAAAGCCTGTGACTATCCCTTTTCAGGAGTAGTCTAAACAGGCATAGCAGGAGATTGTAATCCTCAGAGACAAAACGGTATCTTCTCCATAGATTAAATGGTGGAATCCACAGCTCCTCTTGGGGTTAAGCAGTACTTCCAAATGGAACTTGCATAGATGTATGTGAGCATGTGTTATCAAACACCATGTGGGGAGAAAAAAGGGACAATTCCATAGTGTAAACGTATAAAAACGAAGGGATTTATTTTAAAGATAAAAAGTTGAACAGCATAAGAATACTCTCATTCATAGAGAGTGATACAAAGTCCTTGCAAGGTTAAAAAAAGCTCCGTGTTAGTATCAGACCGCCTGAGGCTGTTAGCGCATGCGCAATGCGTATGTATCTGCCCGACGATCGTTTCGTCGTAATGATGTCATCAGGGGCACACTTACGACACTGTGCACATGCTATTTATGCAGCCCATAGAGTGAGCAAGGCAAGCTCATTGGATAAAGGCGGGTCTAGAACGGAGCAATACAATAGGTTGATATTACCACTCAAATATAAGTGGAAATCACCATGCCATCTTGTGGTTAAAAAGCGTATAACCGCTCAGGGGAAATAAGATAGACCAAAAATTCCCATTAATCCTAATGTTAAATGTAAAAGCATTCCCTGTTATAGGATTAAGCCAATTGGTCTGATAATCAATTTCAGCAAAATTTTTATAAACTGAGTATAAGCATAAAAGGTGTATGAAGGAGTGTGAATAAGCACACGGTGCCATGGAGATTGGATAACCCCAATATGATATAATAGTCAAAACACAATAGAAAAAAAACACAAAATAGTGAAAAACAATTATGGAGTACAGGCACCTACATCCTATTGTGTTTCAATAATAAAGAATAAACAGTAGAGTGAACCCTGGGGTTTGGTGTTATCACAGTATGAATGGGACCCTCAGCTGTTATTAATAAAACAGTTGATGTCCCACTCAACATTAAGTCCCCCAGGGACATGGCAGCCCATCTTATGAATCCAGTCAGTTTCGGCCCTAGAGATTGTTCTCTTACTGTTACTACCTCTTCAATGGGGAACATATTTCTCCAAGGCTATGAAGATAGTCCCTTTGGGGTCCTTGTTGTGTTTTAGGTCATAATGCTTCGACACATTATGTTTGTCAAATCCCGCTAGAATATTGGTGATGTGTTCCCCCCATCTGACCTGCAGTTTGCGGGTGGTGCGTTCAGCGTATTCTAACCCACAGGGGCACCTCAAAAGGTACACTGCACATTTAGTACTGCAGGTTATGAAAGTTTTGATTGGGTAGGTTTTACCAGTACCTGTAGAGGTAAAGTCACTGTGTCGTCTTCCCTGAAGGGCATTGATTTTGCAGGACCTACATTTTTTACAGGGGTAAAAACCCTTAAAATCACCGAAAAACGGGATATCCAGCACATTAGGTGCCAGTGAGTGTCTAAGGTTTGGAGCACCCCTGAAGAGCACCCCTGAGGAGGGTTAGTAGTTAGAAGAGGGCCCAGAATCCTGTCATTTTGAATGACTGGCCAGTGTTTTTTAATGATTCTTTTGATGGCCCAATGCTGGCTTGAAAAGGTTGTTATAAAAGCCAGACCAAAGTCTTCCCTAGGGTTGACCTCTAGTGGTTTATCAGCCAGAAGAGTACGACGGTCTCTCTGGCTTACCTCCCTGATGGTAAGATCTAGGTTTGCCCCGTCATAGCCTTTAGCCAAAAATCTGGATTTGAGAATTTCTGCTTCTCTGTAGAACTCTTTCAGGTCCGTGCAGTTTCGTCTGAGACGCAAAAACTGACCCTTAAGGACCGCCTTCAGCCATGAAGTGTGGTGGCATTAGTCAAGTTTTCTGTCTGTGGGTTTAAAGAATGTTGATGTGACAATCATACCCTCAATAATGGCGATGTCTAGGTCCAAGAAGTGAATCTTGCTAGGACTTTTTTCGTGGGTGAGGACGATACCCCTGTTGTTGGAATTAAGGGTGGAGATAAAAGAATCAACCGAGTCACCATTGCCATCCCAAATGCATAAGACGTCATCGATAAATCTTCTCCAGAATATAAGACTTGGTGATCTATCAAGGAGTATAGTGTCCTCCTCCCACTTAGACATGAAAAGGTTGGCCATGCTGTGGGCAAATTTTGCCCCCATGGCCACACCCTTTATTTGTCTATAGTGGGTGCCATTATGCCAGAAGTGGTTATGCTCCATAGCAAAATCAAGTAGTTCCATCACAAATCTACAGTGTGTGTTTGTTAGAGGGGAGTTCTGTGACAAAAAATGCTGAACCGCTTCATGCCCTAAATGATAGGAGGTGGACGTGTACAGTGATGCCACATCTGCTGTAACCAGCATATAGGAGGGTTTCCAATCAATGTTATCAAGAAGAATTATGACATGTTTAATGTCTTTTAGGAATGAGGGGGTGTCCATCACCAGTGGTTGCAAGTAAAAATCAATATACTTGCCTATTCTCGATGTTATGGAATCGATACCACTGATGATGGGCCTCCCCGGAGGGTTTAACAAGGTTTTATGTATTTTTGGTAAAATATACATCACCGGTAGCCTCGGTGCTAGAGGGATTAGGTGTTCTTTTTCTTTTACATAAAGGATACCCATATCACAACCCTTTGCGATGAGTGCTTTCAGCTCTCATTTAAACGGTATGGTGGGGTTCATAGGGAGGATTGAGTGGGTCTCAGAGTCTGATAGAATTCTCGTCATTTCTGCTAGGTACAGTAGGAGGTTTTGTCAAGAATTATCTGCAGGGGCGTTCTACAATATCCTTCCTTTCACACAAAGATTCCATTCCTGTTTTTAAATTGGAATGGGGTTGTATGGGTTTAATCCTTAGTTTCTCGAGATCTTTCAACAGTAGGTCTCGAAAAACATTTAAGTTTGGATCCTGGGTACTCGATGGATTAAACAGGGAGGCGTTAGCCATCCCTGAGTGCATACCCATGGGATTTTCCCTAAGTAATTGTCTAGCTGGGTTACTTAGGATGTATCTCTTTATATTGAGTTTACGAGTGAATTTCTGTATATCGACAAATGTCTGAAACTTGTTCAGATTCCGTGATGGAACAAATTTCAGACCTTTGTTCAAAGTTGTCAGCTCATCTGTAGTGAGTTGCTGGGAGCTGAGATTGATAATACCATTACTAGTTAGGTCCTCCTCTGTCTTTTTGGGGTGTAGTTTCCTCCCCCCTCTGCACCCTCTCCTCATTTTGACGTGAGCAGGGCAACTCATGATTATCGCCAGGGTTCAGAGACCGTCCTTGAGTGTCACTCATTAGGGGCGCAAATCTATTGTTTACCACATTAATGTAACCATTGGAATTCTCATTCCTGGTGTGGGGGTGGGCTCCTTGGTTAGAGTGATCAGTTCTCTCTGAGCGGTGTCTCCAAGCAGGTGATTGGTGGTGATTGGGGGGGGGGTGTTAGGATAATGTTGGGGACCCCTTCTACCAGAGCCAGGGGTTTGCAGGGGTTGGTAGACATATTGTGTCATATGTTGACTAGAGTGATCCCTAGATTCAGGTCCCCTTTGGTCAGTGACAGCTGGTTGTGATCCCGCTGGGTTCCCATTTGGTGGAGGGGGAACTGTAGTGACCTGCCATTTGAAGACCACTTTGTCCTTGTAGTCCTTCAAATCCCTGTTATATTTTTTCTTTTTCTTTATTTTTTGTTCCAATTCCTCCTTAGTCAGAATAGCTTTTAACGCATCTGATCTGTGTAAGTAATCAGGATCCGATTTGTAGGGTGTGAGTTTGTTTTTGATGATGTCAATCTCACAATCAAGCGTGGCAAGCTTTCTTTTTTTCTTTGCTATGAGGAATTGTAAAAAATTAACCCCTGCCTCATTGAAGTATTTAAACCATTCGGCTAATTCGCTGTCATCTTTTTGGGGGTTAATCTCCCATCTAAGACTCCGGGGGACCATGTCAGCTTTGACATATTCCTCTAAATATGCTATATCCCAACGGGTGTGGAGTTTGATGACAGTGAGATTTGTTAGTTTAAAAAAGCAACCAATCAGATCGTCTCTGGGGTCATCACCGCCATCAAAAACACCTGCAGTGTTGAGGGCTATTTGTGATCTGAAATCAAAGATATCCATTAAGGATACACCAGCTGCAAATTTAGTATATCAAAGGTAAAAAATGTGTAAAAGAAAGAAAAAGAGGGGGGATGGGGGGGAATTTGCACTTAGTGAAAAAGATAATGTTAATAAAACAATTAAGAAAAGGTCCTGGGAAGGACGTCCTGCTGCTAAACACTACAACTTAGATATAAAGTGTGAAGAAAAATGTGCAAAAACAGTGTAGCGCTGGACAACATATACCCTATAAATTAATACATAAGGCAAGTAAGTATGATTATAAAATTTTAAAATTCCATACATCTCTTTTAACCCTTTCCCTTCCAGAGCCGTTTTTGTTTATTTTGCACACATCTAAAAACAATTTTATGCCCAAAGATTAGATAAAACCCCAAATAATTGTGTATTTCTGAACAAAGAGACAATGGAGAAAAAAGTAGTAGTACCAATTTTCACATGACATTTGCACAACAGTTTCCAAACGTCAGTAAATTAAACATTCAGGTTACTTTTAGGGCACAAAAATTCTGCATTTTACCCATTTTGTTTGTAAAGTATAAAAAAGTAAGTTGCGCTAATTAAGTAGATACCTAACATGTCAAGTTTTAAATTTGCATGCACTCACAGAACAACAATGAACTTTGGCACCGTATATTTTCTGTAGGCTATGCTTTAAAGGCCCCTACAGGACAACAGTTTAGTGTTACCCATAAAGAGTGGCCCTAAAATTATAATTTTTACTTGTGTGCATAGCGATATGTAACATTTATCCCAAGTGATATTTTCGTACATAGGCTTCCCAGATAGGTGCATTTATGTTCGTGTGTGCGTGCACATGGGGGGCTCCAATTTTTTGGGGGGTGGTTTAAATGAATGGGTGTAACTTTTTTTTTCCTCACCTTCCCTATAACTTTATTTTAGGGCTGTTACTGATCAAAATTTTTGTGTTCGATTAATCGTTTTGTTTTTTAATCGATTAATCGACTAATTTCGATTAATTATAACGCACATACAGATCCAACTACTTTTAGCTGATCTCCTTGCAGGCCGATTCCCAGTGCAGCTACCAACCATGGGAAAAATGGATAGCAGGATACAAAAAACACACAAAGGCAGCGTTCGATGGGAATAGCATTAAAACTTTTATAGTCTTCAAGTAGGTAACAAAATAAATATTGCACTGGAGATAAAATCGATGTAGCTACATAAACTGTAAAAATGGTGCAAGTAATACCAAACAGGAGTAAAAGAAGTCATAAAAACATGTAGCTAAGTATGATACTGATATAAAAATGTGTACAAGGATACCACTGCTGAATCCAGATGAGGAGAGGATAACATCAGTCCGTCGGCATGTAGATGTCCCATGAAGGGAACTATCACATCCCAGTGGATGGTTGTAGAATCCCAAGTGGATAGAGGGAAGTGTAACAGCCCTTGCGTGTGGCAGATAGTAAGGTCCCGCCGGCACGCAGATATGAAGGCACAGCAAAGGAGCCCTTAAGATAGACACGGCAAGCCCCGCCGGTGTCCGTGATGTTACCGGATCTCCGACGGAACTCCCTGAAGGCCCAGAAGTCGGCGGAGAGGTGAGTACCAATCAAAAGAATTTTAATCGATCAAAAAGATTTTGATCGATCAAAAAAATTAAAGATTATTCGGTCAATTAAAAGTTAATTTGCACAGCCCTACTTTATTTATAACACATGGGGACGAAAAGTCCCTTATGACCTTTTTCACACTTGTACGACACGACTGTCGTACGACTGTGGATTCGACTTTGCCCTGTGACTTGAAGTCCGACATGCATACAACTTCAATGAACAGGGATCCGACTTTGATCCCAGACAATACCAGGCACTGTGTCTGGCATGAATGAATGAAAGGGGGAACTCCAAAAAAAACCTGCATGGGTTCCCCCTCCTAGAGCATACCAGGCCTTTCGGTCTGGTATGGATTTTAGGGGGAACCCCCACGCTGAAAAAAAAAGGGTGGGGGTCCACCCTAAAATCTATACCAGACCCTTATCCTAACACAAAGCCCAGCGTGTCAGGAAAGGGGGTGGGGATAAGCAAGCGCCCCCCTCCTGAACCGTACCAGGCCGCATGCCCTCAACTGCAGAGAAGACCCAGTAAAAGAGTGAGAAAGACAGCAGAAAAGACCCGGAAGAGGCAGAAGACAGTGGACAGAGGGAGAAGAACCGTGAGGGCTAGAAGACATCAGCAGAGAGCTAAAATCTATACCAAACCCTTATCCGAACATAAAGCCCAGCGGGGCAGGAAAGGGGTGGGGACAAGCAAGCCCCCCCCCCCCCGAACTGTACCAGGCCGCATGCCCTCAACTGCGGAGAAGACCCAGCTGAAGAGTGAGAAAGACAGCGGAGAGGACCCGGCAGAGGCAGAAGACAGCGCACAGAGGGAGAAGAACCATGAGGGCTAGAAGACATTGGCAGAAAGTGGAGAAGACCTGGAGAGGGGAGAAGAACCGCAGAGGCAGAAGACGTTGCCAGAAAAGGGAGAAGAGCCAGAGAGGGGACAAGAAGTCGGAAGAGACCACGGAGCTGCCTAATAAACTACTTAAAAAACCTGTGTACTGTGTTTTATTTTTGGCACTTTTTTTGTAGGTGAATGGGTAGGGGTACAATGTACCCGATACTCATTCACATAGGATGGGGGGCCGGGATCTGGGGGCCCCCTTGTCAAAGATTCCAATAAGCTCCCCACCTGCAGACCCCAACAACCAACAGCCAGGGTTGTCGGGAAGAGGTCCTTGTCCCCTCAACATGGGGACAAGGTGCTTTGGGGTGGGGGAACGCAGGTCCAAAGCACCCACCCCCCCCCCCATCTTGAGGGCATGCGGCCTGATATGGTTCAGGAGATGGGGACTGCTCGCTCGTCCCCACCCTCTTTCCTGACCTGCCGGGCTGTGTGCTCGCATAAGGACCTAGTATGGATTTTGGGTGGGGGTTCCCCTTAAAATCCATACCAGACCGAAGGGCCTGGTATGCTCTTGGAGGGGAACCATGTCATTTTTTTTACATTTTGCGTGGAGTTCCCCTTCAAGATCATCAGAGCACAAGTCACATGTCAAAGTCAGATCAGTGATCAGTGATATTCAATGGGTTCTAGTAGGATCAAAGTCGGACCAAAGTAGTGTAGGGGCTACTTTGAAATCGACATGACTTGAAGTCGTATTAATATAAATGGTAGTCATTGGAAATCATGGGGAACGACTTGTCATAAGACTTTGCAGTCCCAAGTCGTAGGACACGTTCTACAAATGTGAAAGGACCCTGTGTCATATAATATTTTTAAGACATGTACTTTTTAATGAGAAATCAGGTGTATATTAGACCCCTGATGTCTCATCTGCCTTCCATTGAAGCTGGATTGTGCTCCATTAACTTCTTCCATAGCCATAAGAGCCAGGGAAAGTGACCAGACATAATGGAAACTATGATTTACACATCACGTATAGGTTCCTTCTAGCTAGGGGATCCTTCCTCTTCATCCAGCGACACCCGCCATGGAGGTCCTGGGCCCGCAGGTGGGACAGCAAAGTCCAGGAAGCATGGCAAGTGTGGTCACATTAGGAAAAGGGCAAGCGGCTGTACAGCTGCATCGCTTTCATTAGAAAGTTAACCGTCAGCAGGTGGAGTGTATACACGGCAGTGTCAGTAAAAGGGTTAAAGCAGCTGATTTGTTTTAGCGTATTAGCCCACCATAAGGTGCATGTACATTCTGTAACCTCACCACAGCTGTCAGACAGCCCGCTGAGAGCTCCTGACTTCCTAAAGGATTTACTAAAGGATTACAGGCTGTTTATCTAGCAAAGTGACTGTACATTTAACTTAAAGAAGATCGTTATCATTTTATTACAGTTCTGTTCCCTATGGACAAAGTACACGTAACACCTTGCTCATTGTATCTAAGTGCTTTCTAACCCCAGTTTTGAAGTCCAACCTGTGCTTCCTCCTCTCCTGCCATGGCCTATCCAACAACAGTTGTAAGTAGGGTTTTCCCGATAGTTACCACTTTTTAAAGACCAAGTACAAGTACCGATACTTTTTTTCATGTCATGTGTCAGTATTTTTTTTTTTCAATTTTAATTTTTTACATTTTTTGTTGTTTCTTTACAATGCTTTCTGGGGGGGGGGGAGTGGATGGTGTCAGTGTGTTTTTTATTTTAATTTGTATTATTTTTTACAAATATTTTTATTATTTATTGCAAATTTTTGTCTTAGCCCTGTTGGGGGCCTTTGGTGAGATATCAGGGGTCTTAACAGACCTCTGACATCTCCCCTTTGAGACAGAGAAAGGGACTAAGGACAAAGATTCCCCAGTCCCTTTCTCAGCTGCACTGAAAATGAATCGACAGGAGACAGAGGCTCCTATCCATTCATAAACTGAAGCATCGTAAACACAGATTACGATGTTTGTTATATAAATGAACAGAGTCAGTGATCACTGACTCTGTTCATTCGGAAAAGGTAGGAGCCCGATTTAGAGGCTCCCACTGCCGATCTCCATCCTCACAGAGGGGGCGGAGGAGGATATGGAGGGTGACATGGAGCACAGAGAGGGACATCAAGCACGGAGGGGGAAAGCAGCAGCACGAAGGGGGGACACGTCAGGTATCGGGTGAAGCATCGGAGCAATTTCTCCGAGTGAAATGATTGGTATCAGTAACGATAATAGTATCGGTATAGGGACAACCCTAGTTGTAAGATTGGTGATTCAAAGCTGCATCTTTTCTCAGCTGTAAGCAATTTCTCAAGAAAAGCAACGGCAAGAGACATGCAGAGGAAGGAGGGCTGTGTCAGCCTCTGCATTCTTCTTGCTGTTGCTTGTCTCGGGAAAGCGTTCTCTGATTGAACAAGGTGTGGAGGCTGGGTGATGACATCACAATCTCCATCCCATCCAATAGACAACACTTTATATTCATTAAAACATTTAACACAAACAGGGGGGCTTAAATAGTCAGCTTTTTATCATCAAAGGGGCTGTAAACCCTCCAGTTTGAAAAAACTTCTGGCAGTCACCGGCCCCCCAGCCCCCCGTTTCACTTACCTGAGCCCTGAAATGTCCCACGGTGAGGATGCGCAGTCTCTCTGCCCGGGGTTCTCTGTTCTTAATTTGATAGATTGATAGCAGCACAGCCATTGGCTCCCGCTGCTGTCAATCAAATCCAATGACGCGGGCACCAGGGGGCGGGGCCGAGTCCAGCTTTCAGCGGCTATGGACGTTGAATGCTGGACCCGGGAGGTAATCCCCCCCGGGGAGAGAGCTTCTCCTAGGGGGTTATCTGATGTGGAGAGGAGCCCCTGGGGGACCACAGAAGACAGCATTCGGGGCCACTCTGTGCAAAATGAACTGCACAGTGGAGATAAGTAAGACATGTTTGTTATTTGAATTTTTTTTTTACCTTTAGTATCACTTTAATTTAAAAACCTTTCTCCCAAAAATTCACTAAGTGAATCGTAAACAACACTAAGTGATGAGTGCTTGTCCCATCTCCAAAGGGGGGGATATACTTTGATGTTCACAAGCCTTTAATGGCTTTAAGGAGTTACCGTATCAGCGTATAACACGCGCCGGCATATAACACGCACCCCGAGTTTAGGAGGGAAGTTTACGGAAAAACTTACATTTTAAATGCCCATTAATGTAGCCTTATCAGTGTCCATCTGCAGCCTTGCACAGCATCCATCTGCAGCCTTGCATAGAGTCCATCTTTAGCCCAAAATTGCAGCATGATGTGTTTTTAAATTTAGGGCCACCGAGATACACAGAGCCGGATGTTCTGTGTATTCAGCTCCTCAAGGCTCATCTCACAGTCCTGCCCAGTCCTGCTCCGTCCTGCCCCTTGGCCTGGATCCTATGATGGACTCAACAACGGTCCAATGACGGGACATAAAGGCTAGGAGGCGGGACTGTGCGTGACTGAGAGCCTAGCCGAATACACTGTATACTCAGTTTGGCGGCGCTACCCTTGCTCTCAGAGACAGCGAGGATCGGCATATAAGACACACCCACGATTTTCCCCTGCGTGTTATACGCCGATAAATACGGTAGATCCCTTTGGACTCCATGACCGTATCCCTATATATATATGAGATGTGCCTCTGTTCTCTTATACATCATTCTGACCCCTAAATCCAACGTATACGATGACTTTTATTTGCTGAAATACATTTGCCTTTCTCCCCCTCTTATCTGATACCCTCCTTTTTGGAGAAAATTCAGCTACAGTATTTGCAGTGTGGAATACATGAGCGATTGGCTCCTGTGAATGATTCAGACATTTTCTATACCATTGGAATGGATACGATCTTTCACAACTTTATGGATAAGATAAATCTTTTTCCATAAGATAGTGAGACCCGTTTCCTTTCCAACGATCCCTGAATGTGTCCTGACGAAGTCTAGCGGCGAAATGCGTTGACTCACAGGGGCACACTCTTTATCATATATTCTCAAAATGTGTTTTTAATTCTCCTAAATGTTTTATTGTACCATGTATAAATTTTAAATAAATATTGTAATATTTTGGTAAACATTTTTTCACTCTTTATTGTGCCGAACTGTGGGTCCCCTTTCTCTCCCTGCTGTTGTTAAATGTACAATGCCTCTTATATAAAGCTGTGATCCCTCTACATTTCCATTACAAAACAATAAAACTTTTTGCAACTAAATGAGATTCCTGTTGCCATCACTGTTTTAGGTCCAAAGACTTGGTAAGGACATAAAATTGTTTCTCTGTTAGTACAAGCACTGAAGAGAACCAGGGCAAGAATATCTAAAAAGTTTACTTTTCTATCTCAATGGATCAATATGCCTACAAATGGTTTGATTTATTGTAGAACCTTAAAGTTCATGGCCTGCAAGAAAATAAAATAAAAAATCTTTTAACTGAACTTTTTTTATGGCCACACACACAACTGTGACATGTGCAGACTGGAATATTTCGTTTTGTTTTTTCGTTTTAGTTTGGAAAATAAATTTATTTAGTTACTCCCGAAAATCGTTTTGATTTATTTTGTTTTTCGTTGGGGAATAGCTTTCGTCCGAAAATCCAATAATACTTGGTTTCTGTCGAATGGTCAAAAGAATATTCGACGGAACGTCGAATCTTTACGGCGAATCGTACATTTCCGTTCAAATATACCGCCTACAAGAATTCTAATGTTGTATGACTAGTAATAATGTCGAATCTATTTTCTCATAAATCGAAATCTAATTTCTATGTCGAATCCATTATTTCTATAGTGTCGAATCTTTTCTCTATAATGTCGAATCTTTTCCCTATAGTGTCGAATCTTTTCCCTATAATGTCGAACCTTTTCCCTATAATGTCGAATCTCTCTATATCGAATTTTTACCGCAACGAAAATGAAAATAAAGCATTTTTTATGTTGGATCTTTCGGTTTTCGTTTCTTGCGCTTTTGTTATCGTTTGTTAAAACTATAACGGAAAAAACAGATTTTCGGACGAAAATGCATTCTAACAAAAACGAATGCACATGTCTACAATGTATTGTCTTGTGGTGTTTTGACCTTGTACCCTTGTAGGTTGTATGCTGTTTTGACCCTCAAGTGCTGGGTCTGGCCAGCTCAGTAGATAGATTGTTTAAAAAAAAGTCTGGATTCTTTCTAAAAATGCACATAATATAACTGGATACTAATATTTTATAGGTAATCTTGATCCAGGGAAAATCTGATTGCCTCTTGGGGGATCAGAAGTTCTTTTTTCCCCCCTCGCTGGAGCAATTTGAATAATGCTTTATTGGGGGGGGGGGGGGGTTGCCTTTCTGGGGAATAAACTGTGTGTATAGGATAGTATATATGAAGACCATGGCCCGGATTCACGTAGCACTTACGCTGACGTATCTCGAGATACACCGTCGTAAATACAAATGTGCGCCATCGTATCTTTGCGCCAATTCCTAAAGCTAGATAAGTCGAAAAAAAAAGGCTTCAGCCGTCCGACGTAACTTGCCTACACCAGCGTATCGTGGGAGCATATTGAGGTGAGCATAGTTACGCTGGACGCATCTGGTGTTCCCATTTTAAATATGCAAATGAGTAAGATACGCCGATTCAGGAACGTACTTGCGCCCGGCACATGTTTTAAGCGATTTGCGTGAGGGTTACGTCCGACATAAAGTTATTCCTCATATAGGAGGCGCAACCCATGCAACGGTATGGACCAGGGAACGAACCCCGTTTTTTACGCCGTTTACGTAGTACGTGAATAGGGCTGTGCGTAGGTTACGTTCACGTCGTAGGCAGTGTTTTGACGTATCTTAGGCAGTTATTTCGACGTGACTGTAAGCATGCGCACTGGGATGCATCCAAGATACGACGCATGCGGCGTTCGTTTTTAGTACTTGTTTGAAGCTCAGCCCATCATTTGCATGGGGTCACGCTTAATTTAAATGTTACACGCCCACTTCCAGCCCACTTCCACCTACTTTGACTTACGTCGGCTTACGCCGATGAATACACGCTACGCCGGGGCAACGTTGGGAGCATTTGCTTTGTGAATACCATGCTTGCCTCTCAACGTTGCGCCGGCGTAGCGTAAAGAAGATACGCTATGCCCGCATAAAGATGCGCCCAGGTATGTGAATCTACCCCCTTGTATCTCCACACCAGGGAGAAAAGTGTTGCATTACTGTGTGGAGTTACAGACAGAAGAACAGGAAGTGAGGATTTCACAGAAGAAATAAGGACATTTAAAACCAAAATGGAAGGATGAGGTAAGTGAAGGAGGACTGCACTAAGGTAAAGGAAGCTATTTAGGGGGAAAAAAATACCTTTACAATCCCTTTAACTATGTAACTATTTACAGTGCCTTGAAAAAGTATTCATACCCATTTACATTTTCCACATTTTGTCATGTTACAACCAAAAACATAAATGTATTTTATTGGGATTTTATGTGATAGACCAACACAAAGTGGCACATAATTGTGAAGTGGAAGGAAAATGATAAATGGTTTTTCATTTTTTTTTTTTTTACAAATCAATATGTGAAAAGTGTGGAGTGCATTTGTATTCAAAGTTAATACTTTGTAGAACCTCCTTTCACTGCAATTACAGCTGCAAGTCTTTTTGGGGATGTCTCTACCAGCTTTGCACATCTAGAAAGGGACAGTTGTGCCCATTCTTCTTCGCAAAATATCTCAAGCTCTGTCAGATTGGACGGAAAGCGTCTGTAAGCAGCAATTTTCAAGTCTTGCCAGAAATCTCAATTAGATTGAGGTCTGGACTGAGACTGGGCCATTCTAACACATGAATATGCTTTGATGTAAACCATTCCATTGTATCTCTGGCTGTATGTTTAGGGTCGTTGTCCTGCTGGAAGGTGAACCTCCGCCCCAGTCTAATTTTTTTTGCAGACACTGATGCCTTGTACACGCGAGAGGAATTTCCAACAGAAAAGTCAGACTGAAGCTTTTCATCGAATATTCTGTCCATGTGTATGTCCCATTGGACTTTTTCTATCGGAAATTCTGACGGAATTAGAACATGTTCTCAATTTTTCAGATGAAAAAAAATGCTCGGAGGCATTGAACTTCATTTTTCTCGGCTCGTCGTAGTGTTGTATGTCACCGCATTCTTGACGGTCGGAATATGGTGTGACCGTGTGTATGCAAGACAGCTTGAGCGGAATTCCAGCGGAAAAACCGTCTGAGTTTATTCCGACGGGAAAACCAGTCGTGTGTACGGGGCATTACAGGTTTTCTTCTAAGATTTCCCTGTATTTGGCTCCACCCATCTTCCCATCAACTCTGACCAGCTTCCCTGTCCCTGCTGAAGAAAAGCATCCCCCACCACATGATGCTGCCACCACCATGTTTTTTATGGTGATGAGCAGTGTTACTTTTCTGCCACACATAGCGTTTTGTTTTAGGCCAAAAAGTAAAATTTTGGTCTCATCTGAACAGAGCACCTTCTTCCACATGTTTGCTGTTTTCCCAACATGGCTTCTCACAAATTGCAAACGGGACTTTTTATGGCTTTATTTTAACAAGGAATATGTATATGTGTAGCGCTCTGAATGACTAAGTGAAAGTCAAATTACCATGCATTGATGAAAATTGTAATGCATCCAACTAAAAATACATAAAGGTACATAAATATGTGAGCCCCTCTAGTGGGAGGAACAGAAAGTGTGCCTAGCTGGCACGTGATACAAATGGTCTAATGCCCCTACTAATAAGTGACAAAACGTAATAACGTGTGATTTAAAGCCTTGTTTGACCTTAGTGGCATATGTCATAACTGGTCAACACGTTCCGGTAAGCCTGCAAATTTCTTGGTGGTGGGATCATGACGCTGAAGAAGTCACGCATTTATGTTTGTTCACTCATTCACTTAATTGACTTTTTTTGACTTCGATGAACTTTATATTTATTGAGTTATTACGTTTTGTCACCTATTAGTAGGGGCATTAGACCATTTGTATCACGTGCCAGCTAGGCACACTTTCTGTTCCTCCCACTAGAGGGACTCACATATGATTTATGTACCTTAATGTATTTTTTGTTGGATGCATTACAATTTTCATCAATGCATGGTAATTTGACTTTCACTTAGTCATTCAGAGCGCTACACATATACATATTCCTTGTTTTTTTGCTTTTTTTGAATGAGCCGTGTTAGCAGCTACCATTCACACATATTTGGCAGCGCAGGGTATTCACTTCCTATTTATTTTAACAATGGCTTCCTTCTTGCCACTCTTCCATAAAGGCCAGATGTGTGGAGAGCACAACTAATAGTTGTCCTGTGAACAGATTCTCCTACCTGAGCTGTGGATCTCTGCAGCTCCTCCAGAGTTACCATAGGCCTCTTGGTTGCTTCTCTGATTAATGCTCTCCTTGCCTGGCCTGTCAGTTTAGGTGGACAGCCACAGGGCCGATCCTAGGGTCACAGGCGACTGGGTGCAGAAATATTTCTGGCGCCCCCACATGGGTGTCGTCATTTTAATAACTCCTCCTCTTTAGAAATGTTTCTATGGCAATGACTCAACCACAGAGATGCTCCCCCACAAAGTCTTCATTACCCTGGGATCCTTACATCTCTCAACAATAAACAAAATACAGGAAGAGAAGCAGAGTACTTTATTATGGGCTGGAGGGGGGGTCTCTCTGATGGACACAGAGAGGGCTTCTGTTAGAGCCTGTTAGATGTTCGGCGCCCCCACCTCTGCAAGCGCCTGGGTGCAATGCACCCTGTGCACTCTGCCTAGGATCGGCCCTGGACAGCCATGTCTTGGTAGGTTTGCAGTTGTGTCATACGCTTTTCATTTTCATATGATGGATTGAACAGATACATGTGAGATGTTCAAAGCTTGGGATATTTTTTTATAACCTTATCCTGCTTTAAACCTCTCCACAACTTTATCCCTGACCTGTCTGGTGTGCTCCTTTGCCATCATGATTCTGTTTGTTCACTAATGTTCTCTAACAAATCGCTGAGGGCTTCACAGAACAGCTGTATTTATACTGAGATTAAATTACACACAGGTGGACTCTTTACTAATTAGGTGACTTCTGAAGGAAATTGGCTCCGTTAGATTTTAGTTAGGGGTGTCGGAGTAAAGGGGGCTGAATACAAATGCACGCCACACTTTTCAGGAATGTATTTGTAAAAAAAAAATTTCCTTCCACTTCACAATTATGTGCCACTTTGTGTTGGTCTATCACATAAAATCACAATAAAATAAATTTATATTTTTGGTTGTAACATGACAAAATGTGGAAAATTTGAAGGGGTTTGAATACTTTTTTTAAGGTATTTTTCCTGGCTACATTTAAATACACAGGGGCAGATTCACAGAGAATTAGATTATTGTAGAGTATCAGAAATACACTACGCCGCCGTATTTTACCTGGCTCTACGTGGAATCCAGTAAGATTTTGTCCAGTAAACGACGGCGGCATAGTGTATTTCTCCCGTCGCAATCCATCTGCGCGAGTAGGGGGCGTGAAGCATTTAAAATAGGCGCGTTCCCGCGGCGATCGAACTGCGCATGCTCCGTTCGCAAATTTCCCGCCGTGCATTGCGCGAAAACACGTCGTCACGTCGTAGTAGCGTCGTTTACGTACATTCCTATTCCCGAACGAGTTACGTTAAAAAAAAAAAATATTTTCAAATCGACGTGGGAACGACGGCCATACTTTACATGAGTTACGCACTGTTAGACCAGCAAAAAGCTCCTCTAACATTACGTAGCCAAAAAATGACGTAGGCGATTGCGAGGGACACTCGTATCTTCGTGGATCGCCGTAAAAGCTCATTTGCATATCCCGACGCATGAAAACTACGCAAACTCCTCCCAGCGGCTGCAAAAATATCGCAGTGTAGATCCGAAGGCTTACGAGGATGTAAGCCTCTCGGATCGAAGCCCGAAGCCGCCGTATCATGGTTTGAGGATTCAAACTAGTGATACGGCGCGCGAAATTTGAAATTACTCCTGTCTAACACCAGTTAGACAGGCGTAATTGCTCTGTGAATCTGGGTCACAATTTCTATTTACGCAAGAGATCTGCTAATTCTCCTTTTCTTTTTTTTTTATTCTCCTTTATATCTAATAAGTCAGGGATGCACAGAATCAAAATCTTGACTCTCAAGACAGTTGTTGATTAGGAATTTGGACAAGTTTCTCTACAACAGTTATTGGAAATCAATAGTGCAATTCAGAAGCAAATTAATCTGGCATTTTATGTATGCATAAATGGAAACGTCCAAACCTTTTTTGATTATCAGCAACATTTTTAAAAGACATTTATTAAAAGCTCGGAGTAACATGCTGTGTATGATAGAATGTAACTGTTATGGAAAGCAGTCATGTCAGTGAGATAACTTTGCCTTTAAGGTACTTCTCCTGGTTAAGATAAAATTGTGCTTCAGTTCATTGTATTGACAATCCAGAGACAAGATTTATCTTTACATGTCCCCTAGGATTACTCCCGTTCAAGGCTCACTTCCAGACCTTTATATGACCTTGCTGTACTTTTTGTGTCTGAAGTTAATTGTGTGATTTAAAATTTTAAAAGCAAACATGGAAAAACTAGTGTACCCCCGTACCCCTAAAATATCAGATTATCAGCTAATAACATAGTATTATAATAGGCAGTAAAGGAAACTATAATGATTAGGGGTCAATTTTATTTTAAATCTTAATTGTAAGCTGATTTTAGGTGATATTTTTTTTTATATTTGTCATGTACCCACTTCACCCCCGGACCATAAGGCCTCTTTCACACGGAGAGTTCTGTTTTTCGGTCCGCTCCGTGTGTGTCCGTCGGCTCAGCGGGGGGTTCCGCTGAGCTGTCGGCGGGCAGGGCGGTCCCCGCACACTGTGCAGGGACCGCCCTGTCTCTCCTCCGCTATCCCCTATCCTGTCTGTCCGTTTGCATCCGATCCGCCGGACGGAAGAAAAATAGGGTTTTCTTCCGTCCGAAAAAATGGATGCGGATCTTGCGGACGTTAGCAGATGCATCATCCGCTAACGGACGCAATCCCATAGGGGCCCATTATAAGTCCGTAAACGGACTTGTAATAAGCGAACGAACGGTCCGCTCATGTGAAAAGGGCCTTAGGCTGCCAAATAACCGGGCCACTTTTTGCGATTCGGTACCGTGACGCTTTAACTGACAATTGCGCGGTCGTGTGATGCTGTACCCAAACAAAATTGACGCCCTTTTTTCCCCCACAAATAGAGCTTTCTTTTTATGGTATTTGATCATCTCTGCGATTTCTATTTTTTGCGCTATAAACAAAAAAAGCAACAATTTTGAAAAAAAAAAACAATATTTTTTACTTTTTGCTATAATAAATATCCCATTTTTTTTTAAACACATTTTTTTTCTCAGTTTAGGACGATATGTATTCTTCTACATATTTTTGGTAAAAAAAATTGCAATAAGCATATATTGATTGGTTTGCGCAAAAGTTATGTAGCTAGATTCAGGTACCTTTACGCCGGCGTATCTCCAGATACGCCGCCGTAATTTCAAATGTGCGCCGTCGCATCTTTACGCCGATTCACAAAGCGAGATACGCCAAAAAACATGGCTTCAGCCGTGCAACGTAACTTGCCTACGCCAGCGTATCGTGGGGGCATAGTTACGCTGGACACATTCAGCGTTCCCATATTAAATATGCAAATGAGCAAGATACGCCGATTCACGAACGTACGTACGCCCAACGCAGTAATCTACTCCGTTTACGTAAGGCGTCTTTCGGCGTAAAGATAAACCACCAAAAAGATGGCGCAGCCCATGTTAAGTAAGGACGTCGGAACAGTGTCGTATTGTACGTCGTTTACGTCGTTTGCGTAAGTCGTACGCAAATAGGGCTGTGCGTAAGTTACGTTCACGTCGAAAGCATGGAGTATTTCCGACGTGATTTTGGAGCATGCGCACTGGGATACATCCATGGCCGGTGCATGCGCCGTTCGTTCGGCGCATCATTTACGTGGGGTCACGATTAATTTACATGTATCACGCCCACCTTCCACCTACTTTGAATTACGTGGATTTACGCCGGCCCATCTACGCCACGCCGCCGTAACTTAGGGAGCAAGTGCTTTGTGAATACAGCACTTGCCTCTCTAACTTGCGGCGGCGTAGCGTATATTCGATACGCTACGCCCGCCTACCAATACGCCGCCCTACCTGAATCTAGCTAATAGTGTCTACAAAATAGGGGGTCGTTTTATGTAATTTTTATTATTATTATTTTTTTTTACTAGTAGTGGCGGCGATCTGCGATTTTTATCGTGGCTGCGACTTTATGACGAACACATTGGACATTTTTGGGACCATTGTCATTTATACAACGATCAGTGCTGTATAAAAAAATTATACTGGCAGTGAAGGGGTTAACCACTAGGGGGCACTGAAGGGGTTAGGTGTGTGATAGGGAGTGATTCTAACTGTCAGGGGGAGGAGCTACCAGTGACATGTCAGTGATCACTGTTTCTCGATCACAGGAAACAGTAGATTCCTGACATGTCACTAGGCAGAACAGGGAAATGCCTTGTTTACAAAAGGTCTCCCCCTGTTCTGCCTTTTCTGACCGCAATCGCGGGCCGCCCAGGAACATCGAAATCCCAGGACCTGCGGGCGCACCCATGCTGGGCGGCAAATTTAAAGGGACGTACAGGTACGCCCATTTGCCTGCCTGTGCCATTCTGCTGACGTTCATTGGCGTGTTAGGTCTGCAAGTGGATACAGTCAGCTGTGACCAATGTAATTATGTATATATTATACCTGGTCGATGCCCCTAGAAGCTGGAAACTACCAAAAAAAACCCATTACTGCTCCAATCTTCACGGGTTGCAAGGTTCCATGCGGAGTGGCTGCTCTGCTGCATTCTGAGCAAAGAAGGCCACTCGATCCGTGTGGGTGCCATTCTGGAAATGCTTTACATTTTCTGACATCATGCTCTCCACCTCGTCTAATCAGAGAATGCTTTGCATTCATTCAGAACATCCTATATTCAGAATTACAGCAGGACAGCTGCTCAGCACTGGACCCAGAAACAAGTGGAGATCACTGGACTAGCGGTGCCTAGTGATTTCCAGGGGCATTGGCCAGGTATGGATTATACATAGTTATATTGGCCCAAGCTGGACCAAGGTAACTATGGAAAAGTATACTATACTTGGAATTCATCTTTAAAGACAAATTCCAGCCTGGGCTTGTTTGGCTGGGCTTCCCCTAGGGGTCACAGGAGTGCAATTCATTTTGCACTCCTCTGACCTGTTTTCAGCAGAAAGCAGTCTGAATTCCTCTCTATGCTGACGTCGCCAAGATCAGTCCAGGCACCGCGTCATCCTGACTTCGGAGGTCTGGATAAGCCAGGTGCCTGGACTGATGGCAGTCTTAGCCTCTCAGCAAGCCGCTGCGACATCCGTTCCCCTCCCCTCCACAGCTCAGCGCTCCAATGAGTGTGGAGGAGCAGAGCAGGAGACCAGCTGATTGATGGCGGTGTTTCGATTGGCTCGGTTCTCAGTGAAGAAGCGGCTGGGAACTGATGCTGCATCGGTCCCATGCTGCATCCACCTAGGTAAGTATGATTATGGGAAAAAATGATTTCCATAATTCTCCTTTAAAACTTAAAGTAGAACTATAGGCAAAACTGGGCTAGAGTAAGGGAGGATTATAACACCTGTAAGATTTATTTTGTAAATGACCAGTGATCACTCAGTTCTCAGAGCAGAGAGCAGTGGCTGACAGTCACTGCTCTCCTCTCTGCCCCTTCAGTGCTCACTGGAGCGCAGTGTTGGGGAGGGGTGGGCACAGCTGGGTCCAGCATTCAACTGAGAGCCAAACTGTCAATCAGGCAGCTGGGTGGATCTCAACAATATGGTCGGAATTCTTCCAGAGCCTTGAGTCGCTCTGTGACATCAGCTGACAGTGACAGTGGACTTTAATCTGCTGTCTGCTTATTCTGGGTCACAGGAGTACAAAGGTAAGCCCTGGCTCTACTTTAAATTTGAAAAAACACATGGAAACCCACTGATGAGACTTTTAAATAGGCAATGACTCCACTAAATTATGTATGCACACCGTAGATTATAAAGAAAAATACATTTATTGGCTTGGACTTCCCAGCTTTGGGTCGAGTAGACACTCCTCTAACTAGCTCCCCCTTTTGGTTCTTGTGTATATTTTGGACGCCCTGTGCATCGGTCCATCCTGATTTGATCTCCCCACTGTCGGCACAGCTTCCCCCTAGTGCCCAACTGGTCATCCCTCTCCTGTGTTTTCTAAACTTGATGTAATACATCAAGATACCTACCCCTTTATATACAGTTAGTGAATATCAAGTTCGTTTAAAAACTGTATAATGTCTGTCTATAGCCACTTAAGACCCGGACCAAAATGGAGGTAAAGGACCTTGCCCCTTTTTGCGATTCGGCACTGCGTCGTTTTAACTGACAATTGCGCGGTCGTGCGATGTGTTTTCCAAACAAAATTGGCGTCCTTTTTTCCTCACAAATAGAGCTTTCTTTTGGTGGTATTTGATC
Organism: Rana kukunoris; assembly: GCA_029574335.1. Classification (NCBI taxonomy): domain Eukaryota; kingdom Metazoa; phylum Chordata; class Amphibia; order Anura; family Ranidae; genus Rana; species Rana kukunoris. The sequence goes on from CM056051.1 coordinate 38,527,630, forward strand.
ACCTCTTTGGTTTTTATTTTTTGCGCTATAAACAAAAATATAGCGACAATTTAAAAAAAATGCAATATTTTTTACTTTTTGTTATAATAAATATCCCCCAAAAATATATAAAAAAAAAATGTTTTCCTCAGTTTAGGCCGATACGTATTCTTTTACCTATTTTTGGTAAAAAAAATCGCAATAAGCGTTTATCGGTTAGTTTTCGCAAAATTTATAGCGTTTACAAAATAAGGGACAGTTTTATTGCATTTTTATAAAAAAAAATTTTTTTACTACTAATAGCGGTGATTTTTTTCGTGACTGCGACATTATGTCGGACACTTCGGACAATTTTGACAAATTTTTGGGACAATTGTCATTTTCACAGCAAAAAATGCATTTAAATTGCATTGTTTACTGTGAAAATGACAGTTGCAGTTTGGGAATTAACCACAAGGGGGCGCTGTAGGATTTGAGTGTTCCCTGTGTGTGTTTACAACTGTAGGGGGGTGTGGCTGTAGGTGTGACGTCATCGATCACGTCCCCCTATAACAGGGATACGTCATCCCTGTTATAGGGGGACGCCGATCGATGCTGCGGCCACAGTGAAGCACGGGGAAGCCGTGTTTACACACGGCTCTCCCTGTTCTTCAGCTCCAGGGACGGATCGCCGCATTGCAGCGGCGATCGGGTCCGCGAGTCCCGCGGTCCCGGTCCTGGAGCTTCGGACCGGGTCACGGGAGCGCGCCGCGGGCGCGCGCCCGTGACCCACGGCTGGGTACTAAATCCAACGTATATATACGTTGATGTGCCCAGCCGTGCCATTCTGCCGACGTATATGTGCAGTAGGCGGTCCTTAAGTGGATAGACAACATTTATATGTCTTAATTTTTTGTATGCATATACTTTATATTTACATGTATCTTTATAAGTTATAGATCATTAATAATCTCTACACCACTCACTGCTGACGAAAAGGATTTACTTCCAAAACCTTGAATCACGTAGAGCCGTATTTATCGATGTATAACACACACTTTTTTCCCGTGAAAATATGGGGGGGAATCACGGGTGCGTGTTATACGCCAATAGCGTACCCCGGAGGAGAAGGAGGGGGATGAGCACCGCCTGAATCACCGAGCCGTCATGTCCTGTTTACTCGGCTCTGACATCACACACACGTCCCGCCACCAACATTGGACCAGTGCTCTGTCAATCACAATAGCTGGTCCAATGGTGATGGCGGAGGCGGGACTGTGTATGTGACTGCCGACTGAGAGCCGAGTACTGTAAACAGAAGATGACAGCTTGGTGATTTTGGCGTCGCTCCTCCCCCTCCTGATTTCCTGCACTGCATGAGAGATAGTAAGGCTGCAGATAGGCATCAGGCTGCATTGTATGGGCGCAGATCAGGCTGCAGATGGGCACAGAGGCTGCATTGAGGCTGCAAATGGGCATCAGGCTGCATTGGATGGCCACAGATCAGGCTACAGATGGGCACAGAGGCTGCATTGAGGCTGCAGATGGGCATCAGGCTGCATTGAGACTGCAGATGGACACTAATCAGGCTGCATTGATTGGCACTGACCATTATTTTGCTTCAAAGTGGTTTATTTAAAAAAAAAACGTTTTCCTGAAATTTCCCTCTTAAATTTGGGTGCGTGTTATACGCTGATGCGTGTTATATGCCGATAAATAAGGTATATTTATATAAGCGTGTTATAATGAAGTGATTTTATTGTAGTTTTAAACCTCTTTGACATCACTGAGGCGGCGTACACACGATCGGATATATCCGATGAAAACGGTCCGCGGACCATTTCCATCGGATATGTCCGATCGGGAGTTTGATCCGATGGCGTGTACACACCATCGGATCAAATTCCCCGCCGCCGGAAGGCGCGGTGACGTGGCGGTGACGTTGACGCCGCCGCGTCACCGCAACGTCACCGCACCAGGAAGTAAAACACTTCCGCGCTTGCGCCGAATCCATTCGGCAGCGGCGCGGCGGCGGTGGGGGCCGACATGTCTGCTGGTAAGTGTACTAACCAGCAGACATGTCGGGCGGACAGATCCCCACCGGATAGATTTCAAAGCATGCTTTGAAATCTGTCGGGTGGACAAATCTGTCCGCTAGCCCATACACACGAGCGGAGATGTCTGCTGAAACGGTCCATCGGACCGTTTTCAGCGGATATATCCCCTCGTGTGTACGCCGCCTTAGAATATGCAGTCTCTTTGAAAAAGGGCCTTCATGTATTGATGTTTTTTTAGATTTTGTAATACATTTTTTTTTCTTTATAATTTACGATGTGCATACATAATTTAGTGGAGTCATTGCCTATTTAAAAGTCCCGTCAGAGGGTTTCCATGTGTTTTTTCTGATGTTTCATAAGGGATGTTCCCAATCACTCTACTTTCTCACTGGAGCTGAACTACCCTTTATCTTTTTTAAATTGACCCTAATATGTAAGATAAGGGATCTTAGATTGTAAGCTCTTTTTGGGCATGTACTGATGTGAATGTACAGTGCTATTTGAATTCCTGCTGTAATAAATAATTTTCAATTTTCACATGCAATAGTTGTAAAAAAAATTGCCTTGACAGTTTATACAGAGACAAAGAGAAAAAGCTTACAGATAAAGTTCTGTGCCATACACAATACAGTACAGATGATACATTTTTCAACTTAGAAATTAATTTACTTCCAAACGACATTAACTAGAATAAAGGAGGTAGAAATTAGAGAGAAGAGATTAGGGAGAAGATAACCACCACCAATCCCAAGCATACAAGTCTTAAGACAAATGTTCATAGAAACTAATGACTCCATCTGGAGTTAAAAATAACATTTCCAAGTACATAATCCATTTGGCAATATCATTGAAACAATATGAAATGTATTTTTCTGTGCTGTTTTATTAACGTTCATTCGATTCTTGCAAGTATTTTGCATCAACTGTGAGAACAGAAGGTCTGTAGGAAACACTATGCTGCGAGCTCGCTGTAGGGCATGTTATAATTAATGTTTCAGGGAGCATCCTCATATTATACACATCTGTAATTGACTTCCGTAAAGCTTAGAGGCAGCTAGTACCAAGGCCATTCAACCTGAATTCTGGGTTGTTGAAATTACCATTGCAAGATTGTAAAACTTGTAGTTCCTGGTTCAAGACAATCATCTTTTTGGCACGAAATGAAGACATTGAACAGCGAAAGGACCCTGTGACTGAGGAGCTTGTGTCGGCGTCTGATGTCCTTCTGCCTCCGCAATATCGCTGAAGACTTTTCCGAAAGTGTATGGTGAAAAGTCCATAAGTTATGGGGTCCAGGCATGCATTAACTAGACCAAAGATGAAAAGGATGTGTGTGGTGGACTGTGATACCTTTTCCTCCATTATCTCTGGGAAGAACCAGTACCACAAGCCCAGGAGAAAGTAAGGCGTCCAGCAGATGATGAAGGAGCTGACTATGACAACACTCATCTTTAGAGTCCTCATGCGTGCCTTTGGAATGTTGTTTTTGGAGCATCGCAAGTAAACTTCCTTAGAGGAAACTAGAATGAAGAAAAGAATCTTAAAATATAAACTGAATTGTTTACCACAATTTTACACATTCCTGACACCAACACAAAAAAGAATAAACATTCTTAATCGTAAGCAATAATCTGAAATGAAAAGGCAATACAGTAAAACCTTGGTTTGAGAGTAACTTGGCTTAAGAGTGTTTTGCAAGATAAGAAACATTTTTAAATACATTTGGACTTGATATACAAGCGATGTTTTGATATGAAGCCGCATACACACGGCAGAGAACCTCGACGGGCAGAACACATCGTTCCGCCCGTCGAGGTTCTCTGCCGGCCGTCGAAATCGGCGACCTGCCCATCGGGAATGGCAACCAGCCATTCATCCAGGCGGGCCGTCGAGCAAAAAGAGAGCGTGCTCTCTTTTCGCTCAACGGGATTCCCAACGGGCGGGGCGAGCCAGGAGCGTACACACGGCCGAGGTCCTCGCTGGAATGCAGCTTCCTTTTAAACCTTTTTAAATTAGCAACTCACATGGTTGATGATGAAAAAAGGCACATCTAAGTATGCAGGTGGTGCGGAGGATGGTCTATGTGGACGGCTTTACCCTAACAATGCCCATTAGTGCTGCCTATCAGTGCTGCATATCAATGCCACCTATTAATGCTGCATATTAGTGCCTCATCATAAGTGACCATCAGTGCCACCTTATCATTGCTGCCTCATCAGTACCCATCAGTAAAGGAGAAAACATACGTACTTACAAAATTTTATAGGAAACAAAGAACATTTTCATTTATTTCCAAATTTTCTGTTTGTTCAGCAAAAAATTAAAAACCCCAGCGGTTATTAAATACCACCTGTAGCCGGCCAGCTAGAACCTGTCCTAGGTAGCGAATATAACCTACATGTATATACAGCTGAACCTGCTAAGAACCTAATGTAGAGCACATGTTTATATGTGAGAGACAAAAGCAGAGTTATTCACTGTGATTTTGTGCTTGGATTTCATATAACAGTTGTATGTTGTGTTCACAGAAGCAAAAGAAAAAATATGCCTTTTAGGCCGCGTACACACGATCTAATTTGTCCTCTGAAACTGGTCCGACGGACCGTTTTAGCAGACAAATCCGATCGTGTGTATGGGCTAGCGGACATGTTTGTCCGGCGGACAAATTTTAAAGCATGCTTTAAAATTTGTCCGCCGGAGACATGTCCGTCGGACATATCTGCCCGCACATGCGTCGAATGGATTCGACGCATGCGTGGAAGTTTTTCACTTCCCGGTTCGGTGACGTGGCGGTGTCAACGTCACCGCCACGTCACCGCGCTGTCTGCCGGCGGGGATTTTGATCCGATGGTGTGTACACACCGCCGGACGAAAATCCCTAGGAGACATGTCCGATGAAAACGGTCCGCAGACCGTTTCCTTTGGACATGTCCCTCCGTGTGTACGCGGCCTAAGAGTCATTTGTTTGTATTGCAGCAGGAGGTGCTTTTTGTAAATTGTGTGGTTAGGACTGTATACTGATCTAGTTGTGTGTTCACTTGTAGTTCCACCATACCGAACAATACCTTCATACCATATCATACCTTTAAACCGAACCATACCTCCATACCTTCAAACCAAACCGAACCATACCATACCATACCTTCAAACAAACTCATACCTTTAAACCAAACCAAACTAAGCTAACCCTGCAAAAGCAACCCTGCAAACCAAGTTGCAAACCACAGTTATACCTTTCAGAGAAATCAGAGAATGCTCTAAAAACTTGCAGAGAGAGAGTAAATACTGAAGAAAGAAATATATCCACCATCCTATGTTAAATGACAAGATTGAATATTTGAACCACCATTTTGTTATACTTATTCATCACGTGTTTTTGTACATAGACTGTCTGCTGCAAAGCAGCCGTATTATATATGAAGTTAATAAAGAAGTTATTTTAAGCATTTGGTGTGCTCTTTAAACTTACTGATTCCATAGAACGGCACTAGAGGAATTTTCAGAGTAATAGACAGTCTTGTTGGACTGAAAAGTCAGAGATATCACAATTCTTCTAATGCCACAGCGCATGAGGCACTTCATAGTGTTGTGCCTGCCACACCACCAAAATAAAGCTCTATTTGTGGGGGAAAAAAGGATAACAATTTTATATGGGTACAACCAGAGCTTTTTTTCAGGTGGAACTTGATGGAACTCAGTTCCACCACCTCTGTCTCAGACCCTTTGGTGCCTGCTCTCCACAATCAATTGTAAACACAGAAATCCGGTTTGGAGTATTGCTTACCTTATGGGGTTGGTGGTCATTGGGGATGGCCTGGATATAATATAGGGGTGTTGCTATACTGGGGCACCTTTGGGCACACAAACTTGAGCAGTAATGTGGCATGCACAGCGCGGTAAACACTGGGCACTGGCCCAATTACAGAGAACAGTGAATGGGCTTAAAAGGAGTATAGTTTAATAAATCAAACATTTGTGAACTCATAAAATAAGCCTTGATTGCTGTGCCACAAGAAATAGTCTCACAGATATGCACACCGATCAGCACTATTATTAAAAAAAATGAAACGCTACCATTACATATGATTTTATGAGCACTGAATATAAACAGACAGCTAACTCTTTGTCTGAGCCGTCATTAAAATAGCAAGAGACTGATTAGCAACCAGCAACTGTGCAGACAATGATCACTTTAGTCAGAAGTATGTACAATAGTGTGAAAAGTTCAGCAATCTGTTAGGCTGGCCATACACAGTTACTAGAAATGAACTCGATCCAAGCAAATGAAGTCCTGTAGATGAGGAATCTCCCGATTCTGACAGCAGCACTAGAAAATGCTAATCAGCAGCTGAATCAGGAATTGAGGCGTTGCGGCTTCACTTCTCAGTTCCCCACTGCGCATGCGCGAGCAGTGCTGTGCATCTTTCACTGGTCCCCGCTGTGTTCTGGGAGCCATGTGTTTCCCAGAACACAAAGGGGGGAACCGGGAAGTGACGCACTGCCCGCAGTGTGTATTACTGGAAGTGGGTGCAAATACCTGTCTTAGACAGATATCTGCACCCCCTCCCCCCTGAAAGGTGCCAAATATGTCACCGGAGGGGGGGGGGGAAGGATCCGAGGAGTGGAAGTTCTATTTTAGGGTGGAGCGCCGCTTTAATTACTAATTCTTCCCATATATACATAAACCTAAAAACAATTAACACACTATTCCATATATATTTTGTGTGTATATATATATATACACACACACACACACACACACTCAGATACATGCATATACACATGCTGTAAAGAAACACTAAGATATACAGTATATACTAAGAAACATGCATACACACCTATATACACACTCAGGTACATGCATACACACCTATATACACACTCAGGTACATGCATACACACCTATATACACACTCAGGTACATGCATACACACCGATATACATAATCAGACACATGCATACACACCTATATACACACTCAGGTACATGCATACACACCTATATACACACTCAGACACATGCATACACACCTATATACACAACCAGACACATGCATACACACCTATAAACACATTAAGGTACATGCATACACACCTATATACACAATCAGACACATGCATACACACCTATATACACACTCAGGTACATGCATACACACCTATATACACACTCAGACACATGCATACACACCTATAAACACACTCAGACACATATATACACAATCAGACACATGCATACACACCTATATACACACTCAGACACATGCATACACACCTATATACACACTCAGACACATGCGAACACACCTATATACACACTCAGGTACATGCATACACACCTATATACACAATCAGACACATGCATACACACCTATATACACACTCAGGTACATCAGTAAGTGCTTCTTAAACGTCTGCACAAATCGTTCTGCCAGCCCATTTGAGGCTGTATGATAAGGACGCCCAAGCCACTAAGGAAGGATTGAAACTCATGCAATGTAAGCCATATTGAGCAAAGAGCTTCCTTAAGACTAGAATGGTAGCAGCTGAGGTAATAGAAGGCATTTGAAAAACCTCCGGCCATTTTGAATGTGCATCTACCACGATCAAATACATTTTACCCTGGATGGGGCCAGCAAAATCAAGATGGAGTCTGGACCACGGTTCTGTTGGCCATGGCCAAGGTTGCAGGGTTCCTCTCTTTTGGGGTCGCTGGGCTTGACAGCACCCATAATGAGCAACATAATCTTCAATTGCTGTATCCATTTGTGGCCACCAAACATAGCTCCGGCGCTCGCTGCTTCATGCGCACCACACCAGGATGGCCTTCAAGCAGTATCCTTAGCATGGTTGATTGCGAATACTAAGGGACAATCAGTCTATTGCCCCATTGTAGGCAACCAGCATTAGTCACAAGCTCACATTTTCTGGCAAAGTACGGACGAAATTCACCTGAAACTCTCTCTGGCCATCCAGTCTGAACATAAGAGAATATCTGAGACAGGAAAGGATCTGTGGCTGTATGTCTGGCAATCAGGGAGGTGGACATGCAAGATTGTGGCCTGTGTACTTCCACTACACGTATCTCTCTTAGTGGGTGGTCTCCAACTGGCTATCTGGAAAATGCATCTGCATTGCCATGGGTATCATGGGAGCGGTATCTGATAGAATAAGCATAAGCTCCTAAAAATAAAGCGTACCTTTGTAAGCGAGATGCGGTTGTTGTAGAAATTCCTTTCTGAGGGTTCAGTATTGACAACAGAGGTTTGTGGTCAGTGATAAGTGTGAACTCCCGACCATAGATGTACGCGTGAATTTTTTTTGTGGCCCATACAATGGCCAAAGCTTCCTTGTCTATCTGGGAGTAGTTTTGTTCTGCTGAGGTTAAAGACCTGGAGGCAAAATAAATGGGGTGCTCCGTGCCATCTGGCATGACATGGTAAAGCAAGGCACCCAGTCCATAAGGCGAGGTGTCACAAGCCAGGATGACGGGTTTCTTCAAATCATAGTGGACCAGAACTCGAGAAGACAGAATGAGTTCTTTAGAAAGCCGAAAAGCTTCTTCACATTTGTCTGTCCATATCCATTTAGCTCTTGCATCCAGTAAGCGATGTAATGGGTAGAGCTGGCGTGCTAGGTTCGGCAAGAAACGGTGGTAGTAATTTAGGAGGCCAAGGTAGGACCTGAGCTGGGTGACATTCCGGGGGGTAGGGGTGTGGGTAAGGGCTTTAACCTTTTCTTCAGTAGTGTGTAATCCATGTCGGTCCACCCTGTGGGCACAAAATTCCAGTTGAGACTTGAGAAATTCAGGAGTCTCCCTAGCACAGGATTTGGAGTCTCCCTAGCACAGCTTCAACATTCTTTCTGTGTTCTTCATCAGTGGGACCAGTGATGAGCATGTCATCCAGTAGACATTGGGTGAAAGGTATTCCTGCCAGGACCTCATCCATGATCCGCTGCCAGATGGCTGGAGCTGGGGCTATGCCCAAAAACCATGTGGTTATACTGGAATAATCCTCTATGAGTGTTAATGGTCAACAGATGGCGTGAATCTGGGTGTATTTGCAGTTGCAGGTAAGCTTGCTTTAACCACTTGCCCATGGTGTCATAGTCAAAATACGTCATGACTTTAAAGATGGATATCTCGGTAACGGCAGCAGCTGCTGCCACAACCGAGATATCCATCTTTTCCATGGGCAGTGCTGTACACGATAATGGCGGTCCCAGCGGCGGATTCGCCGCAAGATCGCCGTTATCGGTGGCGGGAGAGGGCCCCCCCCCTCCGCCGCTCTCCCGCGCTCTCCGCCGCTTACCGGAGCCCGTCGGTAACGGCGGAGGCGATGGGTCCTCTTGCTGGCTGTGTTGGGAACGGCGGAGGCGATGAGGGAAAAATCGCCCCACCGTCCCCCCACAGCTCTGCTGGGCGGAACGTGAGGGAAAATCGTCAAAACGTCACTTCCGCCCAGCGTCTTAAAGAAACATTTTTTTTTTCTGAAATTTGTGACATTTTTTTTTTTTTTTTTTTTTTTGCCCAGCGTCTTAAAGAAACAAATATGAGATCTGAACCCCAGAATATTTAAGAGGACCTTCATGCTTTTTTCTATTACAAGGGATGTTTACATTCCTTGTAATAGGAATAAAAGTGATAATTTTTTTTTTTAAATTTATTTCGATGTATAAAATTATAAACTAATTAAAAATAAATAAGAAAACAAAAAAAAAAAAAATGACGCCCCGTCCGACGAGCTATTACGCGCGCAGAAGCGAACGCATGCGAGTAGCGCCCGCAATATGAAAACGTGTGTTAACCACCACGAGCTCGCGCGCAGAAGCGAACGCATGAGATATCGCCGCGATCGTTAGCGCCCGCAGAGCGAGAGCAATAATTCTAGCCCTAGACCTGAGATATCCTCTGTATCGTCAAAAAATGCAACCTTAGAATTTTTTAAACGTAGACCTGTATCGAGATTTGTAAGGGTAAAAGTTTGACGTTGCCTATGCCACGAGCTGGGGCGCCATTTTTTAAGTGTGACATGTTGGGTATCATTTTACTCGGCGTAACATTATCTATCACAATATATAAAAAAAATTGGGCCAAATTTATTGTTGTCTTATTTTTTTATTCAAAAAAAAGTTTTTTTTTTCAAAAAAAGTGCGCTTGTAAGACCGCGCTGCGCAAATACGGTGTGACAAAAAGTATTGCAATGACTGCCATTTTATTCTCTAGGGTGTTAGAAAAAAAAAATATATAATGTTTGGGGGGTTTAAGTAATTTTCTAGCAAAAAAAACAGTTTTAGTCTCGTAAACACCGAATCTGAAAAACAAACCCGGTGGGCAAGTGGTTAAGTCTATTTTTGTAAACTTTTGCCCCCCAGCCAGTGAGCCAAATAAATCTTCAAGTCGAAGCAATGGGTATTGATCCACAAGAAGTTGGTTGTTCAGGGCTACCCTGAAATCACCACAAATCCTAATGTCTCCATTCTTTTTCTTGACAGGCCCATTCACTTCTATCCACTTTCGTTATGATGTTTTCAGCCAATTTTCAGGTAGCCAGCTTACTTCCGCAAGCAAGGCAAAAGGTACTAATCTTGCCTTACAAAAACGAGGTGTAGCACCAGGCTTCAAGAGGAGGTGGGTCATCTTTCCTTTCACAATGCCCAAAGAGTCCTCAAAAACCTTTTTTAAAACGTGACTTCAGGGATTCCACCCAATGGTCTACTTCAGAAAGCAATGTACATTGGGCAATGGTAAAAGGAGGCATGCCCGGGGCTTTGATCCAGTCCCTTCCATACAGCGGAGGACCTCCATTCCTTACAACATAAAGGCGTAGACTTTGACTGCGGTTGCCTAATGTAACAAGGGGTTTTACATAACCCAAGGGCTGTAGTAGTTCCTTGCTGTAGGTTTGTAGTGTGAGCTTTGTAGGTTTCAGCGGCAGGGAGAGACCCGATGCCTTTAAATCAGTCCATGAAATGACAGACACAGCTGCCCCTGTATCAACATCCATGGAGACAGGACAGCCATTGAGTGTGACATCCACTTTAATCGCAGGAGTACTCCCAGCTACTCAAAACAGTCCAACATGCTGGACACATGTCTCCTCATCAGAGCTGAAACCGTTATTGTCCATATCCACACAGAATGTCTGTTTACGTCTATCTTTTGTGGTAGTGTTCGGGGAGTGAGAGCTGCGTCAAACACGCCCAATATGACCAGTCTTTCCACAGCGAAAACAAACGACATCCTTGAACTTGCAAGCAGGCGCACTGTGAGTAGTGTTACCACAACGGTAGCAAGTCGGGGTCCCAGAGACAGAAGAATTAGGGTGGCGAGGTTTAAGCTGAGTGGCAGGGGGCGGGCGTCTCGAGCGTTGAGTGATAGCAGTGTGGAATATTTCCTCACCCTGGCTTGCAGGAGTTGCAGGTGGTGCCTTCAGTAGGGTGGCGTCCCGTGTTGCCAACTCCATGACCGTAGCAAGGTCAGTGGCTTTCGTCAGAGTCAAGTCGGGTTCTGTGAGTAAACGTTTCTGTATGGCTGGGTCGCAGAGTCCCATGACGAACATGTCACGGAGAGCCGTCTGCAGGTAGTCTCCAAACTGACAAGTGGCAGCAATGATATACGTCTTTATATCCTCCCCGGCCTGCTGCCTTCTACTGTAGAATTTAAACCGCTCTGCGATTTCTAACGGCTTCGGGTTGTAGTGTGCATGTAACGTCTGAATTAACTCAGGCAGGGGCTTAAAGGCTGGCTTGTCTGGAGAAATTAGGTCTCTGAGAGTTCCATATGCAGCTTGACCCAATGCTGTGAGAAAAACTGCAACTTTCTTATCTACAGTCACATTATTTGCTTCCATATACTGTTCCAGCCTCTCCACCCAGGAGCTCCATGACTCAGCCGCAGGATCGAATGGTTGAATAAACCCTATGAAGGCCATGTGTGCTAAAATCCACAATCCTCGTCGCCACTGTTATGTCCCCTGGACGCTCTGTGTCTCTCAGGTGTTGCTAGCAATGCTGCCAATATCTGCTCAGCAAGTTACACACACAGGCCGATGTACTACTTAACCAGAGCAGGTTTATTACTCAGAACATTATGGCATTCTTACATGGAGGAGTCTTAATCCAAACAGATGTATCAGATGTAATCCCTTCTCAGCCTCATGTGTCTGCTTCCAGTTCCCCTCACACACTGTCTGACTTCCTGGTACAGCTCCTCCTCTCCCATCATGCATCAGGAGAAAGATGATAAAGGTCACAGTGACCTATTACAAACATCAAACATACACACCTATATACACACTCAGACACATGCATACACACCTACACACTCAGTTACATGCATACACACCTATATACACACTCAGACACATGCATACACACCTATATACACACACTTAGGTACATGCATACACACCTATATACACACAATCAGACACATGCATACACACAATCAGACACATGCATACACACCTATATACACACTCAGGTACATGCATACACACCTATATACACAATCAGACACATGCATACACACTCAGGTACATGCATACACACCTATATACACACTCAGGTACATGCGTACACACCTATATACACAATCAGACACATGCATACACACCTATATACACACTCAGGTACATGCATACACACATATATACACAATCAGACACATGCATACACACCTATATACACACTCAGACACATGCATACTGTGATGTTTGTGATAGATCAATATAACCTTTACCCTCTTTTCTCCTGATGCATGATGGGGGGGGGGGGGCTGTACCAGGAAGTCAGACAGTGTGTGAGGGTAACTGGAAGCAGACACATGAGGCTGAGAAGGGATTACATCTGATAAGGACAGAATAGGGTTGCCACCTTTTCCTCAAGCCAAACCCGAACACGCCACTGCATATGGTGGGTGTGGCCATATTGTGGGAGAGGCCCTCAAGGGGCACGATAAAATTAAACAAAATAATTATTTTACCTATAAAATATGCTTACTTTGCTATGCCACAAGTAAGAGTCTCACTGACATGAATAAACCTTGGCACAATCATTTAAAAAAAATAAAACTCTTCCATTACTACAAAGGTATGTGCAGTGGAGATCATGGGCATTAGTTCACCTTTTCATTTTCATTAAGTACAAAGGGTATTACAGTATGTGCAGGGAGGGAGTGCAGAATTTACAACAGTATATACAAGAGTGTGGCGCGTATGTTGGTATGTGTAGGAAAGGAGTGCAAAGTGTAAGGCCTCGTACACACGATCAAATCTGTCTGCTGGAAACGGTCTGCTAGACCGTTTCAGCAGACAGATTTGATCGTGTGTACGGGCAAACAGACGGATTTGGCCACCCGACAGATTTCAAAGCATGCTTTGAAATCTGTCGGCTGGGAACCCGTCCGCCCGACATGTCTGCTGGTTAGTACGCTAACCAGCAGACATGTCTTCTCGCACACGCGCCGAATGATTTCGACGCATGCGCGGAAGTGTTTTACTTCCTGGTGCGGTGACGTGGCGGCGTCAACGTCACCGCCACGGCACCGACACGTCAGCGCGCTGTCTGCTGGCGGGGATTTTGGTTTGCTCGTGTGTACACGCGAGCAAACCAAAATCCCAGCAGACAGATTTGTTCAAATCTGTCGGACAGACAGATTTGAACAAATCTGTCTGCTCGTGTGTACGAGGCCTAAGACATTATGTACAGGAAATTAGTGCAGAGGGTAGGTATTACTTGCAGGAAAGGAGTGAAACAGTGACCAGTATATGCAGTAGAGGAGTGTGGAGGATATGACAGTGAGCGGTATGTACAGGAGAGGAGTGTGGAGGATATGACAGTGAGCGGTATGTACAGGAGAGGAGTGTGGAGGATATGACAGTGAGCGGTATGTACAGGAGAGGAGTGTGGAGGATATGACAGTGAGCGGTATGTACAGGAGAGGAGTGTGGAGGGTATGATGGGGCAGTATGAACAGGAGAGGAGTGTGGAGGGTATGACAGTGGGCAGTATGTACAGGAGAGGAGTGTGGGGGTATGATGGTGGCAGTACGCACAGGAGAGGAGTGTGGAGGGTGTGATGGGGGCAGTATGTACAGGGGAGGAGTGCGAAGGGTAAGGCAGTAGGTGGTATGGGGGGGGGGGGTGGAGAACTGTGTATATGGATGGTATATGAGAGGGGTGGAGAACTGTGTGTATGGATGGTGTATGAGGGGGGGGGGGGTGAGAACTATATGAATGGATAGTATATGGGGAGGGGGGGCAGAACTGTATGTATGGCTGTGGATGGTATATGGAGGGGGCAGAAAACTGTATATATGGCTGTGAATCGTATATGGAGGGGGGGGCAGAACTGTATATATGGCTGTGGATGGTATATGGAGGGGGGGGGCAGCACTGAACTGTATATATGGCTGTGGGTGGTATATGGGAGGGGGGGGGCAGAACTGTATATATGGCTGTGGATGGTATACTGCAGAGGGGGCAGAACTGTATGTATGGCTGTGGATAGAATATGGAGGGGGCAGAACTGTATATATGGCTGTGGATGGTATATGGAGGGGGGGGGGGGCCAGTAACTGTTTATATGGCTGTGGATGTGTATATGGAGAGGGGGGCAGAACTGTATGTATGGCTGTGGATGGTATATGCAGGGGGGGGGGGGGCGAGAACAGTACTGTATGGCTGTGGATGGTATATGGAGGGGGGGCAGAACTGTATACATGGCTGTGGATGGTATATACAGGGGGGGGGCCAGCAGAACAGAAGCGTGTATGGTATGGCTGTGGATGGTATATGCAGGCGGGGGGGGGGCCAGAAACTGTAATGTATGGCTGTGGATGGTATATGCAGGGGGGGGGCAGAACTGTATGTATGGCTGTGGATGGTATATGCAGGGGGGGGGGCAGAACTGTATGTATGGCTGTGGATATTGGTATATCAGGGGGGGGGCAGAACTGTATGTATGGCTGTGGATGGTATATGCAGGGGGGGGGCAGAACTGTATGTATGGCTGTGGATGATATAGGAAGGGGGCACTGGGGGGGGGGGGGCAGAACTGTATGTATGGCTGTGGATGGTATATGCAGGAGGGGGGGGGCAGCCAGAACTGTATGTATGGCTGTGGATGATATAGGAAGGGGGCACTGGGGGGGGGGGCGGGGCAGAACTGTATGTATGGCTGTGGATGGTATATGCAGGAGGGGGGGCAGAACTGTATCTATGGCTGTGGATGATATAGGAAGGGGGCACTGGGGGGGGGGGGGCAGAACTGTATGTATGGCTGTGGATGGTATAATGCAGGAGGGGGGGGGCAGAACTGTATGTATGGCTGTGGATGATATAGGAAGGGGGCACTGGTAGGATGGTATACGGGGGGGCAGGGCAGAACTGTATGTATGGCTGTGGATGTATATGCAGGGAGGGCGGGGGCACAGGCAACTGTATGTATGGCTGTGGATTATATAGTAAGGGGGCACTGTGGGGGGGGGGCAGAACTGTATGTATGGCTGTGGATGGTATATGCAGGAGGGGGGGCAGAACTGTATCTATGGCTGTGGATGATATAGGAAGGGGGCACTGTGGGGGGGGGGCAGAACTGTATGTATGGCTGTGGATGGTATATTGCAGGAGGGGGGGCAGAACTGTGTATGTATGGTGGATGGTATATGCTGTATGGGCTGTGGATGGGTATATGAGGAGGGGGCAGAACTGTATGTATGGCTGTGGATGGTATTGGAAGGAGTGGGGGGCAGAACTGTATGTATGGCTTGTGGATGGTATATGCAGGAGGGGGGCAGCAGACTGTATGTATGGCTGCAGGAGGGGGGGGCAGAACTGTATCTATGGCTGTGGATGATATAGGAAGGGGGCACATGGGGGGGGGGGGGGGCAGAACTGTATGTATGGCTGTGGATGGATATATGCAGGAGGGGGGCAGAACTTGTAATGTATGGCTGTGGATGATATAGGAAGGGGGCACTGGGGGGGGGGGGGCAGAACTGTATGTATGGCTGTGGATGGTATATGCAGGAGGGGGGGGCAGAACTGTATGTATGGGCTGTGGATTATATATGGAAGGGGGCACTGGGGGGGGGGGGCAGAACAGATCTGTATGTATGGCTGTGGATGGTGGTATATGCATGAGGGGGTGGATGACAGGATGGGGGGCAGAACTGTACTAGGCTGTGGATGATATAGGGGAAGGGGCACTGGGGGGGCAGCAGAACTATACTGTATGTATGCTGTGGATGGTGATGGTATGCAGGAGGGGGGGGCAGCAGACTGTATGTATGGCTGTGGATGGTATATGCAGGAGGGGGGCAGAACTGTATGTATGGCTGTGGATGGTATATGCAGGAGGGGGGCAGAACTGTATGTATGGCTGTGGATGGTATATGCAGGAGGGGGGGCAGAACTGTATGTATGGCTGTGGATGGTATATGCAGGAGGGGGGGGCAGAAAACTGTATGTATGGCTGTGGATGGTATATGCAGGGGGGGCAGAACTGTATGTTTAGTGTATGGTGGGGGCAATTGGTGAGGACTGTGTGTATGAGGGGGAGGGGGTGAGAGCTCTTTGATATGCTGACATGCTAATAACATTGCAAAAACTTACTTTTAAAAGTTGAGCTCTCATTCTCAGCAAGATCACCACACACTTCACAGAGCAGCAGTGAATGCCGAGGCTCCGCCTTTAACCCAACCTCCATGTGTATTCTGCAGCCAGTCAGAGAAGAGCTGAGCACTCTGTGTCCCATGTGTCGTCTTCCACTCTGCAGCACACAATGCACAGACGGAGGCGCGCCGGAGGGAGGGGGCTAGCACAGTGAGTGTTGCACACATGTTTCGGGCGGCACACACTACACTCAGACAAGCTGGTGGAGCCGGATATGTGCAGCTCTGTTGCGGCCGGGCCAGGACGGACGGCTGAAAAAAAAAACAAAAACATTTTTTTTTTTTTTGAAAAAATGTGCCCGGGTTTCAGGCGGCTTTAAAACCGGGCACATGTGTCCAAACCCGGACTGTCCGGGTCAAAACCGGACAGGTGGCAACCCTAGGACAGAAGCTGTTTGGATAAAGACTCCTCCATGTAAGAATGCCATAATGTTCTGAGTAATAAACCTTGCTCTGGTTAAGTAGTACATCGGCCTGTGTGTGTAACTTGGTGAGCAGATACTGGCAGCATTGCTAGCAACACCTGAGAGACACAGAGCGTCCAGGGGACATAACAGTGGCGACGAGGATTGTGGATTTTAGCACACATGGCCTTCATAGGGTTTATTCAACCATTTGATCCTGCGGCAGAGTCATGGAGCTCCTGGGTGGAGAGGCTGGAACAGTATATGGAAGCAAATAATGTGACTGTAGAAAATAAAGTTGCAGTTTTTCTCACAGCATTGGGTCAAGCTGCATATGGAACTCTCAGAGACCTAATTTCTCCAGACAAGCCGGCCACTAAGCCCCTGCCTGATTTAATTCAGACGTTACATGCACACTACAACCCGAAGCCGCTAGAAATCGCAGAGCGGTTTAAATTCTACAGTAGGAGGCAGCAGGCCGGGGAGGATATAAAGACGTATATCATTGCCTCTAAATCAAAAACACGCCAGGTATCTCTAAATGCCTCAAAAACACACCAGGGTACCTCTAAATGCATTAAAAACATGCCTCTAAATTCATCAAAAATGCACCAGGGTGCCTCAAAAACATGCCAGGGTGCCTCTAAATGCATCAAAAACATGCCAGGTAACTCTAAATGCATCAAAAACACACCAGAGTGCCTCAAAAACACACAGGGTGCCTCTAAATGCATCAAAAACATGCACGGTGCCTCAAAAACACACCAGAGTGCTTCTAAATGCATTAAAAACATGCCAGGGTGCCTCTAAATTCATCAAAAATGCGCCAGGGTGCCTCAAAAACACCCAGGGTGCCTTTAAATGCATCAAAAACACACCAAGGTGCCTCTAAATGCATCAAAAACATGCCAGGGTGCCTCAAAAACACACCAGGGTGCCTCTAAATGCATCAAAAACACGCCAGAGTGCCTCTAAATGCATCAAAAACATGCCAGGGTGCCTCTAAATCAGGGGTCTCAAACTCAAATAACCTGAGGGCCGCAAGACAAGTTTTCATATCACATGGGGGGCCGCATGCAAACTTTCAAACTTCAAAAACAGTACTGGTGCCAGCGAACGTATTATTAACCCCCAGCTCTGTGTCAGCGGACGCATTATTAACCCCCAGCACTGTGTCAGCGGACACATTATTAACCCCCAGCACTGTGTCAGCGGATGCATTATTAACCCCCAGCACTGGTGTCAGCGGACACATTATTAACCCCCAGCACTGGTGTCAGCGGACACATTATTAACCCCCAGCACTGGTGTCAGCGGACACATTATTAACCCCCAGCACTGGGTGTCAGCGAACGTATTATAACCCCAGCACTGGTGTCAGGGGACACATTATCAACCCAGCACTGGTGTCAGCGGACACATTATTACCCCTAGTATTGGTGTCAGCAAACGCATTATTAACCCTGACCACTGCACTGCACAGGACCACTGCACACGGACCACTGCACACGGACCACTGCAACGGACCATGCACTGCACACTGACCACTACACTGCACACTGCGACAGACCACTCCACTGCGACAGACCACTACACTGCCGACAGACCATACACTGCCGACAGACCACTACACTGCCGACAGACCACTACACTACACACTGACCACTCACCATCATGGCACAGCACATCAAGGCTGAGAGCCAGCAAATTAGGGCACAGCACATCAGGGCACAGCACATCAGGGTACAGCACATCAAGGCACGAGCCCAGCAAATAAGGGCACATGGACACAGCACATCAGGGCACAGGGCACAGCACATCGGGTACAGGGCACAGCGCACATGAGGGCACAGCGCACATGAGGGCACAGCGCACAATGAGGGCACAGCGCACATGAGGGCACAGCTCACATCAGGGCACAGCATCATCAGGGTACAGGGCACAGCAATCAGGTACAGGGCACAGCACATCAGGGTACAGGGCACAGCATCAGTGTACAGGGAAGCACATCAGAGCACAACAGGGTACAGGGCACATCAGAGCACAGCACATAGGGGTACAGCACAACAGGCCACATCAGGGTACAGAGCACGGCACATCAGGACAGGACATATCAGGACAAGGCACATGGCACATCAGGGTACAGGACATGGCACATCAGGGTACAGGGCACATGAAACAGCACATCAGGGTACAAAGCCCAGCAAATCACATGGCACACATCAGGGCACATGGGGCATATCAGGGCACATGAGAGCACATCAGGCACAGCACATCAGTACAGGGCACATGGCACATCAGGGTACAGGGCATAGGGTACCCTGATGTACAGAGCCCAGCACATCAGGGACACATCAGGGTACATGAGGCACATCAGGGTACATGGCACATCAGAGCACATCAGGGTACCTGGGGCACATGGCATATCAGGGTACATGGGGTACATCAGGGCACAATCTGTGAAAGATACAGAGCAATTGAACCCCCAGAGCAGAAGGGAAGAGGTGAAGCAGGAAGTTTTCAGAAAGGTATCCTTGGTTGTATGGGCTGCTATCTCTCCAGAAGACAAGAAGGACAGGCTGGTGTAACGACAACTCTTGACCGGTGGAGAAGAGTCCATGGACCTCCCTGTCAGTCGGGACATTGCGCCGCATTAGCATTGACATCATGACCACGATACTGAATTTTGTAGCTGTATGCCCCCAAGAATAGGGCATAGCGTTGGAGGCGGGCCGCAGTAGTCTGGGAGATGCCTTTGTCAGGGCTAAAGATCTGAAGGAGTGGTTTATGGTCGTCAGTATGGTGAATTCCCTACCATAGGTAAAGATGAAACTTCTTAATTGCCCATATCAGCGCAAGAGCCTCTTTGTCAATGTGTGAGTACATTGCTTTCTGCTTTTGTCAAAGACCTGGAGGGGCAAATGCCACTGGTTTTTCTGACCATCTGGTAAGATGTGGGATAGTACGCCGACCCAGACCATAGGGTGAGGCATCACAAGCCAAGGTGAGAGGCTTCTGGAGGTCATAGTGCCACGAGCATGCGTGACGCCAACAAGCTTCCGCTTAGAAACTTCAAAGCGCGCTGGCATGCAGGCCGACCAGTCCATCTGGAGTGTTTCTCCAAAGCTTGTTCAATGGAACAAGGTGTGTGCCAGATCTGGCAGGAATTTGTGGTAATAGTTCAGCAAGCCCAGGTATGATCGCAGCTGCTGGACGTTGGTTGGGCTGGGGTTGACTGACTAAGCATCAACTTTGGCTTCCGTGGTGTGAATACCTTCTGCATCCACAAGGTGGCCACAAAAACTCCAATTTAGGCACTATGAATTGGCATTTTGCTAAGTTCACTTTCAGACCTGTTCTTGGAGTCTCGCTAAAACACAAGTCCACAATTGCTTGTTGTTGTTCCTGGTCAGTCGTCCCGTGATGAGCATGTCATCTAGCAGGCACTGCGTAAAATGAATGTCCGCCAAACTCTGTCCATTTTTCGTTGCCAAATGGCTGGGGCAGAGGCTACCCAAACACCATCCGATTGTATTATATAGTCCTTGTGGGTGTTGATGGTCAGAAATTTGCGGGAAAAAGGATGGACCTCAAACTGTAAATATGCTTGTTTGAGATCAAGCTTGGTGAACTTTTCACCCCCTGCAAGAGAGGCAAAAATGTCATCTTAGAGTGTGCTAATGTAGGAAGCAGATAAGATGTACTGTCCTGAGATGCATGTTGCAGTGTACAGCCTGTACTGAATAAACATCCATTGCTCCAGACCAGAGTCTTGTGTCTCTCACAACACACAGGACATCACAGTGGCAACGAGGATGGGATTGGTCGGCTGCATGCCAGCGTGCTTTTGAAGTTTCTAAGCGGAAGCTGTTGGCGTCACGCATGCTCGTGCACTATGACCTCCAGAAGCCTCTCACCTTGGCTTGTGATGCCTCACCCTATGGTCTGGGGGCGGTACTATCCCACATCTTACCAGATGGGTCAGAAAAACCAGTGGCATTTGCCTCCAGGTCTTTGACAAAAGCTGAAAACAATACTCTCCTGGGTACGGTCCGGTTGGCCTGCAACTGTCACACAGGAGTATGAACCTTATTTCCGTAGGCGTATGGAATTAACTGTGGCTGGCAACTGTGTTTTATGGGGAGACAGAGTGATCATTCCACAGACCCTCCGGAGACACATTCTGGACTTGCTACATACTGGTCATCCCGGGGGCACTCGTATGAAACAAAAGGCCAGAGGCTATGTGTGGTGGCCAAACCTAGACTCAGATATCGCAACATATGTGAATGCTTGTGCTGGATGTGCACAAACGGCAAGAGACCCTCCTCGAGGGTGCGTCCAGCCCTGGACTTGGCCCACGGTTCCTTGGTTTCGCCTACACTTGGACTTTGCAGGCCCGATCAGAGGACACACCTTCTTGATCATAGTGGACGCCCATTCAAAGTGGCCTGAGGTCATTCCTGTTACTCAGCCAACAACTAAGGCAATTGAGATAGCTTCAGTGATGGAAATGGCTGTGAAAGATACAGAGCAATTGAACCCCCAGAGCAGAAGGGAAGAGGTGAAGCAGGAAGTTTTCAGAACAGCAATCAAGCCAACTGCCGCAAACTGGAAACACCGACCCCCACCAACCCGGGAGTCAGCTTGTTACCGTTGTGGGAATACAGACCATGACCACAAAGTCTGCCGGTTTAAGGATCAGACTGTCATAATTGCGGTAGGATCCGGCATCTGAAACGAGTTTGCCAGTAGCAAGAAGGTGCGAGATATAAAAACCTCTGAACCCAAGACAAAGACATATATGGTGGAAAGATATACATCATCATCTGAGTCAGAGGATGAAGAAGTGCTCACAGATTAGACATACATCATATGCATGCAGCACTCGCAATGACTGTAGATGTAAACATTGAGGGAAAGAAAACTCAAGATGGATGTAGACACAGGAGCAGCAGTTTCAGTTATCACCCAGAGAAACAATGGGACAACTTCAGACCCGAAGAACTGTCCGCCAACACCAATCAAACTGCAGACATACTCAAAGCAGATACTCCACCCACTGGGTTACGCAAAAGTAAAGGTATAACACAATCAGAGCACATCAGGCATACATCCCAACTTTTCAACTTCAGAATGAGGGACAAATGAGCATACCTCCCAACGAAGTTGTTGTTGAGCGGAGGGGGGTCTGTGGATCTGAGTTGTTGAGCGGGGGAGGTTCCGCGGATCGGAGTTGTTGAGCGGGGGGGGGGGGGGGTTCGCAGATCAAAGTTGTTGAGCGGGGGGTCCACGGTTTGGAGTTGTTGAGCGGGGATTTACCGCGGATCGTGGGGATTTACCGCGAATCGCGGGGGGGCCGGATTCGCGGGCCATTTATTACCGGTCCGCGGGCCGTAAATGGCCGCGGGCCGGTACTTTGAGACCCCTGCTCTAAATGCATCAAAAAGCTTGCAGCTTGACCCAATGCTGTGAGAAAAAATTCAACTTTCTTATCTACAGTCACATTATTTGCTTCCATATACTGTTCCAGGGTGCCTCTAAAGGCATCAAAAACACGCCAGGGTGCCTCAAACACACACCAGGGTACCTCTAAATGCATCAAAAACACACCAGGGTGCCTCTAAATGCATCAAAAACACACCAAGGTGCCTCAAAATGTATCAAAAACACACCAGGGTGCCTCTAAATGCATCAAAAACACACCAGGGTGTCTCTAAAGGCTTCAAAAACACGCCAGGGTGCCTCAAAAACACACAAAGGTGCCTCTAAATGCATCAAAAACACACCAAGGTGCCTCAAAATGCATCAAAAACACACCAGGGTGCCTCTAAATGCATCAAAAACACGCCAGGGTGCCTCTAAATGCATCAAAAACACGCCAGGGTGCCTCTAAATACATCAAAAACATGCCAAGGTGCCTCAAAACCATGCCAGGGTGCCTCTAAATGCATAAAAAACACTCCAGGGTGCCTCAAAAGCAAGCCGGGATGCCTCAAAATGCATCAAAAACACGCCAGAGTGCCTCTAAATACATCAAAAACATGCCAGGGTGCCTCTAAATGCATCAAAAACACTCCAGGGTGCCTCAAAAACATGCCAGAGTGCCTCTAAATGCATCAAAAACATGCCAGAGTGTCTCTAAAGGCATCAAAAACACGCCAGGGTGCCTCAAAAACACACCAGGGTGCCTCTAAATAAATCAAAAACACACCATGGTGCCTCAAAATGCATCAAAAACACACCAGGGTGCCTCTAAAAGCTCCAAAAACACGCCAGGGTGCCTCAAAAACACACCAGGGTGCCTCTAAATGCACCGAAAACACACCAGGGTGCCTCAAAAACATGCCAGGGTGCCTCTAAATGCATCAAAAACACACCAAGGTGCCTCAAAAACACGCCAGGGTGCCTCTAAATGCATCAAAAACATGCCAGGGTGCCTCAAACACATACCAGGGTGCCTCTAAATGCATCAAAAACACACCAAGGTGCCTCTAAATGCATCAAAAACACTCCAGGGTGCCTCTAAATCAGGGCTCAAAATTTCAAGTCCTGAGCTACTAGCCAGGCCTAAAGAGTTACTCGCCACCAGTTGCCCCACCTAATTCATACACTGCCCTGCGCCTAATTGCACCTGTAAACACGCCCTTGTAGATTATCTCATGGAATGACAATGTTTTATGCAGAATCAAGTTACAAAATTAGATATTACCAACAAAAACTTTAACAAAATGGAACAGGGCACTGGGGACAGACCAGAGGGACAGGGCACTAGAACTGGGTCTCTTCCACATTCTCTTGCTGTCTCCTCTGCAACTCCCATCCATCCTCTCTCTCTCTCTCTCTCTCCCATTCATCTCATCTTTAGGAGCCTGTGTTTGCGGCTCCACGCTTGCATGTCCCCACTTCCCCCCTTTTATTCAGGCTGGCAGAGAGGAGAGGAGCTGCAGCACAGCGGGAGGGAGTACGATCCACACAACTGCACAGCCATTGACACCATAGCACTGCGCACACTGACATCGCACAGCACACATTGAGACCAGTCTGTTCACAGTGCTCAGGCTGAACTGTTGGACACTTACATAGAGCACAAGGAGAAGAAAACTGCACAAACTGGAAGGCTGCCGCTCTCATGTCAGTGAGCGCTGCACCAGAGTTGTAATTTTCGCAATACTCCACCTCACTCATTACTTTCTGCTCTCCAGCTACATTGGTTGGGGCCCGGGGGGAGGGGGGCAGACTCAGAGAGGTCATACTGTTAGGTCCCATGGCTTAATGAGAATTGTAAGGAGAGCACCTGTGTACTGCTCACTAGACTACTTTTCCCGAGCATGCACCTTTCCTCTTCAGCCGCCAATCTCATCGGGACTCTAAGTGTAGGCACAGATTGCAGGGAGATTGGTCATGCAGCCCTGTCATCACTCGCCTCCAGCTTAAATCCACTCGCCAAATGCTAGTAGGCGAGTGGAAATTTTGAGGGCTGTTCTAAATGCATCAAAAACATGCCAGAGTGTCTCTAAAGGCATCAAAAACATGCCAGGGTGCCTCAAAAAACACACCAGGGTGCCTCTAAATGCACCAAAAACACACCAAGGTGCCTCGAAATGCATCAAAAACACACCAGGGTGCCTCTAAATGGATCAAAAACACGCAAGGGTGCCTCTAAATGCATCAAAAACCCACCAGGGTGCCTCTAAATGCATCAAAAACATGCCAGGGTACCTCTAAATGCATCAAAAACACACCAGGGTGTCTCTAAAGGCATCGAAAACACACCAGGGTGCCCCAAAAATATGCCAGGGTGCCTCTAAATGCATCAAAACATGCCAGAGTGTCTCTAAAGGCATCAAAAACACGCCAGAGTGCCTCAAAAACACACCAGGGTGCCTCTAAATGCATCAAAAACACATCATGGTGCCTCAAAATGCATCAAAAACACACCAGGGTGCCTCTAAATGCATCAAAAACACGCCAGCGTGCCTCTAAAAGCTCCAAAAACACGCCAGGGTGCCTCAAAAACACACTAGGGTGCCTCTAAATGCACAAAAAACACACCAAGGTGCCTCAAAATGCATCAAAAACACACAGGGTGCCTCTAAATGCATCAAAAACATGCCAGAGTGCCTCTAAATCTATCAAAAACACACCAGGGTGCCTCAAAAACACGCCAGGGTGCCTCTAAATGCATAAAAAACACACCAGGGTGCCTCTAAAGGCATCAAAAACACACCAGGGTGCCTCAAAAACATGCCAGGGTGCCTCTAAATGATCAAAAAAACACCAAGGTGCTCAAAAACACGCCAGGGTGCCTCTAAATGCATCAAAAAACATACCAGGGTGCCTCTAAAGGCATCAAAAACATGCCAGGGTGCTCAAACATACCAGGGTGCCTCTAAATGCATCAAAAACGCACCAAGGTGCCTCTAAATGGATCAAAAACACGCCAGGGTGCCTCTAAATGCATCAAAAACACACCAGGGTGCCTCTAAATGCATCAAAAACATGCCAGGGTACCTCTAAATGCATCAAAAACAAACCAGGGTGCCTCTAAAGGCATCGAAAACACATCAGGGTGCCTCAAAAACATGCCAGGGTGCCTCTAAATGCATCAAAAACATGCCAGGGGGCCTCAAACACACACCAGGGGGCCTCAAACACACACACCAGGGTGCCTCAAACACACCAGGGTGCCTCTAAATACATCAAAAACACACCAAGGTGCCTCTAAATGCATCAAAAACATGCCAGGGTGCCTCTAAATGCATTAAAAACACGCCAGGGTGCCTCAAAAACACACCAGGGTGCCTCCAAATGCATCAAAAACACACCATGATGCCTCAAACTGTATCAAAAACACACCAGGGTGACTTAAAATGCATCAAAAATACACCAGGGTGCCTTTTAAATGCATCAAAAACATGCCAGGGTGCCTCAAAAACATGCCAGGGTGCCTCTAAAGGCATCAAGAACATGCCAGGGTGCCTCAAAAACACACCAGAGTGCCTCTAGATGCATCAAAAACATACCAGGGTGCCTCAAATACACACCAGGGTGCCTCAAAAACACACCGGGGTGCCTCTAAATGCATCAAAAACATGCCAGGGTGCTTCTAAATGCATCAAAAACACACCAGGGTGCCTCTAAATGCATCAAAAACATGCCAGGGTGGGTCAAAATGCATCAAAAACACACCAGGGTGCCTCAAAAACACGTCAGGGTGCCTCTAAATGCATCAAAACACACCAGGTTGCCTCTAAATGCATCAAAAACATGCCAGAGTGCCTCTAAATGCATCAAAAACACACCAGGGTGCCTCAAAAACACACAGGGTGCCTCTAAATGCATCAAAAACATGCCATAGTGCCTCTAAATGCATCAAAAACACACCAGGGTGCCTCAAAAACACACAGGGGGCCTCTAAATGCATAAAAAACACACCAGGGTGCCTCTAAAGGCATCGAAAACACACCAGGGTGCCTCAAAAACATGCCAGGGTGCCTCTAAATGCATCAAACACACACCAAGGTGCCTGAAAAACACGCCAGGGTGCCTTAAATGCATCAAAAACATACCAGGGTGCTTAAAGGATCAAAAACATGCCAGGGTTCCTCAAAACATACCAGGGTGCCTCTAAATGCATCAAAAACACACCAAGTTGCCTCTAAATGCATCAAAAACACTCCAGGGTGCCTCTAAATGCATCAAAAACACACAAGAGTGCCTCTAAATACATCAAAAACATACCAGGGTGCCTCAAATACACACCAGGGTGCCTCTAAATGCATCAAAAACATGCCAGGGTGCCTCTAAATGCATCAAAAACACACCAGGGTGACTAATAATGCATCAAAAATATACCAGGGTGCCTCTAAATGCATCAAAAACATGCCAGGGTGCCTCAAAAACATGCCAGGGTGCCTCTAAAGGCATCAAGAACATGCCAGGGTGCCTCAAAAACACACCAGAGTGCCTCTAAATCAGGGATCCTCAAACTACGGCCCTCCAGCTGTTGCGGAACTACAAGTCCCATGAGGCATTGTAAAACTCTGACATTCACAGACATGACTAGGGCATGATGGGAATTGTAGTTCCTGAACAGCTGGAGGGCCGTAGTTTGAGGACCCATGCTCTAAATGCATCAAAAACATACCAGGGTGCCTCAAATACACACCAGGGTGCCTCAAAAACACACCAGGGTGCTTCTAAATGCATCAAAAACACACCAGGGTGCCTCTAAATGCATCAAAAACATGCCAGGGTGCGTCTAAATGCATCAAAAACATGCCAGGGTGCGTCTAAATGCATCAAAAACCCACCAGGGTGCCTCAGAAACACGCCAGGGTGCCTCTAAATGCATCAAAAACACACCAGGGTGCCTCAAAAACACACAGGGTGCCTCTAAATGCATCAAAAACATGCCAGAGTGCCTCTAAATGCTTTAAAAGCACACCAGGGTGCCTCAAAAACACGCCAGGGTGCCTCTAAATGCATAAAAAACACACCAGGGTGCCTCTAAAGGCATCGAAAACACACCAGGGTGCCTCAAAAACATGCCAGGGTGCCTCTAAATGCATCAAAAACACCCCAAGGTGCCTCTAAATGCATCAAAAACACTCCAGGGTGCCTCTAAATGCATCAAAAACATGCCAGAGTGTCTCTAAAGGCATCAAGAACACGCCAGGGTGCCTCTAAAAGCTCCAAAAACACGCCAGGGTGCCTCAAAAACACACCAGAGTGCCTCTAAATGCACCAAAAACACACCAAGGTGCCTCAAAATGCATCAAAAACACACCAGGGTGCCTCTAAATGCATCAAAGACATGCCAGGGTACCTCTAAATGCATCAAAAACCAAACAGGGTGCCTCTAAAGGCATCGAAAACACACCAGGGTGCCTCAAAAACATGCCAGGGTGCCTCTAAATGCATCAAAAACACGCCAGGGTGCCTCAAACACACACCAGGGTGCTTCAAACACACCAGGGTGCCTCTAAATGCATCAAAAACACACCAAGGTGCCTCTAAATGCATCAAAAACATGCCAGGGTGCCTCTAAAGGCATCAAAAACACGCCAGGGTGCCTCAAAAACACAACAGGGTGCCTCAAACACACACCAGGGTGCCTCTAAATGCATCAAAAACACACCACGGTGCCTCTAAATGCATCAAAAACACTCACGGGTGCCTCTAAATGCATCAAAAACATGCCCGGGTGCCTCTAGAAGGCATCAAAAACACACCAGGGTGCCTCAAAATGCATCAAAAACACTCCAGGATGCCTCTAAATGCATCAAAAACATTCCAGGGTACCTCAAAACATGCCAGGGTGCCTCTAAATGCACCAAAAACATGCCAGGGTGCCTCAAAATGCATCAAAAACACACCAAGGTGCCTCTAAGGCTTCAAAAACATGCCTGTGTGCCTCAAAAACACACCAGGGTGCCTCTAAATGCATGCAGGATGGATATATGCACCACAGGATGGATATTGTGGGGATGTTAAGGGTTAACATAAGTTGTCCATATATTGCATATATGCTGTCTGTATATCAGAATGACATGAGCAATTCTTGTGATGACCATATATAGTAGTAGTCAGTTTGAATGTCTTGTGACCTAAGTTTTGTGGTTTCTATAACCAGTTTTTGGCGGTTGACATATATACCAGCCTTAATCATGAGACAAGTTCTAACTTAAGCAATAAATAACGGTAACTTTTAACCAATGATATCTAGGCCCCCTCACTCCCTCATAGGGGGAGTCCCTCTGCCCCATTGGGGTCCCGTTGGGCCCCAGTTGGGCTCCCAAGAGGAGCAGGTAGGGTGGGGTGAGTGGGAGGCCCCCCTTCACACCCGCCATTGCCACCAGGGGCATGGAGAAGGATGGCGATTGCCTCCGGGGGGAGGGTCTGCCTACTCCCAACTCCTGCAGTCCGGCTCCTCTCTCTCGAGTTCACGCACAAAAATACACTAAAAAAAAAAAAAAAAAAAAAAAAAAAGAAACTGTTCGCGCCATATTACATCAGAATGATTTAACCTATTATCGTGTCAGTCTCGTTACTGCAAGGGCTAAAATCATTCTCCTGGTACCAGACAGGACATCATACCAAGGGTCAGTACTTTATACCTTACAATTTGGGGTGTGCTTTCAGTTTGGGGGCTCGTCTGGGATACAGGGGATCTCCTTTCGTCTGTCAGAAGGCTCGGATCAATTCCTGTATTCTTAATAATTCTCAGTCGGGGACTGTGATAAGAATCGTGTCTAGGACACGACGTGTAAGGGTTTTGGATAAGACATCAGGGATGTCCAGATGTCCAGATAAGATAAGCCTCAGGGAGACATAGATATACCCTTGGTATGATCGCCTAAAATATTGATGTTTAAAGTATTAAGTAATATATTGTTGTTTAAAGTATTAAGAATTTTAGAGTAATAAGAAATTATCTGTTTGTGCGGTACAGGTGCTTAGAAGGTGAGCTAAGCCAAGGACTGCTTTGAGACGTGTTTGGCAAACGTATAAGACACACCATCTCCGTGGCTAGGCGAAAGCTATATGACCCACGGTTGATGAAAGCAAGTGATACTGAGCCGGGCGTCTGTGTAATCTGTATAACTTGTCCTTGATGTAAAATTTGTTTAGTATTTAATATAACTGAGTGGAATTTAAAAATCTGCCAAGTTAGTTTTAATAATCCCTCCCAAAGAAAGTAAAACAGTATTTAGGTTGCAGGGTAAATTTTCCAGAAAGACAATAAGGTTGTACTTTACACAACCTGTCACGATCACACTTGTCAGTAGCAAATTTCTAACCACAAGCGAGCGTCTCGTGACGGGGCTATATGAGGAACTAAAAGAATAAGATGGAATTTCTACTAAGCACGTAAGACTGGCTGTGATACTTCACAGCCCGCATTATCTTTGACCACCACTAGAGGGAGACTCCACCCCAATCCAACTAGCTGACCACACACAAGCAGATACAAATCTTACATTTAATCTGGTGCACGCTAAGGGTTGGGACACAGTCTAGCAATTACTACACATTTCTAGTGTTCCTCCAGCTATCCTGTAAGCTTGAATCCCAGTGTTAATCACTATTTCCACTGTCCCCACACCCACACACCAGGCGCACAATAAACCATAGCCTGCCACCACCCAACAGCTTGTCTGTGGTCTGCTGAACCACACACACACACAGATCTCTGTCTGGCAGATCTGTTAGCTTACAATCAGCATGCAATCTGCCAACATACAGTGAAATTGCATACTGATTGGCACGTAACAGACTGAGCACTTAGGCACCAAAACACAATAAATTTTCATTGTGAATATATATCAAAACCAATATTCTACTACAAATGACCTGCCAGTTATGTATAGATAAAGAACTACGAGTTACTTACATTTTGCAAAATATTGATAATACCTATAAGAATTCTATTATCCAGGCAATAGTTAGAATTCCCAATAAGATTTGTACCATATTTAATCCAAGCAAAGTGGGGTTGTGCTTCCAGTGTGATTGGCACGACGATTTTGATTGTGTTGATACTACAATTGGTCACAGATTAGGGTGTGTTTATCCACTGACGAACGCCGTTGTTTGAACCAATGGGGACCAAACATAGTAAAATTACCTCCTACCCTCCCCCAATGTCCAAGAAACCTGCAAAGAATACGTTGCCCGAGTAGGAGGCACGGATTATTTTCTTATTAATCCCTGGGTGGATAATATAGTGGGATGGACAGAGGGATTACACAGTTGTTCACCCTTCCCTAGGGACGGGGCAAATGACCTGTTCCATTTGGATATGGTGAAGGGACTGTGTTTAGGAGATCAAAGCGCATGGCCATATTATGGTCCGGACCCACAATGGGACCAGGATTATATGAGACATGGGGGGGAGCAATGGTTAGAAGTTGCCCCCTATTGGTATGATAGACCCAGACCCAATTCTAAACGCCCCAAACCCATAGATCACTCAAAAAGATATGAGTTAGAGAAATTATGTATTAAGAAGGGAACTTCTGGCATAAACCCCATTCCACCCCCCAAATACCAAGCCCTATATCCACAATTCACTGAAGAAGAAATCATTTCAGGAATAGTTGGAAATAACCAAAATCGTCCCGCTCCTACTGCCCCAATACACCCTGGATCCCAACAACCAATGCCCACGCAATCCTCTACTCTTACAGTTCAAATACCAACAGTCCAAACTTCAGCCCCTTCAGTTCTGATACCCGACAGTTCAGGACAGGAGGGATCAGAGGGGGAGGATCCAGATGAAAATAGGGGAGCTAGTGGTGGGACCACAGGGTCAGCAGTGGTAGATTTTATAAATAGTACAAGACTCAGAGAAATTCTCAGTCCCAATCTTAAACGGTCAGGGACCACAAGAAACGTGACCCATATGCCTTTTATGACGGTTGGGGATCAGTTATTGAAATAGCCTATGGATATTGAAGATATTAATAGGATTTTAAAACATTGCCCCAAACCCAATATAGCACCAAAAGATTGCATAAGTTATCTAAAGAAGGCATGCAAGGGGAGGAATTTCACACAGGAAGATATGAGACTGATAATTGATGGAATTGTAGAAACCCATTCCGGATGGAAATGGGATAAGGTTCCTGCTATCAGTATCATGGACCTCGCAAAGCAAACTGCAAATACTTACCCTTTGAAAACGGAAGAGGGGCAGAAGCAAATGTGGGTAGAATTAGAGGCACATATGATAGAAGTTTTCAAGTCCCGATCCTCCCTCCCTGTTGCTGTTTCTTGCAAACAGAAACCCGGAGAAGGAGTACTTGAATTCTGGAAAAGATTTGTGAAATGCTGGACGGAAGATGCCGGTCTCCCAAAAGCGGATAATGAACAATTGCTCATTTCCACTTTTATTAGCAATCTCTCATCACACATTAGTCTCACAGTTAAACAAGCTGTGTCAACATGGCCCTCTGATACGGAAAAACAGTTTGAAGAACATCTCCACCAAAAAGAAGCAGCAGGGGTCTTCGATGTAAAGAAACCCACTGTTTCTACTCATAATTATCAGGGAAGAAGAAACCCTGACAATTATAGACAAACCAGAGGTAGGAGACCAGAGAGGGGACAGTCATTTAATCGCAGTAACATGGACAGGGATCACATGAATAGAAACGCACAGGACCGACCTTGTTACAATTGCGGCTGTTCCGGCCATTGGGCCAGAAATTGCCCCTTACCTGACAGAAGGGCCAATTCTCAAGACCAGAACCCTGGCCTGACCAAGACAAATACCCAACCTAGATTTGACATAGACTGGACTCAACACCCACGTTGACGAGGCCCGGAGGATTGCTCCCAGGCCTTTGCACAGATCACTGACAGTTGGGAAGAATCACCATTTATTGCACTTCTAGTCCAAGGGAGGTATGTTAAATTGTTGGTGGACTCAGGGGCAAATACCAGTGTTCTGTGTAGGGATCAATACCAAGGTCCCCTGAAAAGGTCTGATCCTTCAATGGGAATAAATGGGATAACCACCAAAACCTATGAAACGACTTTGCTCCCTGTCCATACTCCAGATGGAACATTTGTCATGAATCATGTTTTCAAGATTATCCCTGGTTGTCCGGTAAATTTGCTAGGAAGGGATCTTTTTGGAAAACTAGAACTTAGTATCCACTCGGGTCCGGACGGACTCAGTGTGGAATCTAAGGTGATACCTATAACCCGTCCCATTTTTGTCAGTCTACCGGTTTCCGATGAACTACTCACCGTTGATAACGGCATATGGTCACAGAACGATTTTGACACCAGTCTCATTGATTGTACCCCCTATCGGGCTACCCTGAAACCAGGTGCTCAACCAGTGTTTCATAAACAATACCCTTTGTCAAAAGAGAAACTAGATAGAATCAGACCTATGATACAGGACTTTTTAGAGAAGGGAATCTTGACCCCTATCTGCTCTGCATATAGTACCCCTATCAACCCTGTTTCCAAACCAGACGGTAGTGTCAGATTTGTTCAAGACCTAAGGGCTATAAATAATTTAATCATCCCTCTTGTCCCGATAGTGCCAGATGTCACCTCTCTCCTTTCCTCCATCCCTGCACAAGCCACCTATTTTTCTGTAATTGATTTGAAAAATGCCTTTTTCAGTATACCAGTACACAAGGACACCAGGCCTCTGTTCGCATTTACCTTCGAGGGTCAACAACTCACCTGGTGTTGTATGCCCCAGGGATATGCTGATTCACCTGTAGTGTACAGCATAGTCCTCCAAGCTACTTTAAAACCCTGGCACCCCCCCAAGGTTCCGTCCTGTTACAATACGTGGATGATCTCCTCGTTTGTAACCTATCACAGGAGGCCTGCAGGGAAGATTGTTTATCGTTGTTAGGTTGGTTATATGAATGTGGGCACAAAGTTACAATGGTGTAAAGAGGAAGTTGAATATCTTGGTTTTGTCCTCATTCAAGGGAGTAGGAAAATCAGTCCTAGCCGTATCCAATCTGTCATGGGCCTGGTCAACCTAATCACTCAGAAAGAAATGCTATCTTTTCTGGGTATGATAAATTACTGCAGACAGTGGATACCGGACTGTTCTTACTATGACAACATTTTGAGGCAATGTACACTGTCAGACAAACCAAAAAATATAATATGGTCACAAGAAATGTTAAACGCTTTTGAAAAGTTGAAGTTAGCAATGATGTGTAGTCCTGCTTTGGGCCTGCCTGAATATGTAAAGCCATTTCAGCTATATGCAAGGGACAACTGTAAAACCATGGCGGGGGTACTGACACAAGAACACGGAGGAAAGTTTAGACCCGTAGCTTTTTTTTCGAAGGTAATGCCAATTTCCGTACAAGGTATGCCCGCTTGTTTGAGAGCCCTAGCGGCATGTGCAATGGTGGTGGAAATGTCAGTAGTTTTCACCCTGGGCCACCCCACCACACTTTACACCACCCATTATGTCATCCATCTTCTAAGAGGGATACACACCCAGCATATGTCAGCCCAACGTCTAAGTGGATACGAAGTCATCCTCTTAGGAAACACATCCTTGTCAATCAGATACTGTTCCCCAAATGCATTATTGGGATTGAAAGGTGAGACAGATGACATTCCACAAGACCATGACTGTTTGACTTCTGTAACAACAGAGACTTCCCCTAGACTAGACATGGCAACCCTGCCCATACCAGATTCACATGTTGTGTTTGTGGATGGGTCATGCACAAGACCAAATGACACCACATACAATGCAGGATATGCCGTTGTAAGTTTACCTGACTGCATACATGAAGCAAAACCCATCCCCTATCAGTCGGCTCAGGCTGCCGAGCTAATAGCCTTGACCAGAGCATGCCAGTTGTTCGAGGGACAGCCTGTCACCATTTACACAGACTCAAAGTATGCCTTCTCCGTGGTCCATGACCACGGCGTTACCTGGGCCAGACGAGGGTTCATAGGAGCGGATGGGAAAATAATTTCTCACTCCCAGTTGATCAATGATCTACTAGCTGCAGTCCACCTCCCTTCAGAGATAGCCATACTACATTTTAGGGCACACACGGGGGGCGGAGATCCGATTTCCAGGGGCAATGCCTTGGCAGATAGAACAGCAAAGGAAGCCGCACTACAAAAACCAGCTACTCTACAAATGGCCGTACTAACACCACCCTTGTTAGATGACACACAAATGATAGTGGAACTCCAGTACTCGGCAAGTGACACAGATCTAAATGACTGGTGTTATCCAGTGTTGCAAAAGAGTCCAAAGAGTGGACTAATTTGCAAAGAGGGGAAACCATGCATCCCACAGGCTAGTGCACCACTTTTTATAGCCCAGTACCATGGGGTAGGCCACAACAGTAAAGCTACAATGCTACTGTTGCTTAAAAATGATTTTTACATTACAGACGTTGACAAGTTAGTAGCTGGGTTTGTACAGAGGTGCATCACATGCCTCCGGGCAAATCCTAACAACCCTAATCAGGCAGTTCACCAACACCTCAAGTATCCAACAACCCCATTCACTCATCTCCAAATCGACTTCACACACATTCCCGTGACAAAGGAAGACAGGAATATGCTTTGGTTATTGTGGACATGTTCTCACAGTGGCCAGAGGTATATCCCACAAAGGCTGAGGATGCAAAGACAGTAGCAAGAATTCTAACTCAACATATTATTCCCAGGTGGGGATGCCCATTAGAGATAAACAGTGATCAGGGACCGGCCTTCACTTCAAAGATTATTCAAGAATTAGTTAAGGCCCTTAGGATAGAATGGAAATTTCATGTCCCCAATCATCCCCAATGTTCAGGGGTTGTTGAGAGAATGGATAGAACATTCAAAGACAAGTTAAGGAAGGCTAATGGAGGAACCTTCCACAAATGGAAGGAAGTGTTACCCATCATTCTTGCAGAGATTAGAATGACCCCCCACAAATCTTTAAGGATGTCACCTTTTGAAATACTAATGGGAAGACCCTTTCCCACCCCATGGGCAAAGAAACCCCTGGCCTTACAGGAAGGAGATTTAGAACAAATACAGGATCACTATGTTAGGACATTGATAACTAAACTAGATGAGATAGAGCAAAAAATTGTCTGTAAGTTTCCTTCTCTTCCACAGGAAAACACACACCCTTTTATACCAGGAGATGTAGTGGTAGTAAAACACCTGACGAAGGATAAGAAGGCCAAGGATTTCGCCTATGGTCCAGAAACAAGTATTGTGGCCGTAAACCCGTACCACCGTGTTGACTGAAGGAAGCCCAACTTGGATCCATGCCACCAGAGTGAAATTGGTCCCCAGAGCAAGACTGAGAGCAGAACCCGTTGATGCAGATGACCAAAACAAAGGGAAAAGCCCAATCCTCCAACAAGGGGTACTAACGGGAGCAAATGACTCCGGCCTCCCACAAATTGGATCTGAGGTAATAACGAGGGCTGATAGCCCTGACCTCCGACAAGGTGACATCGCTTATTTCACCACAGACTTCTGGGAAAGCCTTGTGCCTCCTATTTTGGACTGTCCTAATTGTATTCCTGACAATTTGGCTGATAACTAACTGTATCTATCACCCTGAAGATTTGGGACATATAAAGGGCATTTGTGGAAATCCCAACACTCCACAACAGGACAATACCAATAACACACATGATAGACACAAGAGAAATGAGAACTCAGAGGGTTTTACAGACAAAATGTTATTATTAAAGTTTAAATATGCCTATGCCCAGAAATCTGGATATGAAAAATGTTGGATATGTAGCAAGCTCCAGCCTAGCACTACTAGGATTCCCTAATGGCAGTACCTCTAAACTTCCCCCCTTTCCTTAACAACCACCTCCCCTCGTCCTTACCAATGTCACAAGAATGTTTTCAAATGATACCCTACTTTTCAAATCATGAGTAGAAGTTATTTCCCAGACTGGTGTTTTAGGTTGGGGAATTCCACAAGGGGGGCTGAAGTTTGCCAACAAGCTAAAATTAACTTTTCAATGACTTCAATTGAAAGCCCTTTCTTTCACACTTCAGAACCTGCCCTAAACATCACTCTAATGAACTTTCTTCGCTCCAGTTCCACCTCCCCAGTGGGCCAGTTATTGGCGAGTCTAACCTTTTCCAGTCTTTTTGACAAAATTATGTCAATATTCAATAAGCGACCTTTAGCTTTAGGGAACAATATTTACATCTGTTGTGGGAAAACATGCCATCCATGGATTGCCATAGATCCCCAGGGATGGTGTTACCTTGCATCACTGATCCCTATAATGGGTGTGTTAGGGGATGATAAGGGAAGACATCTATTAGAGGCTAGCATGCACCCCAGATATCCCCTTAAATATCGTGGGAAACAGGATTTGTTTCAGGAGATAGATATGGCATGGGCATGGTTCCCTTCATGGAGTGGGTGGGGAATAGACTTAATGAAAAGGGTAAATAAATATGCGGGAATTATTGATGAAATAATGGAGAAGAACTCCGATGATATTACTAAATTAAACATGGAAACTAGAGCAATTAGGAAGCAATTAGAATTACATGAGTTAGCCATTGAGAGGATGAGCACCGCTCTAACTGGTTTATGTGAGAACACAGAAGATTATGAGTGTTGCACCTGGTTCCATAACACAAGTATCAAGGTACCAGATTATTATGATGTAATTGCACAACACCGAAAAGAAGTAAACAAATTACAAGATGAAGCTAGGAATATTGCCAAAACCTGGGATCCTTTTGCAAACTTAAGCCTTGGAGCGGGAATGCTGACATGGTTAAAAAGTGCTGCCCTGGCCATCTTTATGATTATTCTTTTTGTTTTACTTTTATATGCTTGTTATAGGCTTATAATGTGCATAGTTGTTAAAATGTCCCGAACACCCGACCCAGCAGCTGCGAATAGAATCTATCTGAACATGTATCATGATAAAAGAAGGATGGAGAAGGAGAACCACATAATTTAGAATTATTTGGATTCTAAGAGGGGATTGTGGGGATGTTAAGGGTTAACATAAGTTGTCCATATATTGCATATATGCTGTCTGTATATCAGAATGACATGAGCAATTCTTGTGATGACCATTGTACAGGTCGCCGTGGCTGCGTCCTGGAGGGACGCTATGTTTCCCCTCTATTTGGGCTATGGTCCTTTTAAGAGGACAAAAAGGGTTAATGCACCTGTCCAGGAGATGGTTTAAGTGAGGACAGGAAGTTGCAGGTGAGAGAGTGGAAGTGTGTAGCAGAGCCTGTGTATGGCGATGCTAGACAGGTGAATGCTGCAAAGCTCTGAGAAGCTGGGAAGAACTTTAAAAGGACTTGTGTCCTGCCTGAAAGCCTGCAACTGGGGAACTTTACCTGCAAGGACTGTGAATTGCAATGGCAGTGCTGAGCCCTAAGAGTCGGTGAGACTGATTATTTTGTTTTGCTTTTGCTGCTGTGAAGCCATTTGTGTTCAATAAACCTCAGTTTTGATTTAAAAGCCTGTGTCCTGCGATCAAGCTGATCCCCCAAACGTTACACTGGTGGAGAATGCGGGCAGGACATAATAACAGGCATAAGAAGAAAGAATTTTTTTTTTTTTTTTTGGACTTTATATTGAACTGACATTTAAAGAGACAGTGCATTGGATTTATGTCCTGGGTTAAAGCTGCACAAACATTGAAAGCCGAAGCTATGGAGGAGCTAATTAAACAGCTGACCCTGGCTAACATACAAGCGCAGACCCGCCATGAGGAGGCGCTGACGCTGCAGCAAGAGAATACCCGCCTGTTGGTGGCTCAGTTGGTAGCCCAGCAAACAACCCAGCAAGAGGTTATGCAGACTCAGGTGACTGCTTTAAAGGAAGCAGTGCAGCAGCTGTCTAAGGTTCAGGGACAAGCGGCTGTTGCCCCTGGCAACCAGGTGACTGTGAGGGCAAGCCATTTTCTGCAGAAATTATCCCCAAACGATGATGTAGAAGCATTTCTTTGCTACCTTTGAGAGGACGGCAGAGAGAGAAGGGTGGCTTCAGGACCAGTGGGCCGGCCTCATTGCTCCTTTTCTCACTGGAGATCCTCATCCTCAAAAAGCCTACTTTGACCTGCCACCGGATGATGCTAAAGACTATCAAAAGCTAAAAGCCGAAATTCTGTCTCGTCTGGGGGTGACTACGGCTGTTCGGGCCCAACGAGTACACCAATGGAAATATCGTCCAGATCGGCCACCCCCGATCTCAAATGCACGACCTGGTGCAAAGTGAAAAAATGGCTGCAGCCTGAGGTGTTGTCTGGCCCCCAAATCGTGGAGCGGGTCGTGCTGGACCGATACCTGAGGTCCCTGCCAGATGACCTTCAACGGTGGGTCAGCCATGGAGATCCCAAACCGCAAACCTCCTTGTTGAGATGGTGGAACGATTTACAGTGGTGGAGGACCTGCTCGGACCTACCAAGCGCATAGGGCCCAGTTTGCCACGACCTGTTCGACGACAACTGCTGCCCTTCGAAAGGATGTTCCAAGGGGCCTGGGGAACAAAAACACCCCGGAAGGCCAAGAGTCACTCCCGGTACCTCCCCAGCGTTCTGTTCCTGTTCGGAGAGGAGTGGATGTACAATGTTGGCGATGTCATTCCTGGGGTCATACCCGGGCACACTGCCCACTGCAAGAGGAGCCCATGGAATGCGGGGTTCTTCGGAGGGGTGTCTTTCTGTGCCCATAAAGTATGCACCACACATCTCGACATGGATGACGATAAGTTTGAGTATGAAGTCCAAGTGAACAACCTCCCTGTCTGGGCTT
The DNA here is from genome assembly GCA_029574335.1 of Rana kukunoris. Taxonomy (NCBI): domain Eukaryota; kingdom Metazoa; phylum Chordata; class Amphibia; order Anura; family Ranidae; genus Rana; species Rana kukunoris. The sequence continues at coordinate 38,567,006 of CM056051.1, forward strand.
TGTTGGACTCTGGAAGCATGGTAACCCTTGTTCATCCTAGAATAATTGGGGAAGGTCGGTACGGTCAGCAAAACTTTACGGGTGGTGTGCATACACGGGGACACTAGAGAGTACCCCATCATCACGGTGTCTATCTCCTCAGCATGTGGCACTTGTACTCAAGAGGTGGGGGTGGTAAAGAACTTGGTACATGATGTTATAATAGGACGAGACTGTCCATTGTTTACCAAACTGTGGGAACAAGGAGAACAGTTCAGAGACTGGGGAGAAACTAGCCCCCCTGTTCCTGCTGCTGAGAGGAATAACCCTGAACTGCCAAATGTGTTTAATGTGGATCCAGATGAGGAAAATGCTCATGATGTTTAACTTCTATAGTTGGAAAGATACTGGAACGTTTAATAAAAGACCACATGGATGAGTTCTTGCTGGAAACAAACTATTTAAGCAGCAGACAGCATGGATTCATGAAGGACAGAAGTTGTCAGACAAACCTGATTTCCTTTTATGAAGAGGTAAGTAAAACCCTGGACAGAGGCGTGGCAGTGGACGTGGTATACTTGGATTTTGCAAAAGCGTTCGATACAGTTCCCCACACACGGCTCATGTGTAAGGTAAGGTCTACAGGATTAGATATATCAGTTTGTAAATGGATAGAAAACTGGCTGAAAGACAGAATTCAGAGAGTTGTGGTTAATGATTCTTACTCTGAATGGTCCAAGGTTATCAGCGGTGTACCCCCAAGGTTCAGTGTTGGGTCCCTTACTTTTTCAATATATTTATAAATGATATTGGGTCTGAGATCAAAAGTAACATTTCTGTTTTTGCAGATGACACCAAGCTATGCAGTGGAATAATGTCCTTGCAGGATGTCTCCAATTTACAAGCCGACCTCAATGCTCTGTCTAATTGGGCGACTAAGTGGCAGATGAGGTTTATGTTGATAAATGTAAAGTTATGCACTTGGGGGCTAAGAATATATCATGCATCATACATGCTAGGGGGAGTACAACTGGGGGATCTGTAGTGGAGAAGGATCTGGGGGTTTTAGTTGATCATAAGCTCAATAATGGCATGCAATGCCAAGCTGCGGTTTCCAAAGCGAGCAAAGTCCTTTCTTGTATTAAGAGAGGTATGGACTCCAGAGATAGAGATATCATTTTGCCCCCTGTACAAATCATTAGTAAGACCTCATCTGGAATATGCAGTCCAGTTTTGGGCACCAGTTCTCAAAAAGGATATCGGAGAACTGGGAGAAAGTGCAGAGAAGGGCAACCAAACTGATAAGAGGCATGGAGGAGCTTAGCTATGAGGAAAGATTAGAGGAACTGAATTTATTCACTCTTGAGAAGAGGAGAATAAGGGGGGATATGATCAACATGTACAAATACATAAGAGGTCCATATAGTGAACTTGGTGTTGAGTTATTCACTTTAAGGTCAACACTGAGGACAAGGGGGCACTCTTTACGTCTGGAGGAAAAGAGATTTCACCTCCAAATACGGAAAGGTTTCTTCACAGTAAGAGCTGTGAAAATGTGGAACAGACTCCCTCCAGAGGTGGTTCTGGCCAGCTCAGTAGATTGCTTTAAGAGAGGCCTGGATTCTTTCCTAAATGCACATAATATAACTGAGTACTAAGTTTTGTAGGTAAAGTTGATCCGGGGTAAATCCGATTGCCTTTCGGGGGATCAGGAAGGAATTTTTTCCCACTCCGGGTAGCAAAATTGGGGGATCATCGCTCTGCTGGGGTTTTTTGCCTTCCTCTGGATCAACTGTGGGTATGGAGTTGGGTGTATGGGAGGATGTACTGTGTTTTACTTTGTTTTATTTTTATTTATTTTTTTATGGTTGAACTGGATGGACTTGTGTCTTTTTTCAACCTGACTAACTATGTAACTATGTGGTTAATGGTGATAAAAGTAGCATTGATACTGTTGAGAATGTCAAGACATGTGGTACACAGACCTACCAAAACCCTCAGGGGGAGGAGCCTTCCCCACTTCAGGTAATGCTGGGGGAAGAGGATGAGGAAGTAGCCTCTACTCCTGCCCTGCCGGATTTGGGTGTTCCCCAGGGGGAGTTTGGTACTGCTCAGATGCAGGACCCCACTTTGGCCCGTGCACAGGAACAAGTTGTAGTAGTAGTAAATGGGGTTCCCCAAGAGCCAGATGCGAATGAAAGGTGGCCCACACTTTGCAATATAATAATGAATTGCTGTATCGGGTTACCAAAGAGAGAGAAACGTGGTAGAACAATTGTTGGTACCCCAACAATATAGACGAAAGGTTCTGGAACTGGCCCATGATGATGTGTTAGGGGGGCACCTGGGAGTTGAGAAGACGGAGGCACGATCACCGACCGGTTTTACTGGCCAGGTCTGAAAGCAGAGGTAAAGAGATACTGTACCTCTTGTCCGACCTGCCAGTTGACCGCTCCGGTGACTCACTTTCGGAGCCCTTTGGTCCCTCTGCCCATAATTGAGGTCCCATTCGAGAGGATAGCCATGGATATAGTGGGTCCCTTGGTAAAGTCAGCTCGAGGTCACTCCTACATTTTGGTGATTCTTGACTATGCCACCCGATATCCTGAGGCGCTACCCCTGCGGAATACCTCCTCAAAGGCCATTGCTCGAGAATTATTCCAATTGTTTACACGGACGGGGTTTCCCCAAGGAAATACTCACAGACCAGGGTACCCCGTTTATGTCGAGGGTTATGGCCGATGTGTGTAAGCTGTTCCGCATTAAACAGCTGCGCACCTCGGTCTACCATCCCCAAACGGACGGGTTGGTGGAACGCTTTAATAAAACCCTTAAGTCTATGCTCAGGAAAGTGGTGCAAAGGGTGGAAAGGATTGGGGACTGCCTGGCCAGGTATTTGCCATCCGGGAAGTACCCCAGGCCTCCACAGGGTTTTCGCCTTTTGAGTTGGTTTATGGGCGGAGACCTCGCGGACTACTTGATTTTATTAAAGAGGAATGGGAAAGTGAACCTGTTCAGCATAAGAGTGTCCTGGAATATGTCTCCCAAATGCAGGAAAGGATCCAAACCGTGATGCCACTAGTCAAAGAACATTTACAAAAGGCCCAGGAGGCTCAACGACGGGTCTATAACAGGGCTGCAAAAATAAGGCACTTCCAAGTGGGAGATCGAGAGTAGCTGTGCTCATCCCCACTGTGGAAAGTAAATTCTTGGCCAGATGGCAAGGTCCTTTGAAGTTGTGGAAAAAGTAGGAGAGGTAAATTATAGAGTGCACCAGCCAGGCAAGAGGAAACCGTATCAGATATATCATGTTAACTTGTTAAAACCCTGGACGGATAGGGAAACAGTGACCTCCCTGGCTAGTGCAAGGCTTGAGCCTCAGGTTGGGGTAGAGCGTGTCCAAGTAGCAAATACCCTGTCTAAAATACAAAATCAGCAAGCAAAGGAGTTCTTGCAAAGAAATAAAGAAAAGTTTTCAGACTTGCCAGGGCTTACTAGTGTGATAGAGCATGATATTATCACAGAACCTGGAGTCAAAGTTTTTGTCCGGCCCTACCGCATCCCAGAGGCGCAAAGAAAGGCCGTTTCAGAGGAAGTGAAAAAAATGTTAGACCTGGATATCATCGAGGAATCGCAGAGTGAGTGGTCGAGCCCCATCGTGTTGGTACCAAAGCCAACGGGACTCTGCGATTCTGCAATGATTTTCGGAAAACTTAATGAGGTTTCACGGTTTGATGCCTACCCCATGCCCCGGGTGGATGAACTTATTGAGCGACTAGGTCCAGCCAGGTACATCACAACATTAGACCTTACCAAGGGGTATTGGCAAATCCCATTGACTAAGGCGGCTAGAGAGAAAACTGCTTTTTCTACTCCAGAGGGGAGTTTTCAGTACAAACGAATGCCTTTTGGACTGCAAACTGCTCCAGCCACATTCCAGCGAGCAATGGATAGGATTTTACGACCTCATCGGGAGTATGCCTCAGTGTACTTGGATGACATAGTCGTTTTTAGCAGAGACTGGGACTCGCACTTGCCCAAAGTCCAGGCAGTACTGGACTCTCTTTGGAAGGAAGGGTTCACAATAAACCCTGAAAAATGTCATTTGGGAATGGAGGAGGTGAAATACCTGGGCTATATCGTGGGTAGAGGGGGTGGTGAAACCTCAGGTCAACAAGGTAGAGGCTATAAATAGTTGGCCCCGCCCCCTCACGAAAAAGCAGGTACGTGCATTCCTGGGCATGGTGGTGATACTACAGAAGGTTCGTACCCAACTTTGCCACATTAGCGGCTCCACTGACCGATCTGACCAAGGGTCGGAAATCGGTCATGGTCGAGTGGAATGCGGATGCTGAAAAGGCTTTTTTGGAGCTCAAGTCAGCACTGTGCCAACACCCTGTCTTGATAGCGCCCAAATTTTCAAGAGAGTTTGTTGTCCAAACTGACGCTTCCGATGTAGGATTAGGAGCGGTGTTGTCACAGGTTGTTAATGGTGAGGAGCACCCAGTAGTCTTCCTCAGTAGGAAGTTGACACCAGCAGAGAAAAACTACGCTGTTATTGAGAGAGAGTGCCTGGCCATTAAGTGGGCCCTGGAGTCCCTCAGATATTACCTTTTGGGCAGAAAATTTAGGCTCATTTCTGATCATGCCCCTTTAACATGGCTTAGGCAAGGTAAAGGGACTAATGCCAGGATTACCCGGTGGTTCCTGGCGCTCCAAGAATTTAAATTTATAGTGGAGCATAGGCCCGGGAGACTGCATCAAAATGCAGATGCCCTCTCCCGAGTCCATTGTTTGGGCTCCACTGTTGCCCCCACCTCCTCGGCGTTGGGGCACAGGGGGGGGATATGTACAGGTCGCCGTGGCTGCGTCCTGGAGGGACGCTATGTTTCCCCTCTATTTGGGCTATGGTCCTTTTAAGAGGACAAAAATGGTTAATGCACCTGTCCAGGAGATGGTTTAAGTGAGGACAGGAAGTTGCAGGTGAGAGAGTGGAAGTGTGTAGCAGAGCCTGTGTATGGCGATGCTAGACAGGTGAATGCTGCAAAGCTCTGAGAAGCTGGGAAGAACTTTAAAAGGACTTGTGTCCTGCCTGAAAGCCTGCAACTGGGGAACTTTACCTGCAAGGACTGTGAATTGCAATGGCAGTGCTGAGCCCTAAGAGTCGGTGAGACTGATTATTTTGTTTTGCTTTTGCTGCTGTGAAGCCATTTGTGTTCAATAAACCTCAGTTTTGATTTAAAAGCCTGTGTCCTGCGATCAAGCTGATCCCCCAAACGTTACACCATATATAGTAGTAGTCAGTTTGAATGTCTTGTGACCTAAGTTGTGTGGTTTCTATAACCAGTTTGTGGCGGTTGACATATATACCAGCCTTAATCATGAGACGAGTTCTAACTTAAGCAATAAATAACGGTAACTTTTAACCAATGATATTTTAGCAGCATCACCCAAAAGGGGGGCGTCCGCCCAGTAACAGTGTATTAACCAATGATGTTAAGACATGTACTTGTGTACTTCCTTTGAATCTCTATATGTTTTTTATAAAAGAAACTGTTCGCGCCATATTACATCAGAATGATTTAACCTATTATCGTGTCAGTCTCGTTACTGCAAGGGCTAAAATCATTCTCCTGATACCAGACAGGACATCATACCAAGGGTCAGTACTTTATACCTTACAATTTGGGGTGTGCATTCAGATATATACAGCGCAGGATGGATATATGCACCGCAGGATGGATATATGCACAGCAGGATGGATGATATATACACCGCAGGATGGATGATATATACACCGCAGGATTTATGATATATACACACAGCAGGATGGATATATGCACAGCAGGATGGATATATGCACAGCAGGATGGATATATGCACCGATATATACACCGCAGGATGGATATATGCACCGCAGGTCAGCCCCGGTCTACTGCGGGAAGGTTCCTGCCCCCGGCCGTCCCTCTTAATCATGGCCCCAGTTCCGAAAACCAACAAAATAGAACCGGAGATGGATATGATATATGCACCGCAGGATGGATATATGCACCGCAGGATGGATATATATGCACAGCAGGATAGATATATACACCGCAGGATGGATATATGCACCGCAGGATGGATATATGCACAGCAGGATGGATATATACACCGATATATGCACCGCAGGATGGATATATACACCGCAGGATGGATATATGCACAGCAGGTCAGCCCCGGTCTACTGCGGGAAGGTTCCTGCCCCCGGCCGTCCCTCTTAATCATGGCCCCAGTTCCGAAAACCAACAAAATAGAACCGGAGATGGATATGATATATGCACTGCAGGATGGATATATGCACCGCAGGCATGGGCGTCCGCTCCATAGGGCAAGGGGGGTCGTTTGCCCCCCCCCCCCCCCCCCTGGAATCGCCAGGGAGAGCCAGGAGCAGGGCTGAACTGGCCCAGGGGCAGATTTAAGCGGTGACTGCAGCGCTCCCCTCCCCTCTAGTCGTCCCTTATTTACAGTGCCTGTCCCTCTTCTGGAGTCAAATCCATTTGTCCCTCATTCCAAAAGGTTCCTATTTTAGACCTGAAATAAATATACTGTCAATATAGTTTTAGTGTAAAGGGGTCCAGTGATGCAGGGTGCTGTGTAATGTAAAGGGGTCCAGTGATGCAGGGTGCTGTGTAATGTAATGGGGTCCAGAGGTGCAGTTGTGGAGAGGGGGTACACAGTAGTGATAAAGAGATATTGAAAGATGCAGGGGGCACAGTGGGGTGTTTTTACATTTTAATGTGGGGGGGGGTGCTTTTAACCTATGCTAGCGGTCGAAGAAAGTGTAAATTGCGAGTGTGTATAGCCACTGCCGAAGCGCCCCCTCTGAAAAAGTTTTAGCGGACGCCCATGACCGCAGGATGGATATATGCACAGCAGGATGGATATATACACCGATATATGCACCGCAGGATGGATATACTGTATACACCGCCGGATGGATATATACACCGCAGGATGGATATATGCACCGCAGGATGGATATATGCACCGCAGGATGGAAATATGCACCGCAGGATGGATACATGCACCGCAGGATGGATACATGCACCGCAGGATGGATATATGCACCGCAGGATGGATATATGCACCGCAGGATGGATATATACAGCGCAGGATGGATATATGCACAGCAGGATGGATATATACACCGATATATGCACCGCAGGATGGATATATGCACCGCAGGTCAGCCCCGGTCTACTGCGGGAAGGTTCCTGCCCCCGGCCGTCCCTCTTAATCATGGCCCCAGTTCCGAAAACCAACAAAATAGAACCGGAGATGGATATGATATATGCACCGCAGGATGGATATATGCACCGCAGGATGGATATATACACCGATATATGCACAGCAGGATGGATATATGCACCGCAGGATGGATATATACACCGCAGGATGGATATACAGCAGGATGGATATATGCACCGCAGGATGGATATACAGCAGGATGGATATATACACCGCAGGATGGATATATACACCGATATATGCACCGCAGGATGGATATATACACCGATATATGCACCGCAGGATGGATATATGCACCGCAGGATGGGCTTGACTGGGCTTAAGCCCATGGGCCCCACCCAATAGGGGGCCCTTCTAAAAAAAAATATATATATATGTATGTTTTTTTTTTGTTTTTTTTTAGGGTCCGGAGGTCCCCAGGGCCCCAGACAGCAACCCTTCCTTTTTTTATTTTTTTTTTATAAAAATATATATATATTTTTTTATTATTAAAGGGCTCAGAGGTCCCCAGGGCCCCATGTGGCAAACCCCCCCCCCTTTTTTATTTTTTATAAATGTTTATTTTTTATTTATGTTTATATATTTTTTATTATTATTAAAAGGCCCAGAGGTCCCCAGACCCCCCGGATGGCAACCTCCCTTTTTTATGTATTTTTTATAAATGTTTATATTTTTTTATTTTTTTTTAGGGGTCTGGAGGTCCCCAGGGGCCCTGGGCCCCCAGCGCCTCGGACAGTGACCCCCACTTTTTTTATTTATTTTTTTATAAAAAAAATATGTTTTTATATATATATAAAAAAATAAAAATGGGCTAACTTTACTGCCTATTTTTTTTTTAATTCATTGAATTAATTTTTTTCCAAAAAAATGCATTTATAAAGACTGCTGCGCAAATACAGTGCAACATAAAATATTGCAACAACCGCCATTTTATTCAAGGTCTTTACAAAAAAATTATATAATCTTTGGGGATTCTAAGTAATTTTCTAAGTAATTTTCTAGCAAAAAAAAATAATGATTTTATCTTGAAAAGAGCGTTCAGAAAAAGGTTTGCTGTTTAAGTGGTTAAAAATTCCTAATTTACATACAGAAGAAGTTAATTCCTTTGAAGAGATACAATGTTTAGACTTAACTTTAAAATTCTTTGCATACCAAAGTGCAGAGAGAAAATTATTTTCATGTGAAAGATCGTGAAACCCTGTATCAAGAATCCCAACGGGAAAAAGATCGCGATAACGATTCTTGACGATTAATCGTGCAGCTCTAATATATATAATATATATATTATATATATATATAATATATATATATATATATATATATATATATATATATTATATTTTATTATTATTATTAAAGGCCCCAGGGGTCTCCAGGGCCCCTGGATGGCAACCCCCCCCCTTTTTTTTATAAAAATATTTACATTTTCTTTATATTTTTTATAAATGTTAATTTTTTTTATTTTTTATTAAAGGGCCCAGAGGTTTCTTTTTTCCTTTTTTATTAAAGGGCCCAGAATTTTTATTCCGTGCACAGATGAGAGTCACCCCCCCGCGCTCAACAACTTTAATGTGCACCCCCCCCGCCCCCCCGCTCAACAACTATGATCCCCCCTCGCTCCAGGGGGCCCCTTCAACACTCAAGCCCAGGGGCCCCCACCACCCTAAGTCCTGCCCTGCTTCCTGTGATGGGTGGAGCCCTACAGGAAGGGGAGGTGATAAAGGAGGAAGCCAGGAGAGGGTCAGGCCTCTAATGCACACATGGTAAGTGCCAGAGCTAATGCCTATCCATGACAGAAGTGATAAAGGAGGAAGTCAGGAGCCTCTAATGCACACATGGAATATCCATATCCATGACAGATCAGAGTAGTGCCTCTACTCTAAAGGCAACAGTGACCAGAGAAGTGCCTTAGAATGGTGTGAAGGGAACCGAAAGGTTTCACTGCCGTGTTGTTAGGGCACGCCTGTGTGGCGCCAGAGAGCGTGGATCACAACTGCAGAGGCTTCTCGGGTGTAAACCCAGCTTTCACTTCCAAGGTGAATGGTGAGTTTGGCTTACAGTCATCACAACCTCAAGGTGTTATTCGCTAGCGAGCATCACTACGGCCAGGGCGAGAACTAAAGACTATCAGATGAGGAAATGAGGCAATGCAATACTGTTCAGGTATAACCTACTATGTTAGGCTTCCAGGATTACTTGGTATGAATAAGACAGTCCGCAAGAATATATGAATTACAAGGCAGCTATGTGAGGTTGTGAGGTTCAGAGTACTTGCAGTTGTAGGTGAAAACCGGTGCCTCTAAAGGCAACAGGGGCGCCACTGACCAGAGTAGTTAGGGTTGCCACCTTTTCTTCAAGCCAAACCCGAACACTTTATGGCTGCACAACAATTTTATTTTTTTAGTATACACTATAGACCAGGGGGTCTCCAAACTTTGTAAGCAAAGGGCCAGTTTACTGTGCTTCAGACTTTAAGAGGGCCGAACTGTAACTATCGGGAGTACGAAATGTCCCAGTGTCTGTGGGAGTACAATTCCCAGTCACTGGAGGAATTGTGCCCCATCATTGTTGTCAATACCATTGTGCCCCATCATTTATGTCATTGGCAGGAACTGTGCCTCATTGTTGGAGTCGTTGGAAGGAATTATGGCCCATTGTTGGTGTCATTGGAAGGGATTGTGGCCTTAATTGGCATTAGTGTATAAGATAGTGCCACAAGCAGGGCTGGGACAAGGGGTGGGCAGGAGGAGACGCTGCCCTTGGGCACTGCGGTATCATGTGAGGAGGGGAAACCACAAGAAGATTGGGGGTCAGGAGATTTGTGTTGGAAGGGGGAATTTGGCGTAGTGACAGGGAGTCCTATTCTAGTTGGAAAAATCCCCCCCCCAAGAGTGATTTTGGGGTATTTGGGGGGTAGAGGAGTTGTGCTAAGAGTTGTGCTAAGAGGGGGGATTTCAGCAGGGGGGCAGAGTTATACTTAGAGGAGGGGGAATTTATTTTGCTGACACACAATGCTCATACATCTTGGAGGGCGCAGATTGGCATGTTGGGCACTAGAGGACCTTGTCCCGGCACTGACCCCAAGGGCCAGGTAAAAGCAAGCCAAGGGCCACATCTGGCCCCCGGGCCGCAGATTGGAGACCACTGCACTACTGCATCTGACTACTAGTCCTAAGAAATTTTTAGAGAGATTAGTCCAAGCTGGACCAATGTAACTCTGCAATTGAGATCACATGTGAAGTTCAGTGTTAACAATCGCCATTATTCCTCATGAATAAATGCTAATTTATGTAGATGCACTGCAATGTAATCCCTTCTGTTTATACGTTTTTCAAGAGCATATTTGTATAATACTAAGGCCGCGTACACACGATCAAATTTATCTGCTGAAAACGGTCCGACGGACCGTTTCAGCAGACAAATTAGATCGTGTGTACGGGCGGACAGACAGGTTTTTCCAGCAGACAGATTTTAAAGCATGCTTTAAAATCTGTCTGCTGGGAACCCGTCTGTCTGACATGTCTGCTGGTTAGTACGCTAACCAGCGGACATATCTGCCCGCGCATGCGTTAAATAGATTCAAAGCATGCGTGGAAGTTTTTTACTTCCTGGTGCGGTGACGTGGCGGCGTCAACGTCACCGCCACGTCACCGCGTTGTCTGCCGGTGGGGATTTTGGTTTGATCGTTTGTACACGATCAAACCAAAACAGCCCAGCAGACAAATCCGATTAAAACGGTCTGTCACTTACTTAAATGGTTACTTGGCATGCACACCTTCTTTTCCTTTTTCCTTCTTTCCCCCTTTCTTTCTCCCTCTTTCCCCTCCCCCCGCATTCTCTTTTCCAACCCCCTGCTTCTCCCCTCTATAATTTTCTTATGAGCAAACGGTGCGGTAAAATCTGTTATCTGATGGTTAATGATGTTCTACGGATGGATTTCATCTTATAGTATTGTAACTTTCTTTGGTTATGTGAAAGTTCCAGTGTTTTTCTTTTTTTTTTTTTTTTACGCCTGATGTATCTCATGGCAACGCCTGTTTTCTCATGTTTTGTTTTCTCGTTATATACCTCTGTATACAAAGTTTCTAATAAAAACTAATTGAAAAAAAATAAGTAAAAAAAAACGGTCTGTCAGACCGATTTGATCGGATTTATTTGGTCGCGTGTACGCGGCCTTACTGTACAATGTAAGTACAGTTTTCATGGGGGTTGAAGGAATAGAGACTGTTTAATTGGCATAGTAAGGGCCAGATTCTCAAAAGAATTATGCCGGTGTATCTACAGATACACCGGCGTAATTCTAATTTCCCGCCGGCGTATCATTGTTTTCTATCCTGAAAACATGATACGCCGGATTTACGCTAAGATCCGACTGGCGTAATAATTTTACACCGTCGGATCTTAAATGTAATGTTACGCCGGCCGCTAGGTGGCGTTTACGTTGATTTCTCATTTGCTTATGCAAATGAGCAAGATTTGCTTATGCAAATGAGCAAGATACGCCGATTCCCGAAAGTTTTTACGCCGCCTCGTCGTCGTTTACGTCGTTTCCGTAAGCGTAAACTTACCCCTGCTATATGAGGGGTAAGTTTACAAAGGTCCATCGTATGCCATGTTAAGTATGGCGTCGGGACAGTGTCGTCTTTTTCCGTTGGTTACGTCGTTTAACTAAGTCGTTCGCGAATAGGGCATTGCGTAAATGACGATCACGTCATTTTCACGTCGGTTTCATCTACGTTTTCCAACGTGAGTTGGAGTATGCGCACTGGGTTTTTTTTTTGGCCGGCGCATGCGCAGTTCGTTTGGCGCGGGGCCGCGCTTAATTTAAATACAAGCCGCCCTCTTCGATTTACGCGGGGATACGCTGGCCCATTTACACTACGCCGCCGCAAGTTACGGAGCAAGTGCTTTGAGAATACGGCACTTGCTCCAGTAAGTTGCAGTGGCGTAGTGTAAATGGCTTACGCTACGCCGCCGCGGCATGTATGAGAATCTGGCCCTAAGTGTTCACTTTTCATTCGATGTTATCACTTTGCTAAGTAATCAGCCTCTATTCTATTAGTAAACCAACCCCATAGGGCCAGATTCAGGTAGAGTTAGGCTGGAGTATCTGTGATACTCCAGCCTAACTGTCACTTTAAGCCGGCGTTTCTGTTTTCTGTAACCAGAAAACAAGAAACGCCGGGTTGGTGTTCCGATGCGATCGGCGCAATTGAATTTCGCCATCGCATCACAAATTTAATTTAAAAATGGCGCCGGGGGCGTTCCCGCTGATTAACGTTGAAAAAATATGTTAATCAGCGGGAATCGGAAATTCACGATCGTTTTCGGGCGCGACGCAGTGACTTTCCGACGTTTCCGTAAGCGATACGCGACGTAAAGATAAAGCAGCTCCCTAGTGGAGTATCCTATGTTAAGTATAGCCGTCGTCATCGCGTCAGAAAAAAAAAAATTTGCGTCGCTTGCGTAAAACGTTCATGAATGGGGATGTGACGTCATTGACGTTCACTGACAGAATTTGGAGCATGCGCACTGGGATGTATTGACACTTGACGCATGCGCAGTACGTTCGCCGCGGGATCGCGCTTAGTTTAAATAATACACGCCCCGTACCCGCCCAATTTGAATTCCGCCGGCTCATTTGCGATGCGCTGCCGCAACTTTAGGAGCAAGTGCTTCATGAATAACAGCACTTGCTCCTAAAATTTCGGCAGAGTAACGTAAATGAGAAGCGTTACTCCAGAGCAAAGATGCTCCCATCTACCTGAATCTGGCCCATAGAGTTTATGTATTCACAACATTTTTTTTTTGCAACGCCATATACACTTGTATGTATAAATAGACAGAACTTACGTGTTCCTTTGCTCATGCGCTTGGATATCTCCAGTAGGATCCGTGAATAGCAGCAGATCATGATTAGCAGAGGAAGCAGGAACAAGCACACAAAGCTCACCATGTTGTAGACGGTCTCCTGCCAGTGCTGCTGGAAGCTGCCCCTCGTTGTACACTGGGTGAAATTGTGTGGCTCTGTGATCGTAACTGTATGAAACAGAAACAGCTGCAAAAAAAAAAAAAAAGAAAGCAGTGAGCTGTCCAAAGTCATTTTCTAAATTATTACCTTTTCTTATTAACGAAGCGGCGATACCAAGAAGACACGCCGAGTCAAGATGAGATCTCGCTCGGCGTGCACCAGGTAAGTTCCCTACACCTCGTTCCGAGGTAAGTATTTCATAATGAGCTAATATGCGGTGCATATTAGCTCGTTATGGCTTTTCCCTTGCAGGTCTAAAAAAAACGCTTTAAGCCCCGGACCAATATGCTGCTAAATGCCCAAAGGCGTTTTCGGCACTGCGTCGCTTTAACAGACAATTGCACGGTTGTGCGACGTGGCTCCCAAACAAAATTGGCGTCCTTTTTCCCCCACAAATAGTCTAGCAGACCGTTTCCAGCAGACAGATTTGATCGTGTGTACGAGGCCTAAGACACTAGGCCGTTCTAGGTGTCCCAGAAATGGTCCAAAGAAGATGCAAATGAGGTGAGTGCAACAAGTTTACAGTAAGTAAAGTCAATGTTTGTTAGTCTTGATAAAAAATGAGAAGGTACAGCCAATGGGCCAGATTCACATACATTGCCCGCCGGCGTAGCGTAAGCCATTTACACTACGCCTCCGCAATTTAACAGAGCAAGTGCCGTATTCCCAAAGCACTTGCTCCGTAAGTTGCGGTGTGTAGTTTAAATGGGCCAGCGTATGGCCGCGTAATTCAAAGGGGGCGGCTTGTATTTAAATTATGCGCGCCCCCGCATCGATCCAACTGCGCATGTGCCGGCCGCAAAAATAGCCCAGTGTGCATGCTCCAGCTCACGTCGAAAAACGTGAATGAAACCGACGTGAGCGTCGTTTACGTAAATCCCTATTCGCGAACGACTTAGTAAAACGACGCAAACGACGAAAAAAGACGACGCTGTCCCGACGCCATACTTAACATGGCATACGACGGAACTTCGTAAGGTTACCCCTCATATAGCAGGGGTAACATTACGCTTACGGAAACGACGACGGGGCAGCGTAAAAACGTTTGGGAATCGGCGTATTAGGCTCATATCAAAAAGGCAAATGAGAAATCAACGTAAAGGCCACCTAGCGGCCAGGGAAGTAATTACATCTAAGATCCGACGGTGTAAGTGTTTTACGCCTGTCGGATCTTCGCTGTTTCTATGCGTAAGTGATTCTATGAATCAGACGCATAGATACCCGGGGAAAAAAACAGAGATACAACAGTGTTTCCTGTGATACACAGTCGTATCTCTTTTGAGAATCTGGCCCAATGTGTTTTTGGTGGATCACAACTCCCCCTTCACCGGGCTTGTGTACTGGCAGTAATAAAAGAAATACTGGACAGAAGAAAAGAGTCTAGAATTAGCAAATATCAGTTCACGGATGCTAAGCCTAGACTCTTTTTACTGTCAAGTATTTATTTTATTACTGTCAATACACCAGCCCTGATGATGGGCAAGTTGTGAGCCCCTAAAATGCAAAGACAAATGAAAAACAGAAAGGCAGAGCATCTGCGAGATAAAGAAAGGATTTGAAGAAATGTCACATTTGTATCTCTAAATAATCTCGTCAGGATCTTACCTACTTACGTCACAAGTAAGGATAGCCATAGTAGCTTAAATTTTTCTCAATCAGCCCCACTGGCTGAACGAGAGAAATCAATAGATTCCTTCATCGAAGCTATACATAATTAATGGATGAATTTTCCCTACCAGCTATTGCATTCAGACAGCCTCCGACAGCTGCAGCCAAGGCCGCTGATAGGGGGGGGACCACCAGCCCTGCTGTAAGGGGGCCAGACAGCAGAGGGAATCGGTGTGGTCCGATGGAGTGGCAATTAAATAATTACTTCCCCCGCACCGATCCCCCTCCCTGTTCTGCCTGCTTCTAACCCCCCCTGTGCCCCCTGTCACTGTGCTGCCCCCCCTCCCCCATGGCACTGCTGGCTTACCTGTCTCGTAAAAAAAATTAACAAATTGTACAGTAAATACATTTTAATACACATATCAGTTATGTTTGTGTCTGCTAATAATGATTTTAGTGTATTTGTTTGTGAAAATATTGTTTTGATATATTTCGGGGGGGGGGGGGGCCCTGTCAGGTAGGCTGTACGGGGCCCTGTGATTTCTAACAGCAGCCCTGGCTGCAGCTGACAGAATACCCGAACTGTGACTACAGTACATCTAACTGTATGCAGTCACTTTTCAACCAAGGCTCCTTCCACCATATTTCTGGCAAGATCATTGAGGTTTTTGTTTTTCATTTATCAAACAGAAATAACTAGAAAAAACTTTCAATGATATAGTTAACAGACTAAAAGATCAAATTAAGAGAGGTTTATTATTATAGTTGAGCTGATTGATTAAAGTGGCTGAATATTAAGAACTGACAAAACTAACTGACAACAGCCACACATACAGCAAGAGGTAATGTGTTGGCTAGAACAATCAAAGTTGAGGGTATATGTGGAAATTTCCATAAATATGCTGATCCATCACCCAATACTGTCAAAACATACATACCCTCAAATTAAACCTGAGAGTGTGCACATGCAGTCCATGTCCATTATAAAATAATAGCTTGAATATGTTTTGGTAAATACCTTTGTAGCGGGGTCCCCCCTGTCAGAGTCTAATGACAGCCTATTCCCGCTGGAACTTTATTCACGTTTGTACATATTAAACACAAGGATGTAAGGTGTTTTTCAGATTTGGTGTTTACAAGACTAAAACATTTTTTTTACTAGAAAATGACTTAAAACCCCCAAACATTATATATATTTTTTTCTAACACCCTAAAAAATAACACTTTTTTTGGAAAGAAAATCACTTTTTTTAATTAAAAAATAAGACAACAATAAATTTGGCCCAATTGTTTTATATATTGTAAAAGATATCGTTACGCCGAGTAAAATGATACCTAACATGTCACGCTTAAAAATTGCAACCGCTCATGGCATGGCGTCAAACTTTTACCCTTAAAAATCTTGATAGACGACGTTTAAAAAATTCTATAGGTTGCATTTTTTGAGTTACAGAGGAGGTCTAGGGCTAGAATTATTGCTCCCGCTCTAACGATCGAGGCAATACCTCACTTGTGTGGTTTGAACACCGTTTTCATATGCGGGCGCTACTCGTGTATGCGTTCGCTTATGCGCGCAAGCTCGTAGAGACAGGGCGCTTTAAAAAAAAAAAAATTGTTGTTTTCTTATTTTTTTTTATTTATTTTATAATTTTTTACACTGAAATAAAAAAAAATTATCACTTTTATCACTTTTATTCCTATTACAAGGAATGTAAACATCCCTTGTAATAAAAAAAAGCATGACAGGTCCTCTTAAATATGAGATCTGGGGTCAAAAAGACCTCAGATCTCTTTTTTAGACTTAAATGCAAAAAAAAAAAAAGGAAATTTTGTCATTTTTTCAAATGACAAAAAATGTCTCTTTAAGACGCATGGGCGGGACTGACATTTTGACGTCACTTCCGCCCTGCAATGCTATGGGGATAGGTGGGGGCCATCTTGCCCTCACTCGCATCCCCACACAGCAGGACACAGGACCCGATCGGCTCGGGTGCAGGGGACGGCATTGCAGGTAAGGGAAAGGAAGTCCAGCTGGAGAACAACAAAAAAACTACAAAATGCAAAAAAAAGATATCCAAAAATGAAGGGGGGGGGGGGGGGGTGCTCGATCGTTCTAGTCCTAGGTTCATTTGGAAATCCACTTTAAGAGAAGTTAATTGTTAGTGTCTACATAAACTTATCTGAGGCTCCTGACCTTACTTTTCCCCAGTCTTTAGATTTATTTGTCATGGTGGATCATTGCTTCTTGACAGTTTTTTTTGACTGTCCTTTCATTCTTTGCTTGAGCTTCAGGCAGCAAAGTAGAATAAGAACTGACCCCCACTTTCACCAAAGAGAGTAATTGTTTCTGTTGTGTAGGCAAAGCTACACATTGTACTGGCAAGGGCTAAGTACAGGCGCACTCATATGGGACCTGCAGAGATACTTTTGACCATCAATGATGTCTAGCTTCTTTATGAAAAGTACTCATATGGCCAAAGGCAAATTGTGAAGATATGTATTTTTTTTATCTTAATAGCTTCCTTTACCTTAATGCAGTGCTGTTTTCATGTCCTCATTGTTAGTTTTTGCTCTCAAGTTGCTGTAATTCTTCTCTGATCTCCACACTTCCTGGTTGTCTGTTTACTGATCACCACAGTCCTGGGAGCTTTCTCTCTGTGGTCACTAATCAAGGACATGTGATTACTGTGTGTCTAAAACCCCACAGCACCAATCAGTTTCGTTTTCCAAACCATCACTGCCCTGTATTGGCTCTGTGGCTCTGTACAGCGCAGGCAGGAAACAACATGCAAAAACGAAACTAGAAACTACAGGTACATTTATATGATTGATTTTTATCTATTTTTAATCATTTTTAAAAGGAATCAGTTAACTATTATGGGCCAGATTCATGAAGAGTTAGGCTGGCGGATCCAGTGATCCGCCAGCCTAACTGTCACTTTAAGCCGGCGTTTCTGTTTTCTGTAACCAGAAAACAAGAAACGCCGGGTTGAAGTTCCGATGCGAGCAGCGTAAATTAGTTTCGCCATCGCATCGTTACTTCAACTTAAAAATGCCGCCGATTTACGCTCAAAAAATATGTTAATGAGCGGAAATCGGCAATTCACGAGCGAATTCGGGCGCGACGCAGTGACGTTACGACGTTTCCGGAAGCGATACGCGGTGTATAGATAAAGCAGCCCCCTAGTGGAGTATCCTATGTTAGGTATAGGCGTCGTCATTGCGTCGGAAAAAAAAAAAAAGCGTCGCTTGCGTAAAAAGTTCATGAATGGGAATGTGACGTCATTGACCTTCATTCACAGAATTTGGAGCATGCGCACGGGGATGCTTTGACACTCGACGCATGCGCAGTACGTTCGCCGCGGGATCGCGCTTAGTTTAAATACTACACGCCCCGTACCCGCCCAATTTGAATTCCGCCGGCTCATTTGCGATACGCTGCCGCAACTTTAGGAGCAAGTGCTTCATGAATGACAGCACTTGCTCCTAAAATTTCGGCAGCGTAACGTAAATGAGAAGCGTTACTCTGGAGCAAAGATGCTCCCCTCTACCTGAATCTGGCCCTATGTCTCTATACCCTGTGAACAGTCATTTCAGCAAAAAAAAAAAAACTAATGCCGCGTACACACGACCGTTTTTCAGATTGTAAAAAAATAAGTATTTTGTTATGTAATGTGTGGGCTCCAGAGCATTTTTCACAATGTAAAAAATGGGCATTAAAAATTTCGAACATGCTCTAATTTTTCACAACGTTTTTAACGTTGTCGTTTTTAACGTCGTAAAAAATGGTCGTTTGTGGGTTTTAACAACGTGAAAAAAACAGAAGCAAGTTATGAGACGGGAGCGCTCGTTCTGGTAAAACTAGCGTTCGTAATGAAGTAAGCACATTCATCACGCTGTAACAGAATGAAAAGCGCAAATCGTCTTTTACTAACACAAAATCATCAAAAGCTGCCCAAAGGGTGGGGTCATCTGAATGGAACTTCCCCTTTATAGTGCCGTTGTACGTTTTGTAAGTCACCGCGCTTAGAGCATTTTTTTTTTCACGATCGTGTGTAGGCAAGCCAGTTTTAACGATCTGGTTGAAAACATTATTTTTTCTAGACTATTAAAAATTTCATTTTTTACAACCCGGAAAACGGTTGTGTGTACGCGGCATTACTCTAAATCTACTTGCAGCCACATTCTAAAACTGATCTAGCTAGCTCTGTAAAGAAGAAAATCACTGGCTGATGCTGTGTGCAGGAGAGAATCAAGAACATTTAGAAGGGAAATCGAAGGAAAAAGTAAGTGAACCAACAATGCACTAGCTTAACCACTTAAAGGGGTTGTAAAGGTAAAAGTTTTTCTACCTTAATGCATCCTATGCATTAAGGTAAAAAAACATCTGACAGCACCGCCCCCCCCTCCCCCGAGCCCCCGTTTTACTTACCTTACCGTTCGAATCTCCGGGGCGCGTCCACGTCATCCTCTTCGGTTCCCAGCCTGGCCGTTGATTGGCTAGGCTGGACGGATTGACAGCAGCGCAGCAATTGGCTGGCGCTGCTGTCAATCACAGCGGATGACACGGCGCGCCGGGGGGCGGAGCCGAGTGATACAGCCGCTGTATCACGGGAGCGCGCTCGCAAAAGCTTTCCACCGTGCGAGCGCCCTCGCATGAAGATGGAAAGCTTTTGCGAGGGGGACCCCAGAAGACAGCTTTCCGGGCCACTCTGTGCAAAACGAACTGCACAGTGGAGGTAAGTATGACATGTTTGCTGTTTTTTTTTTAACTGAACCTTTACAACCACTTTAAGGCCCCTTTCACATGAGCGGACGAACGGTCCGCTAATTACAAGTCCGTTTACGGACTTGTAATGTGTCCCTATGGGAGCGGATCTGTTAGCGGATGATGCATCCGCTAACGTCCGCCTACGATCCGCGTCCGTCTGGATCCGTTTTGCGGACGGAAGAAAACCCTATTTTTCTTCCGACCGGTGGATCGGATCGGATGCAAACGGACAGACGGTCCGTTTCCATCCGATTCCCCATAGGGGATAGCGGAGGAGAGACAGGGCGGTCCCTGCACAGTGTGCGGGGACCGCCCTGTCCGCCGACAGCTGAGCGGGACCCCCCGCTGAGCCGACGGACACACACGGAGCGGACCGAAAAACGGACCGCTCTGTGTGAAAGAGGCCTAAGGAAGGGTACAATAGTGATTGGGACAGTTTATCTAACCTGGCTGATCTTCAATGCTTAGAAGTAGTGATGAGCGAACTTGTGATTTTTCACTTCACCAATCATTTGCCATTCAGAGAATGCACTGGTAACTATCATGATGATGGGGTCTGACATGGCTTTGCTATCAACAAAGCCATGTCACACAGCCACTGG
Organism: Rana kukunoris; assembly: GCA_029574335.1. Taxonomy (NCBI): domain Eukaryota; kingdom Metazoa; phylum Chordata; class Amphibia; order Anura; family Ranidae; genus Rana; species Rana kukunoris. The sequence continues at coordinate 38,587,287 of CM056051.1, forward strand.
GTCTTACAGCTAGGCAGACTGTGCACTAGCTGTAACGTTGGAATTATGAGGGGCTATAAGCTTCAAAATATGATAGAGCAGCATCTGAGGTCAGTGTGTGTCCACAAAGCTAGCCCAAGGGCCCGAGGCTCTGACAAAATAAAGCTACTGATACAACCACTGTGTCCATTGTTCAAAATAGGGTCCAACCTTGACCAAAATCAGTTGAGCATGGCCAAAGTTGAGTCTCTATGAATCTTAAAAGCTATGCAATATAAAAAGGGATAATAAGAAAAGGGAGAGAAAGAAAGAAAAGGAAAGAAAAAAGAGGAAGCGGTGAGGAACAGGGAACCCTCTGGTCTCAACCAGCTTTCTAAAGAACCCCAGAGTTCCTCCAGGGGTTCCTTGAATTGTAGCTGATTAACCTTCCATTTAACAGTGCCTGCAAAGTTCTGGGCCCAATGCCATTTGCTTGACACCAGTGATTTTTTATTCCGATGTTTGTAAAGGGGCATTCTGAGCATCACTGTATAGTGGGCATTTTCCCCACTGACCACTAATGAATTGGTTTTAGCAGCGGTTATTCGAGAGGTAAAAAATAATTTTACGGGTTCTTCTGGAGCAAAAAGGCTTAGAAGGCTGATCTAGATGGACAAGGTTATCCTGTAGCTGCATAGTGAGTATTGTGCTCACTGTAAATGACAGGTGGCTTCAGAAAGGAAAATGTACTATAATTCAAGAAATCAAATCATGTTTAGTTCATTAGACAGGCATATGTGTCCTCTTGGCAGCTAGGCCAGCATAATAAATCTGAGAAGCACTGGTTCTAGTTGTTGGCTTACATGCCTAAATGCAAACCCCATTAACTGAACAAGTTGCCAAACATAATTATGAACTAGCAAGTTTCCTCCAGTACTTGTAGGCATTCGTAAAACGCCTCTTAAAGTGGAGTTCCATCTGAATTTTTTTTATAAAATAAGAGCCAGCAGCTGCAAATACTGTAGCTGCTGACTTTTAATACATGGACACTTACCTGTCCAGGGTGCCCGCGATCTCGCATTCTTGGTGAGGGAATCAGGAAGTGAAGGAATCTTGCGACTTCACTTCCCGGTTCCCTACTGCGCATGTACGAGTCATGCTGCGTGTCCTCACTGGTCCCTGCTGTCTTCTGGGACCTGTGTGTTTCCCAGAAGACAGTGGGGGAGGACAGTGTAGGCACAGGAAGTGGAGTAGGTCACCGCGATCACCGCAATGATCTATGCCAGGAAGTGGGAGCAAATACCTGTATTACACAGGTATCTGCTCCCTCCTCCCCCTGAAAGGTGCCAAATGTGACACCAAAGGGGGGGGAGGATTCCAAAAAGGGGACGTTTTTTGGGTGGAACTCCACCTTAAGGAATGTAGGAGCCTCTTCAAATTCCTTATCACTACATCCCACAATTCAATGCACACCAACTGTAAAAAGAACTCCAATGCAATACCATTGTGGGCAGGCTGATGCTCAGCTTTCTTAAAAGTCAAGATTCAAGATTTGCAAGTATGGGGGGCACAGGACTGCAGGATCCTAGTTTGTACTTTAATCAGAAGTTTAGGTATGGCAATGTCTACACAGTTAGGCTTCATGTACACTTGGCCGTGATGTACCATGGTCGCAGGAAAATTGGGCAAAATCACTCAGCAATTTTGCCGTGGTTTGCCTCATTTTGTGGTTTGCAGTGGCCAACAGTCAAAAATTTCCCAATCCTAAATGTGATTCTTACGCATTCAGGAGAGGGAGGTTGAGGGAGCTTGAACCTCTCCTAACCGCAGCAGCTCCTAAATCAGGGGTGCCCAACCAGTGGCCCGGGGGACACATTTTGCCCGCGGAGCCCACTGACGTGGCCCACGACCTCCTGCTCTGGAATAATAGAATATAATACTGTTATTAAAGGTCAGTTTATTACTAAAATCACAGTGTATATTTGGGCATATCTGTTCTGCAGGGGTTACCAAAGGTTGGTAAACCGCAACGCATCAGTTTGAAAGCAGCCTTGTGTCCCTTTCACACGGTCAGTCCGACCGAATCGGACCCTCCATTCACCTCTAAGGAGTAGTAGATGTAAACTGACTTGTGTCCTACCTCCAATCAGATCCGCCAAAAAATAAATAAATAGGTCGATGTGTAAATGGACACAGGCTTTTATGGAGTTCAGTTTAGGAGCTTTGGCAAAAAAACGCCAAATGCTCTATGAAGCATTTCATTGGTCCAGCTTGGTCCAATGTCAGTATGTTTGTGCCATATGGTGAAGGCTAGAAAATGGACAGCTGCACTCCAAAAAAACTTCTGGTTGTTTTTATTGTAAAACGGATGAAAAAATACACTACAAAATACAGCAAAAAAATGGGGGTAGGCTGCTATCCCAATTTTTTGGCTGTATTTTGTAGTGTATTTTTTCATCCGTTTTACAATAAAAACAACCAGAAGTTTTTTTGGAGTGCAGCTGTCCATTTTCTAGCCTTCACTATCTGCCTTGTGCATTGCCAGCACCCTTGATTTCCTGAGAAATTACTGATTGTTCAGCATACCCACCTGGAGTGGTAACTCCCTTTCCATGTATGTGTCATACTCGTGGGATCCCCATGGAAGCTGGAGATCCCTGTAGTAGGCACCGCTACTACAGTGATCGACTTTGACTTCCAGGTAGCGGGCTGAGCAGTAGGGATCAGCCGAACACCCCGTTCGGTTCGCACCAGAACCGTCGAACAGACCGCCCGTTCGTGCGAACATTTGGAACCCCATTGAAGTCTATGGGACTCGAACGTTCAAATTCAAAAACGATCATTTTAAGGACCAATAATCAAGTTATTGTTGAAAAACGTCTTTGAGAACCCGGGTCTTGCCCCAGGGAACATGTATCAATTGAAAAAAAGTTTAAAAAACGGTCGTTTTTTCAGGAGCAGGACTGAAAAAAAGACAGTTTTTAAAACTTTTTTCCATTGATACATGTTCCCTCGGGCAAGACCCGGGTTCTCAAAGACGTTTTCACAGGCAAACTATAGACACCCAGCAGGTACAATATTTAAAGCGGATGGTTCAGCAAAAAAAATAATATTAAAAGCCAGCAGCAACAAATACTGCAGCTGCTGACTTTTAATATTAGGACACTTACCTGTCCTGGAGTCCAGCGGCGTCCGCAGCAGAGGACGAGCGATCGCTCGTCACCCTGCTGCTCACCCCTCCATCCACAGTGAGGGAACCAGGAAGTGAAGCGCTGCGGCTTCACTGCCCGGTTCCCTGCGGCGAATGCGCGAGTCGCGCTGCGCCCGCTGATTGGCTCCCGCTGTGTGCTGGGAGCCGAGATGTCGCCAAAAAACCCGACTTTTGCCCGAGACTGCGGGCCGGAAGTGGTTGCAGATACCTGTCTTTAGACAGGTATCTGCACCCCCCTCCCCCCTGAAAGGTGTCAATTGTGACACCGGAGGGGGGGAGGGTTCCGATCAGCGGATCTTCACTTTAGGGTGGAGATCCGCTTTAAAGGAATTTTTTCATATTTTTTTTTTATTTAACCACTTCCTTACTGGGCACATATACCCCTTCCTGACCAGGTGAAATTTCAGCTTGTGGCACTGCATCATTTTAACTGACAATTGCGTGGTCGTGCGAAGTGGCCCCCATACAAAATTGGCGTAATTTTTTCCCCACAAATAGAGCTTTCTTTTGGTGGTATTTGATCGCCTCTGCGGTTTTTATTTTTTGCGCTATAAACAAAAATAGAGCGACAATTTTGAGAAAAAAACTATATTTTTTACTTGTTGCTGTAATAAATAGCCCAATTAAAAAAAAAAAAAATTCTCAGTCTAGGCGATACGTATTCTTCTACATATTTTTGGTAAAAAAAAAAAAATCGCAATAAGCGTCTGGTTTGCGCAAAAGTTATTGCGCTTACAAAATAGGGGACAGAATTATTATTATTTTTTATTATTTTAATTTTTTTACTACTGATGGCGGCGATCAGCATTTTTTTCGTGACTGCGACATTATGGCGGAGACGTCGGACACTTGACACATTTTTGGCGCCATTCACATATATACATTTATACAGCGATCAGTGCTATAAATATGCACTAATTACTGTATAAATGTGACTGGCATTGAAGGGGTTAACACTAGGGGGTGAGGAAGGGGTTAATGTGTACCCTAAATTGTGTTCTAACTGTGGGGGAGGGGGGGTGACTGGGGGAGGTGACCGATCTATATCCCTATGTACACAGATCGGTCTCCTCTCTCCCCTGACAGGACATGGATCTCTGTGTTTACACACAGAGCTCCACGTCTTGTCCCTGTAGCCGCCAATCCCGAGTGCCTGGCGGACATCAAGGCTGCCAGGCGCGCGCATCGGCATGTCAGCGATGCGGCGGGCAGTCAGAGATTTAGGACATCCCTTCGGCCGTACAAAGTCGTACGGCGGTCGGGTAGTGGTTAAACATTATTAAATTTACTGCTCCAGGAGCAGTGATTTTAATGATGCTTAAATAAAAAATGAAAAATTCCTTTAAATATTGTACCTGCTGTGTGTCTATACCTGTGATAACGTCTTTAAATAGCACAATCACCTGACTGCCAGTAAATTAGGAAGAACTGATCTAGCTAAGCTATACAGTGTATAAATATACAGGTGGTTCTCAAAAAATGAGCATATTGTGTTAAAGTTCATTATTTTCTGTAATGTACTGATAAACATTAGACTTTCATATATTTTAGATTCATTACACACAACTGAAGTAGTTCAAGCCTTTTCTTGTTTTAATATTGATGATTTTGGCATACAGCTCATGAAAACCCCAAATTCCTATCTCCAAAAATTAGCATATCATGAAAAGGTTCTCTAAACGAGCTCTTAACCTAATCATCTGAATCAACTAATTAACTCTAAACACCTGAAAAAGATTCCTGAGGCTTTTAAAAACTCCCAGTCTGGTTCATTACTCCAAACCGCAATCATGGGTAAGACTGCCGACCTGACTGCTGTCCAGAAGGCCATCATTGACACCCTCAAGCAAGAGGGTAAGACACAGAAAGAAATTTCTGAACGAATAGGCTGTTCCCAGAGTGCTGTATCATCAAGGCACCTCAGTGGGAAGTCTGTGGGAAGGAAAAAGTGTGGCAGAAAACGCTGCATAACGAGAAGAGGTGACCGAACCCTGAGGAAGATTGTGGAGAAGGACCGATTCCAGACCTTGGGGGACCTGCGGAAGCAGTGGACTGAGTCTGGAGTAGAAACATCCAGAGCCACCGTGTACAGGTGTGTGCAGGAAATGGGCTGCCGAATTCCCCAGGTCAAGCCACTTTTGAACCAGAAACAGCGGCAGAAGCGCCTGACCTGGGCTACAGAGAAGCAACACTGGACTGTTGCTCAGTGGTCCAAAGTACTTTTTTCGGATGAAAGCAAATTTTGCATGTCATTCGGTAATCAAGGTGCCAGAATCTGGAGGAAGACTGGGGAGAGGGAAATGCCAAAATTTCTGAAGTCCAGTGTGAAGTACCCACAGTCAGTGATGGTCTTGGGGTGCCATGTCAGCTGCTGGTGTTGGTCCACTGTGTTTTATCAAGGGCAGGGTGAATGCAGCTAGCTATCAGGAGATTTTGGAGCACTTCATGCTTCCATCTGCTGAAAAGCTTTATGGAGATGAAGATTTATTTTTTCAGCATGACCTGGCACCTGCTCACAGTGCCAAAACCACTGGTAAATGGTTTACTGACCATGGTATTACTGTGCTCAATTGGCCTGCCAACTCTCCTGACCTGAACCCCATAGAGAATCTGTGGGATATTGGGAAGAGAAAGTTGAGAGACGCAAGACCCAACACTCTGGATGAGCTTAAAGCGGAGCTCCACCCACCTGCATTTTTTTTTTCAAAGTCGGCAGCTACTAACAGTGTAGCTGCTGACTTTGAATAAGGACACTTACCTGTCCTAGGCGCCCGCGCTGACGGCCCCCGCCGATGCCGATCCTCGATCCCGGCACCGCCATCCACAGTCAGGGAAACAGGCAGTGAAGCCGTGCGGCTTCACTGGCCGTTTCCTACTGCGCATGTGCGAGCGACGCAGCGCTTTGTGAATGGTCCGGCTGCTTTCTGGGATACACACAGTTCCCAGAATGCAGCGCGGCCCATTCACAAGAAGACACCCAGAAGAGGAGGAGGAAGAAAACAGCACTGCAGATCGTGAGGGCAGATTCGGGACTTCCGCATAGCAACAGCCTATTTAGGGTGAGTATTTTTTTTTTTTTTTCCATTTCATTTTTATTTATTTTTTTCAGATTTAAAAAAAAAATATATATATCAGGGTGGAGCTCCGCTTTAAGGCCGCTACTGAAGCATTCTGGGCCTCCATAACACCTCAGCAGTGCCACAGGCTGATTGCCTCCATGCCACGCCGCATTGAAGCAGTCATTTCTGCAAAAGGATTCCCGACCAAGTATTGAGTGCATAACTGAACAGAATTATTTGAAGGTTGACTTTTTTTTTAATTAAAAACACTTTTTTTTATTGGTCGGATGAAATATGCTAATTTTTTGAGATAGGAATTTGGGGTTTTTATGAGCTGTATGCCAAAATCATAAATATTAAAACAAGAAAAGGCTTGAACTACTTCAGTTGTGTGTAATGAATCTAAAATATATGAAAGTCTAATGTTTATCAGTACATTACAGAAAATAATGAACTTTATCACATTATGCTAATTTTTTTAGAACCACCTGTATGTACAATGCCTAGGGATGTATATATATCCTCTACACACTGTAAATTAAGCTAAACTGACTAGCCTGCCTGCCTGCTCTATCTATCTATATAAAAAGACAATCTCTCTGTCTCTCTGACTGCTCTCATTAACAAGCCGGAACACACTACACGAGGCCGCCCAGCAGGCGGCCTTATATAGTGTGGGACGTGTGCTAAAGCCCTGAGCCATAATTGGCCAAAGCCACCCTGTGCGCGAGGAAACCAGATAACCGGAAGTAGGAAACCTACTTCCGGTTATCTGGTTTCCTCGCGCACAGCAGTGGAACGCACGCCGGTCTTTGTTTCTCTCTCCATACATACAAGCCTACAGCCTCAGTGCCGGGACACGGGCACCCATTCAAGTAAGGGGCCACTTGGCACTGTGTATTTGTTTTTATATTGCATTAAACAGTTTTACACTATGGGAGCTGTTCTTCCTTTTTTCTTATGACATCTGCATTATCCGTTCAACTTCATTGGAATCCCCCATGCGCAAGGTGGTGTTACCCAGGCTCTATTGACCTTAGTTTAGGTCGACTTCATCTGGTAAGGAGCCATCTATCCCCACTTGAGGTGTCCCATTGGTGAAGGTGGAACCTACCACAAGGACTTTTTTGAGCACGGAGCACTTTTATTTCATATTATTCATGGTCACTATACATTTCACCGTGTATTGTATATTGTCTAATCCTATTCACTCATATAATTGCACACCTGTTTCATTGCAGGTGTTGTCATTATCATTGAATTTATATGCACATTGCACAATTTATGTTATTATCTGCAATTAAGGATCTATGCTCTATTGGGATAGGTTGTATTTATTCACCTATTTATTTCATTTAATTTTTGTAGCGCCCCTATTCCAATGCACACAATTATTATATTTCAATCCAATTGATTTATTCAGGGAGCAGCTTTTCTAATATATATTTTATTCACCCCTCCCACACATTGGCGCGAGATTTTCCACCCAAATACCTTTATCCTGCTACTTAGTGAACACAAGTCATCCGCTTGGTATGGGCACCATTCAGAGAACATTTTCCATTTTCTCAATGAATGTAAAGTGTTCCCTGATTGAATGAGATCAAGATCGTGATGTCACTACTCCACTTCACCTCATCCATTTGATGACAAGAAATTATAAACTAAAAATTGTTGAGACTAAACGTACGTCTAAATGTGCATTGAAATGGAATTACTGGCCTGAAAAAGAAAATGTTGTAAGTGTTCAGGTATACAGAGCAGGCATGTGATATGGTCAACGTTGCTTTTATTTTTATGAATTCATGCAGAAGGTGACAAACAAAAAGCCCTGGAAGTCTTGACACCTTTTATAAAACATCTGACAACTAACACTGTCTATGGATTACATAGAAAATGTACGGTAGTTAGAAGGCCCATCGGCACTGGAAGCTGTAGAACATAACGAAGCATGACCCCATTAAGAGAAAATGTACAACTTCACTTCTACATTTTTTGAGGATTCCCGTTTGATTGTTTTGTATCAGTTCACAAGACCTTGCATAGCCAGTAGTTGGCTGGTGTATGACGTAATGGTTTATACAATGCCATTAAACGGAAAGGTTTTTATCTGATTTTGCCAGGAAGAAGGTGTTCCCTTATAACAGCTGTGTCCTTTTTCCAGAGAAATCATTTATAAATGGATCATAGTATACAAATATCATTTCCTCCCTGGCTCAGGCAGGAAAAAACTTAGAAATGACAAGTAATACATTTATATAGTTGAGTTTTCACAGGAGAATGTCTGAAAGCAAGGATTGCATTGAGAATGCTTGCCATTCAACACTTGTTACATTACAAGCTATTCAAATGTCAGATACTAGATTCCAAATATTCAATGTGGACCTTAAGTAAAATAGATAGGGCCATATATAATATTTACTAGTTTTAAAGTGAATGTAAACCCACTTCATGAAATTTCAGCTGGACACATATATCTGCAGTGTTTTGTTATCTCTCATCAATGAGCTAAGTCCCATAGCTCTCTCCTGAACTCCTCTGTTATCAGCCTGATAACCAGTGGCGGAGAGTCCATAGAGGGAGCAGGAGCGCCGCCCCCTCTCGCTCGCCTCTGAAAAACAATGCATTGCATGAATCTATGTATTGTCATCGCTGCCGCCCACTTTTCAGATGGCCGGCCCCCTGGCGAGTGATGGCCACCTGAATAACGGCAGCTGGTTGGCTGTGGAAGTGTCTATCAGAGCCAGCAGCTGAGGGCTGTAATCGACTTCCAAATAGTTAACCAGGGGGCGCACGGGGGTGCGTTCCTTGGTTAACACTGACACGCATCTCAGCCAATCAGGTTCAACAGTATCATCAGTGCCCTGATTACAATAACATGCCACCAGTGCCAACAATCAGTGCCCACATGTGCCACAATCAATGTCCATTAGTGATGCCAGTCAGTGCTGGCTATCGTTGCTGCCCATCAATGCCGATCATTGCTGCCCATCAATGCCCATCAGCGCACCCATCAATGCCCATCAGTGCTGCCTATTCGTGCTGCCTATAATTGCCTATCAATGCCACCCATCAGTTCCCCATATCAGTGCTCATTAGTGCTACCTAATCAGTGCCCATAAGTGCCACCTTATTAGTGCCCATAAGTGAAGGAGAAAAATTACTTATTTCAAAACTTTACTGATAGAAAGAAACTTTTATTTATTTCCAAATGTTTTATTTCCAAACCAGAACCATCGAACGGACCGAACGTTCGTACAAACATTTAGAACCCCATTGAAGTCTATGGGACTCGAACGTTCGAATTCAAAAACGATAATTTTAAAGACCAATATTCAAGTTATTGTTGGATACCGTCTTTGAGAACCCGGGTCTTGCCCCAGGGAACACGTATCAATGGAAAAAAGTTAAAAAAACGGTTGTTTATTCAGGAGCAAGACTCCTGAAAAAAAGACTGTTTTGAAAACTTTTTTCCATTGATACATGTTCCCTCAGGCAAGACCCGGGTTCTCAAAGACGTTTTCACAGGCAAACTATAGACACCCAGCAGGTACAATATTTAAAGGAATTTTTTTTTTTTATTTAAACATTATTTAAATCACTGCTCCAGGAGCAGTGATTTTAATGATGCTTAAATAAAAAATAAAAAAATGAAAAATTCCTTTAACTGGTTGCCGACCGCCCGCCGTCATATTACTGCGGGACGGGCACGCGCGCGCGTTCGTTACAGAGCGGGGAACGGGAGGTATGTGTGTAAACGCATTCCGCTCGTTCCTGTCAGCGGGGGAAACGCTGATCTCCCGTTCATACGATGTATGAACGCGAGATCAGCGATTCCCCCTAGTAAATCAACCCCCCCATACAGTTAGAACACACCAGGAACACACTTAACCCCTTCCCCGCCCCCTAGTGTTAACCCCTTCACTGCCAATGGCATTTTTATAGTAATCCCATGCATTTTTATAGCATTGATCGCTATAAAAATGCCAATGGTCCCAAAAATGTGTCAAAAGTGTCCGATGTGTCCGCCATAATATCGCAGTACCGAAAAAAAACGCTGATCGCCGCCATTACTAGTAAAAAAAAAAATATTAATAAAAATGCCATAAAACTACCCCCTTTTTTGTAAACGCTATAAATTTTGCGCTAACCAATCAATAAACGCTAATTGCGATTTTTTTTTTTTACGAAAAATATGTAGAAGAATACGTATCGGCCTAAACTGGGGAAAAAAAATGTTTTTTTATTTCTTTTTTTGGGGATATTTATTATAGCAAAATGTAAAAAATATTGAATTTTTTTCAAAATAGTCGCTCTATTTTTGTTTATAGCGCAAAAAATAAAAACCGCAGAGATGATCAAATACCACCAATAGAAAGCTCTATTTGTGGGAAAAAAAGGACGCCAATTTTGTTTGGGAACCACGTCGCACGATCGCACAATTGTCAGTTAAAGCGACGCAGTGCCGAATCACAAAAAGTGCTCTGGTCTTTGGACAGCAATATGGTCCGGGGCTAAAGTGGTTAAATATTGTACCTGCTGGATGTCTATACCTGTGATAACGTGTTTAAATAGCACAATCACCTGCCTGCCAGTAAATTAGGAATAGCTAATCTAGCTAAGCTATACAGTGTATAAATATATGTACAACTCCTAGGGATGTATATATATCCTCTACACACTGTAAATTAAGCTAAACTGACTAGCATGCCTGCTCTATTCTATCTATATAAAAAGACTATCTCTCTGTCTCTCTGACTGCTCTCATTAACAAGCTGGAACACACTACACGAGGCCGCCCAGCAGGCGGCCTTATATAGTGTGGGACGTGTGCTAAAGCCCTGAGCCATAATTGGCCAAAGTCACCCTGGCTTTGCCCAATTATGGCTCTCTGTTTTTTGCGCGCTGTGATTGGCCAAGCGTTACAGTGTAGCACGACCGCGCAATTTTCATTCAAAGTGCAACAGCGATGAAAGCCCAAAATTGGCCTGGACAGGAAGGGGGTAAAAGTGGTTAAGTAAAAATTCCCTATCTGTTTGTGATCATTTTATTTTGTACTCCCAGTTACCAGGTTTTGCTATAATGGAAAACAGCAATTATGAATTTCACCTGCTTCAGTTTTGTGCCCACAACCGTCATACACTGTAATATGCTATGATGGTATTATACTGGACAGGGACAGAACGAAAACCATGTGATCTACAAAAAACGATCAATATCCTGATCTGTCTTGCCACATAAGAAATATTAGGATAACACTACTGTACGTGATAAAAAAAAAAAAAGGAAAGATTTAGTTAAGCCATTGTAGAAAGTTTGGCATAAAATCATTAAACCTGAGATAATTAAATCCAACCACCTAATACGGCCCCAGGGGCCCTTTTTTAGCCCAGGTTCACACTGACTGCGGGAATGAAATTGTGCGAGTTCAGCTGAGCTCACACGATTTCACTCCTGCATGTCAGTCCCAATTTCGGCGGCGATTTCACAGACATCTGTGCGGGTTTCTGCACAGATGTCAATAGAAATCGCACCCCGAAATCAAAAAAAGTAGTAGAGAAACGACTTTTTGAAATCGTTGCGGGCTGCAAATGCAGCGTCGCACCGATTAAGATGGTGCCCTTGCTGGCAATTGCCACGGATTTGACATGTGAAATCGCATGTCAAAACGCACCAATGTGAACCAGGGCTTACTTATGTATTTACTAACAAATAAAAGAAGAATGCCTCTACAGGTAACATGGGTCTAGTCCTACAAGAATATGGTCTGCTATCACCAATGCTATATAGTCTACTTGCCTGAGGGACCCCCTTTTATAAATGTAGATCAGACTGAAATGCCAGTTTGAAATCGTGCAAGTTCAGCTGAACTCACGCGATTTCAAATGGCACTCAGTGTGGACCTGGGTTTAAGGAGACGTTTCGGTTATTAAAAAAAAAAAACAGACATACATTCTCACCTGCATTAACCACTTGCCCATGGTGTCATAGTCAAAATACGTCATGATTTTAAAGATGGATATCTCGGTAACGGCAGCAGCTGCTGCCACAACCGAGATATCCATCTTTTCCATGGGCAGTGCTGTACACGATAATGGCGGTCCCAGCGGCGGATTCGCCGCAAGATCGCCGTTATCGGTGGCGGGAGAGGGCCCCCCCCCCCTCCCGCCGCTCTCCCGCGCTCTCCGCCGCTTACCGGAGCCGTCGGTAACGGCGGAGGCGATCGGGTCCTCTTGCTGGCTGTGTTGGGATACGAGTGAGGGAAAAATCGCCCCCACCCGTCCCCCACAGCTCTGCTGGGCGGAAGTGACGTCAAAACGTCACTTCCGCCCAGCGTCTTAAAGAAACATTTTTTTTTTCTGAAATTTGAAAAATGACATTTTTTTTTTTTTTTTTTTCTTTTTTTGCATTTAAGCCTAAATATGAGATCTGAGGTCTTTTTGACCCCAGATCTCATATTTAAGAGGACCTGTCATGCTTTTTTCTATTACAAGGGATGTTTACATTCCTTGTAATAGGAATAAAAGTGATAATTTTTTTTTTTTAATTTATTTCGATGTATAAAATTATAAACTAATTAAAAATAAATAAGAAAACAAAAAAAAAAAAATGTAAAACGCCCCGTCCCGACGAGCTCGCGCGCAGAAGCGAACGCATACGCGAGTAGCGCCCGCATATGAAAACGGTGTTCAAACCACACAAGTGAGATATCGCCGCGATCGTTAGAGCGAGAGCAATAATTCTAGCCCTAGACCTCCTCTGTATCTCAAAAAATGCAACCTGTAGAATTTTTTAAACGTTGCCTATCGAGATTTTTAAGGGTAAAAGTTTGACGCCATGCCACGAGCGGGCGCAATTTTTAAGTGTGACATGTTGGGTATCATTTTACTCGGCGTAACATTATCTATCACAATATATAAAAAAATTGGGCCAAATTTATTGTTGTCTTATTTTTTTATTCAAAAAAGTGTTTTTTTTTCAAAAAAAGTGCGCTTGTAAGACCGCTGCGCAAATACGGTGTGACAAAAAGTATTGCAATGACTGCCATTTTATTCTCTAGGGTGTTAGAAAAAAAAAATATATAATGTTTGGGGGGTTTAAGTAATTTTCTAGCAAAAAAAACAGTTTTAGTCTCGTAAACACCGAATCTGAAAAACAAACCCGGTGGGCAAGTGGTTAACAGTGTGATGCTGCATCTCTCCCCCGATGGCTCGACGCTTGAGAATTGAGCAATCACATGACTGCTAATTGCTAATTTCTCAGTCAGCTCTGAGCAGAGAGCGGTGACCGCTCTCTGCTCTGCCCCTCCAGCACTCACTGGAGCACCGCTGGGGTGGAGAGGGTGCATGCTTTGTCTCTCAGCCATGTTCAACTGTCAATCAGGCTGGATAGATCCTGACAAAATGGTCATGATCTTTCCAGAGTTTGGGGTGGCTCTAAGATATAAAGGAACTTTAGCCTGCTGACAGCTGATTCTGGGTCATTAACCACTTAAAGACCCCCGCACGCACATATACGGCCACAGAATGGCACGTACAGGCACAAGGGCGGGGGTCCCCCTACCTCTGGGAGCGATCCGGGATCTGCGGGCGGATGTCCGTGATATCCGCCCCCCCCCCCCCCGCGATCGCTCCCAGCCAATGGGAGCGCGCTCCCAGCCTGTCACTTCCTCCTCCTGTGTTTACACAGGAAGGAGGAAATGATGTATTCTCTCATCGCAGCGCTGTTTCCCAGCGCTGCTGATGAGAGAATACATCACAAGTAAGTGTGCACCAACATTACACTGACACACACTCACATAGGCATATTAACCCCTTGTGATCGCCCCCCCCACCCCCCTAATCACTGCATTTAGTGTCAGTGTGACAGGCAGTGTAAAAAACAGTTAGTGTTAGGTTCAGGATAGCCCCCCACCCCCCCTAATAAAGTTTTAACCCCCTGATCACCGCCCTAGTTAACCCTTTCACTCCCTATTGCCAGCGTCACTAAGCGATCATTTTTCTGATCGCTGTATTAGTGCCGCTGTTCCCGCTAGGTAGCTATTTTTTTTTATTGCGATTTTTTTTTTTACTAAAGACATGTGGCTAAATAAATTTTGGCCTAAATGTTTGACTAAAATTTAGTTTATTTGATTTTTTTTTTAACAAAAAGTAAAAAATAGTGTTTTTTTTTCAAAAATGTCGCTCTATTTTTGTATATAGCGCAAAAAATAAAAATCGCAGAGGTGATCAAATACTACCAAAAGAAAGCTCTATTTGTGGGAAGAAAAGGACGCAAATTGTGTTTGGGAGCCACGTCGCACGACCGCGCAATTGTCTGTTAAACCGACGCAGTGCCGAATCGCAAAAACACTTCGGGTCATTTACCAGCGTATTGGTCCGGGTCTTAAGTGGTTAAAGAGCACAAGGGCATTCCTGTGACTCAGAAGAAAAGTATGGCCAAATAATCTTGACATATTTATGACCTCCCTAGGAGGTTTATTACTAGTGGTGCATGCTGGGGTAGGATATAAATATTTGCGGAATGGCTTGGTGAGGGATGGGAATGGTTTTGGCCTGAGGAGGTGTGTGTAGTAGTTTGTGCTGGCTAGGTGCTTTTGACTGTGGACTTGGGTCAGCATGGCCACCCTGACTGGTCTGCGCAACCCCATACACAATACACAACAAACTGTGATGCCTTGTGTATTACTCTATCGATACCAGTATTAACTTTTTCGTCAATTTGAGCTCCAGTAGCCCTTATTGGATCGGACTACACCGGCCAGCCTTCACTCCCCATATGCATCAATGAGCCTTGGCCGTCCAAGACTCCTATCGTTGGTTTGCCATTGGGGAAACTTGACTGACCTATAACATCTCAATTTAGTTTTGACCTACTGCTGAACAATTTCTATGCAACTTTTAATAGTAGTTAATAGACTGTAGGTAATATAGCAGTGACAAATTAGCCAGCAGCAGGACATTTTTAATGATCAAGAATTGGCTCAAACGTATTAGAAAAAAATAGCACAATCAGGTGTTTTGAAGCGGTAGTAAACCGCACCATTTTTTTTTCATTTTTAAACCCTGCAAGTTAAAGGCATAATGTGCTAGTAGGCATCACCTAGTAGCAAATTATGAAATACCTTCCTTAGAACGAAGCCCTCCAGTGGCGTGCTGTAACCGCTGAAGGCGCTTCCATCTTCACCCAAGCTTCCTTAAGGGGTTTGCGTCCTCCGGCCGGTTGATTGGCCAAGCTGCGATAATGTCACTCCTGCGCGTGCATCATGGACTGCGGCGCGGAACTCTGAAGGGATGGCATGAGTATGCTGTCCCTTCAGAGTGCATGCGCCGGTGACGTAACAGACTGCATGCAGTGTGAATATCTCCTAAACCTTGTAAGTTTAGGAGATATTCACTGTACCTACGGTACAGGTTAGCCTTATTATAGACTTACCTGTAGGTACAAGTGCCAAAAAATTGTTTACTTCCACCTTAATATAAGATTTTAAATACTGCAGATGATACAGCAGTGTAAAATTGGCCAGCAGTGGGACAGTTTTAATTTGAGATATTAGGGCTAACTGGGGCATGTCTAACATTTATTCTATCTATAAGGGCAAAGGGGTGCAGTGAATGTGAAATTATATAATGTAAGTTGATTTAGGCAAGTTGATTATGTTCAGGACAACAGGAAAAAGTGATCGCTGACCTCAAATCATCCACAAAATGTAATAACCCCCAATAATAAAGAACAAAAAAAAAAATAGCAAATTGGTCATGCCCAAAGAGCTAGCAATCAGAATTAAAGTATGTTTTCCAAACTAATCTCCCCCTATGCGGTTCATCAGCTTTCCCTACAATAACTTCCATTTCACTAAGACGCTATACCGTCGGAATTGCCGCGGGATTCGGCCGCTAGCAGTGTGGTATTAACCCCCGCTAGCAGTGTGGTATTAACCCCCGCTAGCGGCCGATAAAGGGTTAATGCTGCCCCCAATGCGCCTCTACACAGGTACATTGCGGGTGGTATTACCGCGGTTTCCCATTGTTTTGAATGGGAAGGAGCGGTGAAGGAGCGGTATACACACTGCTCCTCTCACTGCTCCAAAGATGCCGCTTGCAAGAGATTTTTTTCTCTCCTGCCAGTGCAGCGCATCGCCTCAGTGTAAAAGCCCTCAGGCTTTCACATTGAGAAGGCTGGGCAGGATTTTTTCAGGCGTTATTTAGGCGCTATTTTTAAGTGAAAAGGGGCCTAACACTATTGGGGTTGATTTAATAAAACCCGAGAGTGCAAAATCTGGTGGAGCTGTGCATGGTAGCCAATCAGCTTCTACCTGCAGCTTTTTCAGTTAAGCTTTGACAGAAAAAAAAAAAAGCTGATTTGATTTCTTTGCAGAGCTGTGCCAGATTTTAATTTGAGATATTAGGGCTAACTGGTGTATGACTAACATTTATTTTATCCATGGGGGCAAGGGGGTGCAATGAATGGGGAAGGATATAATGTAAGCTTATTTAGGGATGTTCACTATGGTCAGGACAGCAGACAAAATTGACCGCTGACCTCAAATCATCCATAACATTTTATAAAACAACAACCCCCAATAATAAGAACAAAGAAGGCAGCATATTGGTTATTGCTCAAAAAGCTAGCAATCAATGGCTTTTACCATGTGACTGTGTGTGCTCTACAAAGTTTACAAGTCTACAATGTTTAATGCCGCGTACACACGGTCGTTTTTTGCGATGAAAAAAAACGACGTTTTTTAAAACGTCATTTAAATTGATCGTGTGTGGGCAAAACGTCGTTTTTTGTCTTAAAAAAAACGACCAAAAAAAAATTCCAACATGCTTGAATTTTTTGTGTCGTTTTTCAAAACGTCGTTTTTTGTTTCACAAAAAGTCACCGTGTGTAGCAAAAACGTCTTTTAAAACGACGTTTTTCAACCCGCGCATGCCCAGAAGCTAGTTATAAAGCGAGCTTCAATGGAAAAGAGTGGTGAATGTAACCTTGCTTTTTGTGAAAAAACGATGGTGTGTATGCAAAATTGTCTTTGAAAAGTGACGTTTCAAAAACGTCGTTTTTTACTTCACAGAAAACGTCGTTTTTTTTTCATCACAAAAAATGATCGTGTGTACGCGGCATAAGGGTTTACATTGAAGGCTGGGGAATGTTAAGATTTTCCTTTGTGGTTATGGCCTTTTACTGTGAGATTAACCGTGTGTAATAGAATTCAGCTGTATACAGTGGGGATTGAAAGTTTGGGCACCCCAGGTAAAAATTTGTATTAATGTGCATAACGAAGCCAAGGAAAGATGAAATGCTATAAAAAGAAGTGCATGCTATAAATTCTGCAGGAAAATCTCCAAAAGGCATCAAATTACAGATTAGACATTCTTATAATATGTCAAAAAAAGTTAGATTTTATTTCCATCATTTACACTTTCTGAATTCCAGAAAACAAAAAAATGGTGTCTGCAAAAGTTTGGGCACCCTGCAGAGTTAATATCTTGTACTGCCCCCTTTGGCAAGTATCACAGCTTGTAAACACTTTTTGTAGCCAGCCAAGAGTCTTTCAACTCTTGTTTGAGGTATCTTTGCCCATTCTCCCTTACAAAAGTCTTCCAGTTCTTTGAGATCTCTGGGCTGTCTGTCACGCACTGCTCTTTTAAGGTCTATCCATGGATTTTCAATTATGTTGAGGTCAGGAGATTGTGAAGGCCATGGCAAAACCTTCAATTTACGCCTCTTGATGTAATCCCACGTGGATTTTGAGGTGTGTTTAGGATCATTATCCATTTGTAGAAGCCATCCTCCCTTTAACTTTAGCTTTTTCACAGATGGCATCAAGTTACCATCCAAAATTTGCTGAAATTTTATTGAATCCATTTTACCTTCTACTGTTTTTTCCTGTGCCACTGGCTGCAATACAACCCCGAAGCATGATTGATCCACCCCCATGCTTAAACAGTAAGTAGAGCAATTAAAAAAAACAGCATACTGGCGCTGATGCCAGTATGCTGGATCGGATGGGACATAGTAGATTTAGGCTGAACCACCGCTTTAAATTCTGTGCCCTTTCTTCTCCAAACATACCTTTGCTCATTCTGGCCAAAAAGTTCTATTTTAACCTCATCGGTCCACAGAACTTGTTTCCAAAATACATCAGGCTTGTCTATATGTTCATTTGCAAAGTTCAAACGCTGATTTTTGTGGTGAGGACGTAGAAGAGGTTTTCTTCTGATGACTCTTCCATGAAGACATATCTCTTTATAGTGGAATAGTGTACCACAACTCCAGTTCTGCCAGATCTTTCTGGAGAGATCGTGCAGTCAAACATTTTGAAATGGGTTTTGAATTGCTATTCTCACAATCCTGCGAGCTGTTCTGTCTGATATTTTTCTTGGTCTTCCAGATCTTGCTTTAACTTCCACTGTTCCTGATGACTGCCAATTCTTAATTACATTCCGAACAGAGGATATTGACATCTGAAAACGCTTTGCTATCTTCTTATAGCCTTCTCCAGCTTTGTGAGCGTCAACTATTTTCAGTTTCAGTTTTCTAGACAACTGCTTAGAAGAACCCATGGTGCTGATTGTTGGGGCAAGGTCAGATGAGTCTGGGCATTTAACACCTTTGAGACTGACATCACCTGGTCTTCCCAAACGATGATTGAGAACAATCCATGACACTGGCAGGTCTCAGCTTTGCAAAGGGGATAGTGCATGCTATAAATTCTGCAGGGTGCCCAAACTTTTGCAGGCGCCATTTTATTGTTTTCTGTAATTTTGAAAGTGTAAATGATGGAAATAAAATCTAACTTTTTTTGACATATTATAATACAAATTTTTCCTGGGGTGCCCAAACTTTCGATCCCCACTGTATTATCCATATATGATTACCATTCATGTATAGTAAATGTGATATACTCGTCTACTGTTAGATGATTTTTATCAATAAAATTTGTACTTTATAATATACTTTTTTACGCATCTATCTGGTTTCCAACCTTTCCCCATAAAGTCTCCTTTGTTTTTCTTTCTCTATTTAGGGATGTGGCTATGGGTTCTATTCACTGACTATGCAGTTGGCTCTCTTTCTTAACAATTTGACATTGAAGTTTATGGTCCTCAGGTTGCATTTAAGTTGGACCAAAGTAGTGCAGGAACTACTTTAAAGTCTCTACAACTTTAAGTCGCACAGATATGAACAGTAGTCTTAGGAAAACATGGGGTCTAAAGTCACATGACAACTCGCACAAGTGTGAATGAGGCCTTAAAGTGAAGTGTTTGGCTGAAGCAAAAGCTTTTTTAATCCTGTTGACCCTTCATAGTTCAAAAGCCATGCAGTGCATTAAGCTTAACCCCCCTGGCGGTATTCCCGAGTCTGGCTCGTGGTGGAATTTCAGAACCAAAAGCTGTAACCCCGAGCCTGACTCGGGATCGCCTTGCAGTGTCCACAGGCAGGGAATTACTTACCTTATCCCCTGGATCCTGCGATGCCTCTCCGCTGTGTGATCAAGCTGTCTCCTCGCTCAATTCTGTGTGCCGCCGAGCTCCCTGCGAGGTTTCGACGCACAGGGGGCGGAGATCGGCGCAGAATTAAAAAAAGTAAATACACACAATACATACAGTGACTTGTAATCTTACAGATTACAGTACTGTATGTAAAAAATACACAGACCCTTTGTCCCTAGTGGTTTGTCCAGTGTCCTGCATGTACTTTTATATAATAAAAACTGTTCTTTCTGCCTGCAAACTGTAGATTGTCCATAGCAACCAAAAGTGTCCCTTTATGTCAAAAGTGGTTTTAGACCAGCTAAAAAACAGCAATAATAAATTAGAATCACTTGCAGAATTGAGCGATAGCGATTTGTGGGTAAATTCATCATAAAATACTAAAAGTAATGACAGCGACAATTCTGCAAGTGAGCACATTTTAGTGTTTTTGATTTGATTATATTATTGATTCATTTTATTATTAATATATTATTATTTGTTATAATTATTTATAGTTATTTATTAAATTATAATTTACGATTTTGTTTTTCAAACTTTATCATACCCGAGATGTCTACTAGACTCTTGTTTGGTCAGATTTAAGTGAGTTATTCCTAAGAATTACAGGCCTACAATGTAAAACTCCAAATTTCCATGCAAAATAATGGTACTGCTTTCAGCACCTAAATTCTGAAATAATCATACTGCCAGGGAGGTTAAAAAATTATTTTGGACAAATCTGCACATAAATTTCCTGGACCGCAAATCTTTAACCCACAGGATTCTCCTCAAACCCCATGGTAGTATTAAATCTGAAAACCTCATCCCTGGGACTGATACATGTACAGGACTTTGGGGTAACTTTGGTCCACCTTCCATAATAATTCCACTGTCTAAACAGAAGTCAATAAAATGTTAGATACTACTAAAGTGATTAATTGTGTAGTTTCCTAGCTCTAGTAAATGTAGCTGAAAAGTGAGTATACCTGTGGGAGTGAGAGCACTGCGCTCATTAACCATGCGACCGACAACATTATTTTGTTCTTCTTCTTGGCGTCGTTAATGGCCAGTGGGTTGAGGATGGCAGACTGCCGGTCTACGCTGATTACCACAGTGACAAAAGCACAGGAATACATAGACAGAAGCTTTAGAAACATCAGTATTCTGCAGGCTATGTCTCCAGCATGCCATTGCACTGTGATGTTCCAAATGGCATCCAACGGCATCACGATGAATGTTACAAGCAAGTCGGCTGTGGTGAGATTGAGGATTAGGATTCGTACATGTGACCTTTTCTTTCTGCTTGTCCGAGCAGCGGCCCAAAGAGCAGCCAAGTTGCAGGTGGCCGACAACGTGAAAATTACAAATGTAATGATCACTCGCGCCTTGGCGGCTGAGGAGAAGGTAGGTAGCTGAAAACGGGTGAGGGTTTCATTAGTTGAAGTCATATTTACATCCAAGTCACATGAGCTGCTGAGCCACTGTGCATTGCTGCAGCCTTTGATGCCAACTTCCTTAGAGATATTCATTTCTGTAAAAAATAAATAAAATTAAATAGATGTTCATTGCATAGGTTTCATCTTACACACATATGAATAATTATAACAGAACTATTTCTATATATTGTATGTTTCACCACCTGGGTGCTGTAGATTTAAGATTATGTCTGAACAAAAATTCAGGTTTTCATTATTATCATTATACAGAATTACATATTGCCAACAGTTTGCGTTTTCGTCCGAATTTCAGGTATTTTTGTTATCGTTCTAACAAACGATAACAAAAGCACAGAAAACAAAAACCGAAAGATCCGACATAAACAAATACTTTATTCTCGTTTTCGTTGCAGTTGAATGTGCCTAACCTTAACTCAATTAGTCCAATATTATTCTACATAAAGAGAAAAGATTTGACATTGAGAGAAAAGATTCAACATTATAGGGATATGAAGAAGAGTCGACATAGAGAGAAAAGATTCGACATAGAGAGACATGAAGAAGTGTCGACATAGAGAGAAAAGATTCGACATATAGAGAAAAGATTCGACATGAAGATTCGGCGAAGCAGCTAAAAACATACGATCGCAGCAAGTGGACATTTATGCCACCAACAGTTTATGTAGTGCTTTACAATAAAGAAAAAAAGGCTAAGGGGTAGTACAATTACAACACAGTTCAATACAAAAGGAATAGGAGAGCCCTGCTCATGGAGCTTACAATCTAAGGGAGACGGAGGTGGTACAAAAGGTAATGGCTGTAGGGGGTGTTCTGATGGAGGTGACTCAAGTACAGTTCTTAGGTGGAGGTGGGGTAGGCTTCCCTGAATAGATGAGTTTTCAAGGTTTGCCTAAAGATGGACAGAGTAGGAGCTGACTGGACATAGCCTAGGGATAGCATAGGGATAGCCTAAGGAGGACAGAGTAGGAGACAGACAGACATATTGTGGTTTGAGAGTTCCAAAAGTTGAGAGAGGCTCTGGAGAAGCCCTGGGAGGTGAGCATGGGAGGAGGTGAAAGGGATCTAGAGAGCAGGAGGCCTTGGGAGGTGTGACAGGAGTCTCTTTGGGTGGGGGGTTTGTGCAACTCAGCTTATCTTGGATCGGACCCGATCGGACCCCCGAACCGCTAGTAGGCAGGGACGTAAATTTACGTCCATCTGCCTGTCCAAGCCCTTTTGTGGACGTAAATAGGCGTGCGGCGGGGGTTAAGTGGTTAAAATGTTTTTTTTTTTTTTTTTATAAAAAAATGTTTTCTTTCAATGTCAAATCTTTTCTCTTTATGTAGAATAATATTGGACTAATTGAGTTAAGGTTACATAGTTATATAAAACATATAATCAAAGCAAATATATAATAAGCTGCGCTGAGTGAACTGATTGATCAATATATGCATTAGTGATCAATAATCACATGTACACACATAGTTAATTACTGTGTAAACATATAGGGCCAGATTCACGTACAGCCGCGTATCTTTGTGCGGGCGTAGCGTATCTCATTTACACTATGCCGCCGTAACTTTGAGAGGCAGGTGCCGTATTCACAAAGAAGTTACTGTGGCGTATCGTAAATGGGCCGGCGTAACCGCGCCTAATTCAAAATAGGCAGGTATAGGGCATGATCCATGTAAATGAATCATGACCCCACGTAATTGACGCTCTTTACGAACGGCGCATGCTCCGTCCGTGGACGTATCCCTGTGCGCATGCTCAAAATTACACCGCAAAAACTCATTGGTTTTGACGTGAACGTAACTTACGCAAAGCCCTATTCGCGAACGTTTTACGTAAACGACGGAAAATTCGACGCGGTCACGATGTCCATACCTATCATTGCGTATGCCTAATATAGCAGGGGTAACTTTACACCGGACTTACGCTTACGCAAACGATGTAAAAAAAATGCGCCGGGTGCAAGTACGTTCGTGAATCGGCGTATCAACTCTTTTGCATATTCGGCGCGTAAATCGACGGAAGCACCACCTAGCGACCAGTGTAGATCTTAGCAAAATTCCGGCGTATCTTGCTTTCTGAATACAGAAAAAAGATACGCCGGCGCATCCTAGAAGTTACGCGGCTTATCTCGAGATACGCTCACGTAACTTCTTTGAGAATCTGGCCCATAAAGTATAGCCGTGAGCTAATCAAAATTCATATAGTGTGGAAAATCTCATGTGATACCAGAAATAATCAATAAAGATAGATATAACATATGCACACATTGATAACATCTGTGCAAACCATATAAAACGTGATAATTAAAATATTAAATTATAATATTCAAGAGTTCATATGGTGTTGAATTCACATGTGATTGAAGGTATATCAAAAAAGTGCCAAGAATATTCCAGGAAACCGTGTCAGATAGCAGGATAGAAGGAAGCCTCCACCTCTTATATCATGTCTGCTTACCGACTTGAATTGATGTTGACGTTTTTTTGGATTTGATCTTATTCAGCGTACAGACCTGGCATCTACGGCATTGGTCAGGGCCGATCCTGGGGTCACAGGCGCCTGGGTGCAGAAATATTTCTGGCGCCCCCACAAAGGGGGCGTGGTCATCTTACCAACTCCTCCCCTTTACAAATGTTTCTATGGCAATGACTCAAACACAGAGATGCTCCTCTAAGAAGTATTTGTTGCCCTGGGATCCTCTCATGATCTTTTATCAATAAAGAAAATACTGGAAGAGCGTACACTAATGAGACCTGGAGGGGAACCTCTCTGATACTGTTAGAAAGTGTCCTAAAACATAGTACAGGAGATGGTCAGAGACTGTAGACATATTAAAGGAGACAGTCAGTGACTGGAGATATAATACAGGAGATGGTCAGAGACTGCAGACATATTACAGGAGACAGTCAGTGACTGGAGATATAATACAGGAGATGGTCAGAGACTGCAGACATATTACAGGAGATGGTCAGAGACTACAGTTCCTATTGGCATAAGTAGATAATGGCGGATCGGCTCTCACCTGACCCAGCGATACAGCAACAACGGTTCCTCTGATCAGGAGTCAGCTCACTCTGAGTTGCCCATGGATACTCCGCTGGGTAGAGCCCAGATCTGTATTCTGGCAATGACTCCATTCCTTTCTCCGCCAGGGATGGCACTAGGCTGTGTGGCTTTCCCTCTGGTGGCGCACGGCAGGGGGGTTCTCTCTCTGATGGTAGCGCCCGCAGCTGCAGTGGCGTCACTAGGGTTGTTGTCACCCTTTGAGGTAAAACATGGTGTCACCCCCCTTCCTCCACCTATAGTTGCCCCTCAGTACAGACCCCCTCCGTCAGTGCAGACCCCCCAGGACAAACCACCCCCCATTAGTACAGACCCCCAGGACAAACCAATCTCCCTCCATTAAAAACTCCCCTTGACAGACCCCAAGGACAAACCCCCGATTAGTACAGACTCCCCCAAGGACAAACCCCCCCCCCCATTAGTACAGACTTCCCCAGGACAAACCCCCCCATTAGTATAGACTCCCCCCAGGACAACCCCCTCCATTAGTACAGACCTACCTCAGGACAACCCCCCCCCCAGTAGTACAGACCCCCAGGACAAACCACCCCTCCATTAGTACAGACCCAACCAGGACAAACTCCTCATTAGAACAGACCCCAGAACAAACCCCTCCATTAGTACAGACCTCCCTCAGGACAAACCACCCCCCCAGTAGTGCAGACCCCCCCTGACAACCCCCCTCCATTAGTACAGACCCCCAGGACAAACCACCCCTCCATTAGTACAGACCCAACCAGGACAAACTCCCCATTAGAACAGACCCCAGAACAAACCCCCCATTAGTGCAGACCCTCCAGGACAAACCCCCCCATTAGTACCGACCCCCCAGTATAACCCCCCCATTAGTGCATATCCCCAGGACAAGCCCCCCCATTAGTACAGACCCCCCCATGACCAACCACCCCATTAGTGCAGACCCACCCAGGACAAACCCCCCATTAGTACAGACCCCCAGGACAAACCCCTCCATTAGTACAAACTCCCCCAGGACAAACCACCCCATTAGTGCAGACCCACCCAGGACAAACCCCCCATTAGTACAGACCCCCAGGACAACCCCCCATTAGTACAGACCCCCAGGACAACCCCCCCCCCATTAGTACA
This sequence comes from Rana kukunoris, assembly GCA_029574335.1. Classification (NCBI taxonomy): domain Eukaryota; kingdom Metazoa; phylum Chordata; class Amphibia; order Anura; family Ranidae; genus Rana; species Rana kukunoris. The sequence continues at coordinate 38,612,614 of CM056051.1, forward strand.
GACCCCCAGGACAAACCTCTCCATTAGTACAAACTCCCCCTATTAGTACAGACCCCCCCAGGACAACCCCCCCATTAGTGCAGACCCCAGGGACAACCCCCCCTATTAGTACAGACTCCCCCCAGGAAAAAAAACGCCCCTACATTACTACAGACCCCCCCCCCCCTCCATTATAGTACATAAAAACACACGGTCCATCGTGCCTGACACATATTCTGCTCCTCTTTGTGTCATAAAAAAAACTCCTGTAAAGAATGCGGAGATCGGAGCGGCTGTCTCTGCTCAATGACATCGCCGAGTGGGCGGTCCATCATGCCTGACACTGCTCCTCTCTGTGTCATAAAAAAGCTCCTGTCCGCGGCGATCTGTGATCCACCCGGGCAGCAGCTGCAGAGAAGGGGACAGTGTGCAGCCGTGCCGCCCGGGTGGATCACAGATCGCCGCGGACAGGAGCTTTTTTATGACACAGAGAGGAGCAGTGTCAGGCATGATGGACCGCCCACTCGGCGATGTCATTGAGCAGAGACAGCCGCTCCGATCTCCGCATTCTTTACTCCCCCCTCTAACAGGAGGAGCAAGGGGGGCAGGCAGCCGTATAGGACAAACTCTGCAGCGGCGGCGGGGAGAGACAACCGCTGCGATCTCCGCATTCTTTACTCCCCCCTCTAACAGGAGGAGCAAGGGGGGCAGGCAGCCGTATAGGACAAACTCTGCAGCGGCGGCGGCGGGGAGAGCCACGGCGCCTCTCTACACGCACAAGGAGAGGGATTTGAGGGAAGCACTCTGGCGCTTCAGCGCCCCCACCTCTGTGGCGCCTGGGTGCACTGCACCCTGTGCACCCCGGGTAGGATCGGCCCTGGCATTGGTGGTAGCCTGTAATACCTCTTTGAAAAAAAAGATACCTTTTTGGTGGGAGGATGGGAGGATCCACCACATTGGGTGCTATTTTGTCCCTTAAAGAAGGTACACCTCTAAATATTACCTGAGGGTTTGTGGGAAAGAATGTTTTGATAACCCTATCATTACCAGTGTTGAGCGGAATACGCCATATTCGATTTCGCGATATTTCACAAATATATAGAAGAATATTCGTGAAATATTCGTTAATATCGAATATTCGTGATATTTTATCAATAAAAATTTTTTTTGCAAAATTTCGCTAATGCGAATGCGAAATTTCGCTAATGCGAATGCGAAATTTCGCTAATGCGAAATTGATTGCGAAATTCTCGTCAACATGCGAAAACGGAGATCATTTCCTGGATTACTAAACTAATATGCACTAAACACTAACTCTACTTACACAAACTTATATGACTAAACTAAAGCTATTTTTATTTTTTATTTTTTATACACAAAACACAGAAGGGCAGAGAAAATTTTGAATATTCGGCAACATAAAACGATCGCATCAGCTACTCGGCCCAGGGTCTCTAATCATACCAGCAATGCTTTTAGAAGTTGATGGAGATCACTAGGATGTGATCTGTTTTAAAAATAAATTTGAAAAAATACGAATATTCGCAATAGCGAATATTCACCGCGATATTCGATTTATTCGCGAATACTCGAATATGCAATATTCGTAACGAATATTCGCAATGCAAATATTCGTCAGCAACACTAATCATTACCTAACAGGTGCCAGTGCGTTTTGATTATTTTTCTGATCATATAATGCTGGGTAGAGTACGATGTAATAAACGGTACTGTAGGTCCAGCGTGACTGGTCTTTGAAGTAGAGTCCAGCAGTTGTGATCTGTCTATTTCTGCTACTTCCCTTAAAATGGTTTCCAGAATCCCTGGATCATATACTTTTTCTAGCAATTTATTTCTGAGGATATCTGCTCGTGATTCGTAGTCCTCAAGAGTGGTACAGTTTCTTCTCATCTTTATAAATTTACTCTAAGGCCGCGTACACACGATTAAATCTATCTGCTGGAAACGGTCGGCCCGACCGTCCCAGCAGACAGATTCGATCGTGTGTACGGGCGAGCAGATGGATTTGGCCAGCCGACAGATTTGAAAGCATGCTTTCAAATCTGTCGGCTGGGAACCCGTCCACCCGACATGTCTGCTGGTTAGTACGCTAACCAGCAGACATGTCTTCTCGCACACGCGTCGAATGGATTCGACGCATGCGCGGAAGTGATTTACTTCCTGGTGCGGTGACGTGGCGGCATCAACGTCACCGCCACGTCACCGCGCCGTCTGCCGGCGGGGATTTTGGTTTGATCGTGTGTACACGATCAAACCAATACGTCCCCAGCAGACAGATTTGTTCAAATCGGTCTGCCCGACCGATTTGAACAAATCTGTCTGCTCGTGTGTATGGGGCCTAAGGCCGCGTACACACAATCAAATCTATCTGCTGAAAACGGTCTGACAGACCGTCTCAGCAGACAGATTCGATCGTGTGTACGGGCGAGCCGACGGATTTGGCCAGCAGACAGATTTTAAAGCCTGCTTTAAAATCTGTCTGCTGGGAACCCGTCGGACCGATATGTTTGCTGGTTAGTACGCTAACCAGCAGACATATCTGCCCGCACATGCGTCGAATGGATTCGACGCATGCGCGGAAGTGTTTTACTTCCTGGTGCGGTGATGTGGCGGCGTCAACGTCACCGCCACGTCACCGCGATGTCTGCCGGCGGGGATTTTGGTTTGATCGTGTGTACAGCGATCAAACCAAAACAGCCAGCAGACATATCTGTTCAAATCGGTCTGTCAGACCGATTTGAACAGATATATTTGGTCGTGTGTACGGGGCCTTAGGGACAGATTTAAGCCAATTGTTATGGTGGCAACTCCCCACAGGTATGAATGAGTTTCGGTCTGTTTTTTTTTTTTTTTATATATTTTCAAATATGTTTTTGTTTTAAAGCAGCCCTCCTCTTTCATGATAGAACCCCATTGAAGTCTATGGGACTCGAACGTTCGAATTCAAAAACGCTCATTTTAAAGACCAATATTCAAGTTATTGTTGGAAAACGTCTTTGAGAACCCGGGTCTTGCCCCAGGGAACATGTATCAATGGAAAAAAGTTAAAAAAACGGTCGTTTTTTCAGGAGCAGGACTCCTGAAAAAGTGACCGTTTTTAAAACTTTTTTCCATTAATACATGTTCCCTCGGGCAAGACCCGGGTTCTCAAAGACGTTTTCACAAGCAAGCTATAGACACCTAGCAGGTACAATATTTAAAGGATTTTTTTTATTTTTTATTTAAGCATCATCCAGGAGCAGTGATTTTAATGATACTTAAAGCGGATGGTTCACCAAAAAAAAAATATTAAAAGCCAGCAGCTACAAATACTGCAGCTGCTGACTTTTAATATTAGGACACTTACCTGTCCTGGAGTCCAGCGGCGTCTGCAGCAGAGGATGAGCGATCGCTCGTCACCCTGCTGCTCCCCCCTCCGGTGAGGGAACCAGGAAGTGAAGCGCTCCGGCTTCACTGCCCGGTTCCCTACGGCGCATGCGCGAGTCGCGATGCGCCCGCCGATTGGCTCCCGCTGTGTGCTGGGAGCCGAGAGTTCCCAGCACACAACGGGAAAAGCCCGTCTTTTGCCCGAGACTGCGGGCCGGAAGTGGGTGCGGATACCTGTCTTTAGACAGGTATCTGCACCCCCTCCCCCCTGAAAGGTGTCAAATGTGACACCGGAGGGGGGAGGGTTCCGATCAGCGGATCTTCACTTTAGGGTGGAGATCCGCTTTAAATTAAAAAAATTAAAATAAAATTCATTTAAATATTGTACCTGCTGGGTGTCTATACCTGTGTTAACGTCTTTAAATAGCACAATCACCTGCCTGCCAGTAAATTAGGAAGAACTGATCTATTTAAGCTATACAGTGTATAAATATATGTACAACTCCTAGGGATGTATATATATCCTCTACACACTGTAAATTAAGCTAAACTGACTAGCCTGCCTGCCTGCTCTATCTAGCTATATAAACAGACAATCTCTCTGTCTCTCTGACTGCTCTCATCAACAAGCCGGAACACACTACACGAGGCCGCCCAGCAGGCGGCCTTTTATAGTGTGGGGCGTGTGCTAAAGCCCTGAGCCATAATTGGCCAAAGCCACCCAGGCTTTGGCCAATTATGGCTCTTCGTTTTTTGCGCGCTGTGATTGGCCAAGCATGCGGGACATACAGCATGCTTGGCCAATCATCAGCGCGCAATGCCGCAGTGAATTAAGGGTCGTTTGGCGTCACTCGAATTTGGCGCAAACGACAGCTTTTGTTCGAATTTCGTCGAACGTACGAACAGACAATGTTCAAGTCGAACATACATTCGTATCGAAAGCAAATCTCATCCCTATTCCAGTCCATAGGAGGAGGATGTCGTCGATATTCCTGGCCCACATTGTGATATGTGGGTTCAGGTCACTGTAGAAGACATCCTCCGCCCACTTGGCCATGAACAAATTGGCCAAGCTCGGTGCGTATTTAGCACCCATGGCAACTCCCCGTATTTGCCGGTAGTAATTATGGTTGAACCAAAAATAGTTATGGCCTGCGGCATATTCTAAAAGCTCAATCAAATAATCTTTTTGTGTTTGAGGTAAATCCGAAAGTGTATCGATATAATGGTTGACAGCAAATGATGTGGGATGATCGTATATAATGAATTAACATCTGCTGTCACCATCCACATGTCTTCATCTGGTTGAATTTGTGAGAGCATGTTGATGACTTGTTTCGTATCCTTCAAATATGACAGCATTTTTTGGACGAGAGGTTTAAGGAAATGATCTATGTATTTGCCCACCTTGGATGTAATTGAGTCGATCCCTCTGACTATCGGGCATCCAGGGGGGCATGTAAGGCTCTTATGGATCTTTGGAAGACAGTACAACACCGGAACCCGTGGTGCCCTAGGGACTAAAAACAGTTGTTCCTTCTCGTTCAGGATTCCCTGATCTGAGACTTTCTTGACTAATGTCTCCAATGTGTTTTTATAATGAATAACAGGATTTCCTAACAAAGGTGTATACGTTTCCTGATCTTCCACTATTTTTTTTAGCCTCATAGATGTACATAGATCGATCCATAACAACTATCCCCCCCCCCCCCTTATCCGCCAGACGTATAACCAGATCTTTATTGGTACAAAGAGAGTCCAGTCCCTTGACTAAATTTTGATCCATTCTGTTATTGGAGACTTTGATGGTCTCCAAATCTCTTAGTACTACATCCCTAAACACTCTTAGCGAAGGGGCCAACGTTCCTGGAGGATTCCATGTTGAGGCATTAGCTAACCCATTCACAGTTGAGTGAAGCAAATGTTAGGTGACTTTGAGGTCGTTTGTGTTTTTTGCACCTGTTTCAGGCGTAAAGGTTCCATGCAGGACTTCTTTGGGGCAGGATCACATAACTTTGGCCTGTAGAGTTTTATTATGGGACTGCCTGAAAAACGCATGTAAAATTATTTTGCACCCTCCCATTGAAGTCAGTGGGAGCAAAAATCTCCCCCAGCCCCCCCCCCCCGTTTTACTTGCCTGAGCCCATTCACCTGCTGTGCACGTCCCTCGATGTCCTCTTCTAAACAGAGTCTGGCTGTTGATTGGCTAGATCTAATAGATTGAAAACAGAGCAGCCATTATCTCGCTCTGTTGTCAATCACATCCAATGACGCGGTGCGCCGAGGGGTGAGGCCTAGTGATACAGTCAGCTGCTACAGCAACCGGCTGTATCACGGAAGCGTGCCTGCAAGCTAATCCCCTTGGGAGAGAGCTTTTCATGAAGGGGGTTAGCTATTGTGGGGAGAAGCCGAGAGAGCCACTGAGGGACCCCAGAAAATGAGGATCGGGGCCACTGTGTACAAAACGAACTGCACAGTGGAGGTAAGTATAACATGTTTGTTATTTACAACCCCTTTAAGTGTTGTAATAAATCAATGTCTCTAGTATTTTACAAAGTTATGTCAGAAGTGCCTGAACCCTTTTCTAATAATGCCACATCACCTTAATAATTATGGGTGGGATTTTAACGGCACCAAAAGAATATTACAACAAAGTAAAATGCAAAAGTTTATTGTACATCATGTTTAAAAACAAATTCATAGGTCCCTAATGTATATGGGGCACATATATAAATATATTGATACATATACCATATACCCCTAAAATCCACATCCATGGAAGTGGGGAATTTGCGTCCCAACACGTTTCAACATTTGTTTTGCAAAAGGGTAAATTAAAGTTAATGACAAATGCCGATCCACAAATGCAGCACCCCAAAGACTTAGGGAGCCCAACCACACAAAAGGAGGAGAGAGCAAATTCAAGGGACAAAATGCCAATATGACCCAGGCATGTGACAGGTTAAAGGTCACCTAATGGGACAGCACCAACCTGAGGCTTGTTAAATTTCTCATTGTGCTGAATTTATTTGGATTGCTTTTGTTACATCCTGGGGTACTGCCTTCCTCTATGGGATACTTCCTTTCCCCTGAGATGTGGTAAGCTGAATGTCGGGCTGTAGATGTTTCCAAACCTTGGACCTGTCATACTAATGGCATACCATTTGGCAAAGATCTCCACACATCCCATTTAATTTGAGAATTTTACCTTTCACATTCCTGGGTCATATCGGTATTTTGTCCCTTGAATTTGCTCTCACCTCATTTTGTGCGGTTGGTTTCCCTGAGTCTTTGTGGTGCTCCAATTGTGGATTGGCATTTGTCATTAACTTTTATTTACCCTTCTGCAATACCCCCTGAAGAAGACAATAAATGTTGAAACGTGTTTTTTATGGATATGAATTTCAGGGGTATATATGCATCCATGTATCTATATGTGACCCAGATACATTAGGGACCTATATGGTTTTATTCTATGTATTTTTTTTAAACATGATGTATAATAAACTTTTGCATTTTACTTTGTTGAAATATTCTTTTGGTGCTGTTGCAATCCCACCCATTATTATTTCTATATTTGCTATGTTAATAGTATTATTCTAAACTGTGTGGGAAGATCACTTGTGTGTAATTAGGCTTATATTGTATATCTGTGCATCCTAAGCAGTGGCAGTGCGTCCATAGTGGGCACAGGAGCGCCACCCCCTCTCTCCTGCACCCATCACTCAACAATAGATAGATTCATGTGTAGCGCCCCCTTACTTTCAGTATGGGCACTACGCTAAAGTTAGTTGGAATGGGAGATTTACATTGCTCCCAATCGTGATTTATCAAAAATGTGACTTCTGTCGCTCCAGAAAGGTCTCCTGGGTCAGTCTGCATTCTTGGGATGTGGTATTATCTCTGGCCAGCAGTTGGCACCAGAGGGGTTTCTGGCAGAGCAAGTCTTCCCCAGCAGCCAATTGGAGGAGTTCCTCCCTCGCAGGTATGCATTACTGTCTCCCGGTGACCTGGGCTAGAGTCCATTGGAAGGTTTCGCCCTATTCACTCATTTAACAGAAGCGACGACGAGTTACAAATCGGTACTACTAAGGACTGGCTTGCCCGTCCACATCCAGGCCTGACATCGCAAGTTCACCTCTTTCCTCTCATCAACCTTTTCTCTCCTAATTGAAGTTGATGTTGGCTGTGTTGGCCTGGAAATAAAGTATTGGAAAAACCTTTATTGACTGTCTGGACCTCCGCTCACTACTTTGTTCCTGCATCACACCCCTAGACAACGATAGGGTAACGTAATGTGCCGATCCCAACAATCAACCAGCGGCTCCTTCGGGGGTAGCGCTACACATGCATTGCCTGAATCTATCTATTGTCACCACTGCCACTCACTATTCAGGTTTTTTCTTGTCGAGCGCCGGCCATCTAAAATACAGCGGTGGGGGTGTTTTGGAAGTGCTTGATTACCAGGGCCGGTACAAGGCAGGGGCGGGAGGGGCGAGTGATCCTGGCGCTACCAAGTTGAACAGGAGGGGGGCGCAATCAGCCGCGGCCAACAGACCAGTTGGATTGTCTCTCACTCACTGTCACTGAGTGATAGACAGCGCGGGCAGCGGCTGTGGCACTTGACTTTACAAACTGTGTGCCGACTGCGCTCCTGGCTCCCTTTCCTCCTGTGCGTTTCCTTTCGCCCCCCCCATGGAAGATTCAGTTGGATGATTCCCGGCGTGCGCTGCGGTGAGAGGTGAGACTGAGAGAGGGAGGACTCGCGCGGAGCTGTATCAGCAAGGAAAGAAAGATAAGATATGAGGAGCCTGCCTCAGCCTGCGCCTGCCTAGTGCATACAGTGCTACTGTCTGGAGTGGACTGCAACAGAAGAACTATACTCTCTGTAAAAAGTAAGAAACAAATTAAATGACTGTATGAGGGGGGGGGGGGTTGTTGGACTGAGATGACCATAATTTTTTTAATAAAAAAAATGTCAGAAAAAAAAAGTTTTTGTGTTATTTTGAGCTTGCCTTCCTTGTCAGCATAAAAAAAAAACATTAATTGCAGCCTCACTGTGCCATCACACGCAGCCACTGTGCCCATCAAACACAGCCACTGTGCCCATCAAACACAGCCACTGTGCCCATCACACGCAGCCACTGTGCCACCAAACGCAGCCACTCTGCCATCACATGCAGCCACTATGCCATCACATGCAGCCACTGTGCCAACACACGCAGCCACTGTGCCATCAATTGTCGCCACTGTGCCCATCACACGCAGCCACTGTGCCACCAAACTCAGCCACTGTGCCATCACATGCAACCTCTGTGCCAACACACGCACCCACTGTGCCATCAATTGTCGCCACTGTGTCTGTGACTTTCAAAGTCCCACCCAAGGGGGGACAGTCCTTTGTTCTATTGCTTTAAGTATATTCTTGTTTTGAAACAACATTGATTCTATCTTAACAAACGGGGGGGGGGGGCAGTTTGCCATCTCTGCCCTGGGCACCAAATGGCCTTGTCCCAGCACTGTTGATTACGTAGTGATGTGTTAGGGAAGCGCTTCCCTAACACTGACCTGCCTCTCAGCCAATCAGGTGCACCAAGTCTGGTTACTGGTCATCTGATTGGCTGAAGCGACAGGCGCTGTGACACAGTGTCACTGTGTCATAGCAGAAGACGGAAGAGGAAGGGAGAAGGGAAAAGACACAGAGGACTCGTAGGACAGCTTTGACCAAGACAGACAAGTGCAGGGGGGGGGGACTGGCGGCATTTGATGGGGCAAATCTGGCAGCACACTAGCGGCATTTTATGGGGCAAACTGGCAGCACATTGGCGCCAATTGTTCGGGGAAACTGGCAACACACTAGCGGCATTTGATGGGCACAATGGCAGCACACTGGTGGCATTTGATGGAGCAAACTGGCAGCACACTGGCAGCAATTAATGGGGGAAAAAGGCAGCACACTGGCAGCATTTGATGGGGCAAACTGGTAGCACAATGGTGGCAATTGATGGGCACACTGGCAGCACACTGGTGGCAATTGATGGGCACACTGGCAGCACACTGGTGGCAATTGATGGGCACACTGGCAGCACACTGGTGGCAATTGATGGGGCAAACTGGCAGCACACTGGCGGCAATTGTGGCAGTAAACTGGCAGCAATGAATGGGGCACAATGGCAGCAATTTATAGTGCACATTGGCAAAACTTGATGGTTACAGTAGCTGTGTTTGATGGCACAATGGCTGCGTTTGATGTTTTTTTCAGTTTGTTTGCACCCCCCCCAAAAAAAATTTAGCACCAGCCGCCATCCTAACTGATCTTTTCGCTTCAGCACATTTTTTATTGAAGATTTTAAATATACAACAAGGCAGATCAGTATAAACAGTGACTTCTTGTTGGGAGATTACTGACCTCAGAATAAAATATTTTAGGGGTGATCATTGATCGTGTATGGAGGCGTCCCTCGGGTCTCAAACAACTGTGCTTATCTTTCTGTGGTGTGTTATGTGTGTATAGGCTACAATACATTTTATCATTTTTATTTCCTTTAATCATTTTTTTTAATTAATGTATTACTATTTACCGGAGAGCTGACAATCAATCCCCCAGAGACAATATATGGGAGGTGGGGGGATTGGGAATATAAATGACACTTCCAGACTCCTTCACAGGCACTAGAGATGGGTGGTGAACATCAGTGTTGTAATTGAATCACTTCTAGAGATAATGGAGAGGCCATGCTTTTCATCTACAAGGGAAACAAAGGGACTTGTAGTAACCCTTTGATTGCAATAATAGACTATGAACAACATTGGCAACCTAGCAGAGACTAATACCGCAGCATATGTAATACGTCTGTGGCAGACAAAGAGTTACATTTTCTAAACACTAGTAATCTGTCATCAATCACCAATAATCAATATGTAATGCTTTGTTTTCTTTCATGTTGAGTCAAAGGTTCCAGAAGATAAAGAAAACACAATCAGAGAAACCCAATACAAGACTGAAAACCAATTGTGTTTGCCAAGAGATGGACCAATCAGCACAGCCTGACTAGGGTGACCACATTTCCAAACTACCATTCAGGGACACCCTCCCTTCCCAAAAATCAGCTTGCGCTAAAACGAATCACAGCACATTGATTGGACACAAGAGGTGGGATTTATGATTTCTCCAATCACAAGCAGGGGGCGGGGATTGTGCTCCTCCAGGCATTCCCGGACCAGGACAAGTACTGTCAGTGAGTAAAGCGGTGATGTGGCAGCTTTTTTTGGGGGCATCAGATTGGCCCGGAGGGTGGCTGTGTCAGTTTCATTCCAGGACACTGTATTGTCCTGGGATGAATGTGCCCGGGACAGACCTGCAAAATGCGAGACTGTCCCGGGTAATGCGAGACACGTGGTCACCTTGACTAAAGCCAGCAATAAATGGATTGAATCTTGGCTGTTTCAGCAGGGACCGTCCAGGATTTGATCCAACTATGGACATGCTGGTTGTACTCCATCGATCGATTTCAGTACATCCAGCCTGTTGGATTTTTTGCATGTGATCACTGCCGGTGGCTATAGCCACAGACAGTGATCATTGTGTTCTGCCGCCAGAGAAGGCTCCTCACCGGCAGAACACAATAGTGCTCAGGGAAGGATTCCCCATCAACACTGACTGTCGTGGAAGGAAATAAAATTTCTTAAAGTGGAGGTCTGCCGTTTTTTTTTTTTTAAATCACAACTACAAATACAGCAGCTGCTGACTTTTAAAATAAGAACACTTACCTGTCCAGGGTGCCCACGATGTCGGCACCCGAAGCCAATCTGTCCTCGGCTCTTGGACGCTGCCACCTCCATCTTCATTAAGGGAATCATGAAGTGAAGCCTTGCGTTCCCACTGGTCCCTGATGTCTTCTGGGACACGTGTCTCCCAGAAGACAGCAGGGGGGGGTGGAGAAGGCACCGGAAGTGGCATAGATACCCGCGGGTGGCTCAAGGAACCGGAAAAGCGAAAGTTAAATTTTTGGGTGGAACTCCGCTTTAATCTGTGGGATGCTTAAAGCAATATTAAAGCCTTGCTTTTTTTTTTCTTTAAATAGCAAGCATGTTATATTTACCTGTTTTGTGTAGTTGTTTTTGCACAAAGCAGCCCCGATCCTCCTCTTCTTGGGTCCCACACCTGCGCTCCTGTCTCCTCCTTCCTGCTGGGTGGTCTCACAGCAAGCAGCTTGCTATGGGGGCACCCAAGCATACGCCCTCCCGACCCGTGGCTCTGTGTGACGACCCTGCCCCTCCATCTCCCAATTGGCTCACTATCTGTGATTGACATGGCTCCCACTGCTTCCAAAAGCCAATCAGGTGTGTGAGTCCCTGGAAAGGAAAGGCTCTTGTGGACATTGCCCGATTGAGAGGGGGCTCAGGTAAGTATTCGGAGGGGGTGCTGCACACAGAAGGTTTTTTAACTTCATGCATAGAATGCATGAAGGTAAAAAAACTTGAACCTTTACAATCACTTTTAGGTCGCCTTTCGTTATTGCTCCGCACTTTGACATAAGACCCTGTTCACACTGCTTGGACAATGAAGGTGCCGTGACGTGAGCAATGTACAGGAAGGGATCGCACAGCAGTGTCACTTTGTGTACAAAACAAAGAGAACTGTGTGATGTGCTAAAATGCTCACCACACTGCCACCTACAATACAATACAATTTCCATACATGTGTTGACGTTTCACTTATTGGTTTATCCCATGTATCACAATTTTATTAGCGCAGCTTTCTTTTCTATTATTGATCTCTATGGAACTGATCTGAATAGTATGCAAGGTTGGGAGTTTGATTTCACTGGCAGCATGCTTGTTCTCATTAGGAAGTGAGGTCAGAATGAAATACATTACATTTAAAAGTTCAGGTCACATCACAATGGCAAAAAAAAAAATGCATAATGAGTAAAATATTAACTATCTATGAAGCTGATTTCTGTAGCTATAATAAAATAAAATAATAAAAAACATATTCCAAAGCTACCACAAGCAATTAAAATGTAAAAAAAAAAAAAAAAATGATATGTAAAAGATAAAGCAAATCAAAATCAAACAAATAAGATCAAGTAATATTGATAATATTTAAAAGCTACAACATGCAGCAATGTTATGCAGTAACAAACAAAAACCAATCAGAAAGACTTGTATTGCAATTTAGACACCCTGGGCATCTATACAAAAAAAAAAAAAAACTAGTGAAAGTGCTAGTACATTCAGTCTGTGACAAAAACATTTTTATTAGGTTGTTTACCTTTAAAATGTATCCATTGATTTTAAACAGACAATTCCAAATTTGGACACTAGAGGGCACTAAGTATCATAGAAAATACCTAATATACTTAGTGTCACATATTATGGGCCAGATTCTCGTACAGCCGCGTATCTTTATGCGGGCGTAGCGTATCTCATTTACACTACGTCGCCGTAACTTTGAGAGGCAGGTGCCGTATTCACAAAGAAGTTGCGCCCAAAGTTACGGCGGCGTAGCGTAAATGGGCCGGCATAACCGCGCCTAATTCAAAATAGGCAGGTAGGGGGCGTGATCCATGTAAATGAATCGTGACCTCACGTAATTGACGCTCTTTCCGAACGGCGAATGCGCCGTCCGTGGACGTATCCCAGTGCGCATGCTCAAAAATTAGCATTGCCGCAAATACTCATTGGTTTCGACGTGAACGTAACTTACGCAAAGCCCTATTCGCGAACGTTTTACGCAAACGACGGAAAATTTGACGCTGTCCCGACGTCCATACTTAACATTACGTACGCCTCATATAACAGGGGTAACTTTACGCCGGACTTACGCTTACGCAAACAACGTAAAAAAATGCGACCGGGTGCAAGTGCGTTCGTGAATCGGCGTATCTAGCTCATTTCGACGGAAGTGCCACCTAGAGGCCAGCGTAAATATGCAACTAAGATACGACGGCGCCGGTCGGATCTAAGCTAAATTCCGACGTATCTTGCTTTTTGAATACAGAAAATAGATACTCCGACGTAACTTCTTGGAACTACATTTCCCATGATGCTCATGCACTCTGCAGTGTATTTGAGCATCATGGGAAATGTACTTCCAAAACATCTGGGGTGCCAAGGTTTGCCATCACTGGCCTATGCCATCACAAATGGGTTTGTTAGCCTCCTTGTGATAGCAATAAAGCTAAAAAAAAATTGTAAAAAAATTACATAAAAAAATGTAAAAAATATATAAAGACATCCCCTCCATCCCCCTCCGGCATCCCCGTACACACCTCATAAAAAATGCACAGTCTAGGGTGATCACATGTATGTAAAAGAAAAGCAAGGGGGTTGTGGGACTTTAACCCTTTACTTACCGGGCCATTGTAAAACCCTCCCTCGATCCGGGTGAACGTCATATGACGTCTTTTGTTCCCAGCGATCTAGGGCGCGCGCGCCTGCGGCACCTTTTGCGACCCCGTGCGCGTGCCTGGCGGCCACGATTGCCGCCGGGCACCCACGATTACCGGTGATCACGGCAGGAGTGTGGATCTGTGTGTGTAAACACACAGATCCATGCCTGTCAGGCCTCGTACACACGAGCGGATATGTCCGATGGACCGTTTCAGCAGACATCTCCGATCGTGTGTATGGGCTAGCGGACAGATTTGTCCACCCGACAGATTTCAAAGCATGCTTTGAAATCTATCGGGTGGGAATGTGTCCGCCCGACATGTCTGCTGGTTAGTACACTTACCAGCAGACATGTCGTCCCGCACCGCCGCCGCACCGCCGCCGAATGGATTCGGCGCATGCACGGAAGTGTTTTACTTCCTGGTGCGGTGACGTGGCGGCGTCAACGTCACCGCCACGTCACCGCGCCGTCCGCCGGCGGGGAATTTGATCCGATGGTGTGTACACGCCATCGGACCAAACTCCAGATCGGACATATCCGATGGAAACGGTCTGCGGACCGTTTTCATCGGATATGTCCGTTCGTGTGTACAAGGCCTCAGCGGTGAGGAGACTGATGTGTGTTCCCAGTACAGAGACACGCACACATCGGTCTCCTTCTCTTGCGAGTCCCCCTCCCCCCTACAGTTAGAACACACTTTAGGTAACATTTTAACCCCTTGATCGCCCCCTAGTGTTAACCCCTTCCCTGCCAGTCACATTTACACAGTAATCAGTGCAGTTTTATAGCACTATTTGCTGTATAAATGTGAATGGTCCCAAAAACGTGTCAAAAGTGTCCGATGTGTCCGCCGCAATGTCACGGTCACAATAAAAAAAATCACAGATCGCCGCCATTACTAGTAGAAAAATGTATAAAATAAAAATGCCATAAATCTATCACCTATTTTGTAGACGCTATAACTTTTGCGCAAACCAATCAATATACGATTATTGCGTTTTTTACCAAAAATACGTAGAAGAATACGTATCGGTCTAAACTAAGGGAAAAAAATGTTTTTACATTTTTTTTTGATATTTATGAAATAAAAAGTAAAAAATATTGTGTTTTAAAAAAAAAAAATCGCTCTTCTTTTGTTTATAGCGCAAAAAATAAAAACCGAAGAGATGATCAAAAACCACCAAACGAAAGCTCGATTTGTGGGGGGAAAAAAAACATAAAGATTTAATTTGGGTACAGTGATGCATGACCGCGCAATTGTCATTTAAAGTGCAACAGCGCTGAAAACTAAAAATTGGTCTGAGCAGGAAGGGGGTGAAAATGCCCTGTATGGAAGGGGTTAAATAAGGTGCATGATGCTCCTCCATCCCTAAATCTGAAATAAGAAAGGGGCTTTTGGGACTTTGAGTGAGGCACAAGACATGTGGTAATAGAAATTGAAAAGTTGTTTAATTGGCATGTAAACAAAGAGTTAAACATGAGTATTTGTATCTATATACACAGGACAATGGCATACAAAAAAGAAGAATTCATGTATGTAGACGCATCGGAAATCGCATAGTATCCCATGGAAGTAACTAGTATAAAAAGCCAATGCTTATTGAATAATGGATACAAATGGGTTATAGGATACAAATGAATCACAGTTGAGGTCAAGCTATGTGTTAGGAACATGATGACATTGATAGGGTCGACGCGTTTTGTGGCCAGTTGCCACTCATCAGGAGCAAACACATAGCGTATATATAAATAGTTCTAAATAAGCAGTGTTGCAAGTAAGGATTTGCGAGGCAAGTTTATATGCCAATTAAACAATTTTTCAATTTCTCCTACCACGTGTCTTGTGCCTCGCTCAAAGTCCCAAAAAAAAAACGTTCTTAAACATACATGTAAACATCAATTGCTCCACACATGTGAGGTTTCGTCAAGAACATAAGAGTGAGATCAATAATTCTAGGACATAATTCAGGGTTAGCTCTAAACTAATAACCTGTAAAAAGCTTTTAAAGAGGAAGTAAACCCTGATGGGTTTTACTTCCTCTTTATTTCCCTGCAAAGGTAAAGCATAATGGGCTTTCGCATAGTAACCCATTATGTGTCACTTACCTGAAACCAAAGCCTGCGATGTCACCACTGTCCCCACTAGCAGCGAGCGTCCATCTTTATCCCTCTTCCTTCCGGGGCTGCGCACTCCCGCTCTGTGACTGGCCGGAGTTTTGTGACGTCACTCCCGCCAGTCACGGCATGACCTCACAATCGCCATTTCTAAAGCGCGCCTGCGCAGTCTCTATTGTAAATATCTCATAAACCGTGGAGGTTTAGGAGATATTTCTAGGACCTACGGGTCTCCCCGCAGGGATGTAGTCCCCAGGGAGGGGGCGAGCACGCTGACTAACCCCCAGCCAGAACAGCTCGGATGTTGGGGGCAAGCTTACTGAGGAGGAAAAGGAAGTTAGAAATTCAGACAAAGAAAAAAAAAACATTTAGAAGGGAAATCGAAAGAAAAGGTGAACCAACAATGTACTAGTCTAAAGGGGTTGTAAAGATACCATTTTTGTTCCCCTAAATAGCTCCCTTTGCCTTAGTGCAGTCCTCCTTCACTTACCTCATCCTTCCATTTTGCTTTTAAATGTCCTTATTTCTTCTGAGAAATCCTCACTTCCTGTTCTTCTGTCTGTAAATCCACCATAGGTGTGCACAGCCTATTACATTAGGGTGTGCACTCCAAAGCTCATAGATAAACTACCGGTCACTCACAGTGTTTATTCACAAAGGGAAGGGACCGGTAAATTACACATTTACCGCCTCCTTCCCCCGCTCATCCTAATACCTCCCCTCAGCAACAGCTGGCGGGAGAGGAGGAAAGTTGCGTGCGCTGTGGGGGGCAGGGGGGAAGCCAGGGCAGTAGGAAAGGAATTTGTGCTGCCCCGGTGTGATTAGGGTGTGTCTGGGCACATCTGGCACACCCTGTGCGCACACCTATGAACTCCACACAGTAATGCAAGGCTTTTTCCCTGGTGTGGAGTGTCGTGCTCGCCCCCTTTCTTGGACTACATGAGAGTCAGGATGCCCACTAACACACAGTTCCTTTTTCTATCTGCAACGTAGAGAGCTTCCTGACTCTGCTGTAGTCCAAGGGAGGGGGGCGAGGACGACACTCCACACCAGGGAGAAAGCCTTGCATTACTGTGTGTAGTTACAGACAGAAGAACAGGAAGTGAGGATTTGTCAGAATAAATAAGGACATTTAAAAGCAAAATGGAAGGATGAGGTAAGTGAAAGAAGACTGCACTTTTTTTTACATTTACAACCGCTTTAAAGGAACCTATTTAGAAAATAAAAAAAACCCCTTTAGGCTCCATGCACACAGAAGCTGATAAACTACAGTTTATTTGATTTTTAGCGTTTTTTTTTAAAAAGCCCAAAAACTGAACTCTTTGTTAGCATATCTGCCCATGCACACCTGGGCGTTTTTTAGTGTTAATGAGCTTTGGAGTTTATTGGCTTTTTTCTGAACACCCGAAATTTGCGTTCAAAGTGCTGTTTTTCGTCGAAAAACGCTCAAAAATGCTGGCGCCAGCGTTTTTTTTTATCCATTGAAAAAAAAAAAAAAAAGGTTAAAATCGCTACACTGAAAAACGCTAATAAACGCGATTGCAAAGCCTAAAAAACGTTGAAAGGCTCCCTGCGTTTTTATAGCTTTTTTTTAGCTTCTGTGTGCATGGAGCCTTAATCTAGGTAAACATGGTTGTACAACCACTTTAAACCATCATCTATAGAGAAATTTTGATACTATTGTTTTTTTTTTTGCAAAATTACAGGTGTGTGCAATTTGAAGGCTTGACACGTTTGGCATCTATTTACTTAACGCAAGCTCAATCTTTTATAATTTACCCCCCCTAAAAAAATATATAATATAATATTTTGTTTGTTTGCACTATCATTTATTTTACTGATTTTTTTTCTTGAAAATATGCTTTGATATATAAATGAGCGAATATCGCACAACATAAAAAAAAATTGCAGCTACCGCCATTTCATTCTCCAGGGTCTTTGATTTCAGAAAATATATATATTTTTTTAAAGGGGTTAACAGTAATGTCTACCACAAAATGCAAATGTTTATATGTGTGCAAAAAATAAATAAAACAATTGCCCAGGTAGGCAAGTGATTAATCACTTAAGGACCGCTCACTGTATATATATATACGTAATTTTTTTAAAGATTGATATCTCGGTAACGGCAGCAGGCGCTGCCACAACCGAGATATCCATTTTTTCAGTGGGCGGTCCTTTAAACGATAATGGTGGTCTCCGCGGCGGATTCGCTTGGAGATGACCGTTATCGGTGGCGGGAGAGGGCCCCCCCCTCGCCCTCCGCCGTTTACCGGAACCGTCGGCAGCGACGGAGATACGAGTGAGGGCAAGATGGCCCCCACCCGTCTCCAATGCATAGCAGGGTGGAAGCGACATCAAAACGTCACTTACGCCCATGCTTCTTAAAGCGACATTTTCTTGTTGTCATTTTTTCAAATGACAATTTTTTTTTTTTTTGCATTTTAGTCTAAATTTGACATCTGAGGTCTCTTTGGCCCCCAGATCTCATTTTTAAGAGGTCCTGTCATGCTTTTTTCCATTACAAGGGATGTTTAGATTCCTTGTAAAAGGAATAAAAGTGATCCAATTTTTTTTTTTGTGTGTCTGAAAATTATAAAATAAATAAAAATAAATAAGAATTTTTTTTTTTAAACCGCCCCGTCCCGAACGAGCTCACGTGCAGAAGCGAACGCATACTTGAGTAGTGCCCGCATATAAAAACGATGTTCAAACTACACAAGTGAGGTATCACAGCGATCGTTAGAGCGAGAGCAATAATTCTAGCATTAGACCCCCTCTTTAGCTCAAAAGATGCAACCTATAGAATTTATTGCTATCACAAGGAGGCTAACAAACCCCATTGTGATAGCATAGGCGAGTGATGGCAAACCTTGGCACCCCAGATGTTTTGGAACTACATTTCCCATGATGCTCAAATACACGGCAGAGTGCATGAGCATCATAGGAAATGTAGTTCCAAAACATATGGGGTGCCAAGGTTCGCCATCACTGGCATTGGCAGCTGACAGGTCCTCTTTATAGAGATATTGGGTATCAGCAGCCGTGAGCTGGATTTAAGCACTTGTCTATCATGACGTTTATAAACAAGTGGTTAATAACAGAAGGATTATGGGTACTTAGTAATGCAGAGAAGAAAATGATCAGAATTGACGGGGTTTATATGAAAACAAGTTTGCATAGTACCCTGTGAAAGTGCATGTGCATTCACTCTTTGTGAGTGGGACAAAAACAAATGTTATTAAGCTATTTCCTATGCTGCTTGAATGTTTTTTTATTTTTTATTTTTTAAACGTCGCTTAAGGAGATTTTTAAGGTTAAAAGTTTGACACCATTCCACGAGCGGGCGCAATTTTGAAGCATGACATGTTGGGTATCAATTAACTCGGCGTAAGATTTTTCACAATATAAAAAAAAATGGGCTTACTTTTCTGTTGTCTTATCTTTTAATTCAAAAAAGTGAATTTTTTCCAAAAAAAGTGCACTTGTAAGACCGCTGCGCAAATACGGTGCGACAAAAAGTATTGCAACGACCGGCATTTTATTCTCTAGGGTCTTAGGAAAAAAAATATATAATGTTTGGGGGGTTTTAAGTAATTTTCTAGAAAAAAAAAAACTGTTGTAATCTGAAAAACAGGCAAGGTCCTTAAGTGGTTAAATACACCCATAAAAAGTAAAGTTTATCCAGGCTTTCATAAAACAATTCCACATGCAATATAGTACAACAGCAATAAAAATGAGACAGAGCTCACTCACCTCTTAGTGGAAAGACACAGCCAGCTAGAGCAATGCAGAACTGTCACATGTGGGTGTCTTACAGCAAGAAATCAATGTCCCAGTGTACAGATCACTCTACTGTACAGGAGAGAACATTCCACATCCACTTAAAAAAAAAAAAAACACACACACATATATATATATATATATATATATATATATAAAAAATATATATAAAAAAAAAGGTAAGTTGAGTCTTGTATCCACTGGGGCTAGCTATTCTTTTTTTTGAAGGCGGCGAATAGAAATAAGATCCAGTCTTCTTTTTTTTTAAAGTTGTCAAGAAATGTTCTTCTAGATTTATTTTTATTTTATTCCAAAAGTTTACAATGACAGAAAACTGCGTCAGTAGGAAGCGTCAGAGCGTCAGCTCTATATCCTCACACCCCGGCATCATTGGCTTGTATGCTTTAAGCTGCGTGCCTCCTTGTAGAGACAGTACAAAGGTGTAAATTATTCCTAACACTGACTATACAACAACAGCCTTCAGCTTGCTACAGAGTTATTGGCACAACTTCTCATTGTCAATTACTCTAATGCATGTCTAATGACATAAGAGTAGGAGTGATAATAATGCTAAAATAAGAAATAGAGAAGAGATGAATTGCAGTCTACTATGTGGATGGGTCCGGTGCAGCAGGGAGAAGAAGCAGTCACCTCCGCAGCTTTGGCAGGAATGAAGTGAAATCTGTCTTTATTCCAGGAGAGCCGGTGACTGTGATGTCACACACCTGCAGTATATCTTCTAGCTATGTGTAAATGAGCCACTGGAAATCAGCCCATCTCATCCATCTTCATCAGAGCCTTGCTTGCACTCTTTTCATATACATTAAGGACATTCCTGGCTTCTGTGGCTTTATTAAAGCTAAATTCTAGGCAAGTTATATAGAAACACCATTCAATGCAGTAAGGATTCATTAAACCAAAAAGCAAACATTTATTATTATTATTATACATGATTTATATAGCGCCAACAGTTTACGCAGCGCTTTACAATGTGTAGGGGGGACGGCACAATTACAATACAGTTCGATACAGAAGGTACAGGAGGGCCCGGCTCGTAGAGTTTACATTCTAAAGGGAGGGGATGGTGGTATAAAAGGTAATAGCTGCAGAGAATGATTTGATAGGGGTGGCTTGGGGACAGTTGTTAGGTGGGTTTGGGATAGGCTTCCCTGAATAAATGAGTTTTCAGGGATCTCCTAAAGGTGGACAGGTTAGGGGCTGATCGGAAATACCGGGGCAGGGAGTTCCAGAGGATAGGAGAGGCTCTGGGGAAGTCCTGAAGGCCAGCATGGGAGGAGGTAACAAGGGAGCTAGAGAGCAGGAGGTCCTGGGAGGAGCGGAGGGGACAGTTTACGCAGCGCTTTACAATGTAGAGTGGGGACAGCGCAATTACAGTACAGTTCAATACAGAAGGTACAGGAGGGTTGTCAGGTCACCTGAGACCAGGTGACAAGTGCACCCCGTAGGAAAGGGGATGCACCACAGTGTAGTGAACCCTTGGCCGACTGCTGTAATCAGAGGAAGTGTAACCCAGGATCACCCAGGGCGCGGGGTCTAAGGCCCAGCTTGTTTTCACCAGAGCCCCCAGTGGTGGGGATGGTCTTGGCCGCAGCTGGGCACAGGTCGCGACCCCCGAGATCCCCTAGGTCACACTCCCCAGGAGAAGGGAAGTCGCAGCAGAGCAAACGGTGGTGATGGAAGCCAAGGTCGGGGCAACTGGCAGAACAGGGTAATCCAGGGGACAGGCCAAAAGGTCGGGGACACAGGCAAGCAAGCGTGGTCAGGGACAAGCCAAATCGGTACACTGGAAGTTAACAAAACACAGCAAACAGGAACTAGGCAAGAACACTGTTGAACAGCACCGCAGACCTGCGGTGCGACGGTTAATAAAGACTTCTGGCCTGGGTGAAGCCCTACAGGAAGAGGAAGTGATAAAAGAGGAAGCCAGGAGAGGGTCAGGCCTCTAATGGACAGAAGAACAAACAGATAAGCGCCATGCTATTGCATGTCCATGACAGGGGTGAGGTGGTACAAAGGGTAATAGCTGCAGAGAATGATTTGATAGGGGTGACTCGGGGACAGTTGTTAGGTGGGTGTGGCATAGACTTCTCTAAATAAATGAGTTTTCAGGGATCTCCAAAAGGTGGACAGGGTAGGGGCTGATCGAAAATACTGGGGCAGGAAGTTCCAGAAGATGAGAGAGGCTTTGGGGAAGTCCTGAAGATGACCATGAGAGGAGGTAACAAGGAAGCTAGAGAGCAGGCGGTCCTGGGGGGAGCGGAGTGGACAGTTTACGCAGTGTTTACAATGTATAGGGGGGACAGCGCAATTACAGTACAGTTCAATACAGAAGGTACAGGAGGGCCCGGCTCATAGAGCTTTCATTCGAAAGGGAGGGGGTGGTGGTACAAAAGGTAATAGCTGCAGAGAATTATTTGATGGGGTTGGCTCTGGGACAGTTGTTAAGTGGGTGTGGGATAGTCTTCCCTGAATAAATGCGTTTTCAGGGATCTCCTAAAGATGGACAGGGTAGAGGCTGATCTGACATACCGGGGCAAGGAGATCCAGAGGATGGGAGAGGCTCTGGAGAAGTCCTGAAGGCGAGCATGGAAGGAGGTAACAAGGGAGCTAGAGAGCAGGAGGTCCTGGGAGGAGCGGAGGGGGCGATTTCTGCAGATGAGGTTGGTGATGTAGATGGGTGCGATGTGGTGAATGGCCTTGTACGTTGTGGTTAGAATTTAGAATTTTACATGGTGGGGTAGGTGAAGCCAGTGAAGGGATTGGCAGAGAACAGCAGTCACGGATCGGTTAGTGATACCATGGAAAAATTGGCTGTATGCAGAGCACACAGCCATTTTGCCTTGTGCTATAAGCACACCCTTCATCTTAGTGAAATAATCCATCTTTAAGCTAAAAGGTTCACTCACTATTCATCCCCTTCCATTCATTCAATAACAGACCATTGAAACCAGCTTGTTCTAAGCTCATGTTTCCCTTCCTTTCCCTCTTTCTTACCCCCACTTTTCTCTCTCTTTTTTTTACTTCTATTCTTTTAAGACAGTTGTATGACCAGTAGGTAATGTTCTTTGTTCTTCGTCCGGTTATTCATATGTGCAATTTGGTAACACTATAGGCCTATCTTATTTTGTTAGTATGAGCTAGAGGTTCAATGAAGCCAAATTCGAACCCACTAATTTCCCATCAAATAAATTTATAGGAGGAGGCGGATTGGGAGGCGCCTGGCTGGGACACAGATTGATCCCATTAGGGGTGTCCGGGACAGGCAGGTTTCCCCTGAGCGCAAGATCACCATATACACCTCTTTTTCCGCCCCTTCCTCTGTTATTAAGCTCGCTGGATTCCTTTAATCAACCCATAGTTGGGTAATTTGAAATCAATTGAGTCATTGTTACTGTCATTATGCCCGGTTTGTTGAATGTTTTGATGGTGTAATTTCAGCCTTTTGTCATAATTTATCTGTATTCTTTATTTGAAAAAATAAAAATCTATTGAAAGAAACCAGCTTGTTCTGATCACGGCATCCTCACAGACTGCCTGGCGATGCCCACACGGAGTCCAAAAGTCTTCACAGACAACCGCTGATTGGAGGAGATCACAGCATGTGACCATAGGAAGTGATGTCACAGCATGTGACCTCCTCCATGGGAAGCCAGAGGCAATTTAGTTTGCATGTGCCGCGCTATATAAGTTTTCATTCATTCATTCAAGCCAGAACACAGTATGGGGGCTCCACACAGCAGATGCCCATAAATGGATTTGGCAGCACATGATAAACCCTTCCGACAGGGATACATACAATAACGATACAGTAATAATTTAATAACAATACGATACAGTAATAATTCAATAACCAATGAACACAGTTCCTGATGAGGGGAGCTTATCTGCAGGTGCATGCTCACATCCCAAAACAGTGTTGATCAGGCACCGAGAGTGGATGCATCGCACAGGCGAATATCTGTGCATGACACAGGGGCCCTTTCGCCGGTCGACACCCCCACTCCACAAACACCCTTCTCCAAATCAGGAAGTGTATCTCAACCAGTCTCGGTCCGCCCCAGTCAGCTCTTTAGAGTGGGTTGGGGGAGACCCAACAATGGGTGACACTATGACATTACATATTAAATACATCTTCATTAAATTTCCACAGCAGTGAGGTGTATTAGTCTAGCAGCAGAATTCATAATAGACTGAAGGGGAGAGGAGCCTGTGTAAGGGTAGGCCATTAAGGAGAGAGCTGAAGTAGTCAAGGCGGGAAATAATCAAGGAGTGAATAAGTTGCTTTGTGGTGTCATTAGTCAGGAAGGGTCGAATTCTGGAGATGTTGCAGAGGTTAAGGCAGCACAATTTAGCCAGTGATTGGATGAGGGGGCTGCAGGAGAGGTCAGAGTCAAGTAGGGTTGCCACCTGTCCATTATTCACCCGGACAGTACGGGTCTTGAATCATGTGCCCGGGTTTTGCACTGCTTGACACCCGGGCACATTACTCAGGGCTAGACCATCTGGGCAGGGGGAACATTAGAACACCTGCCACTGTGGAGACAGCAGAAAAGGCATGTCTTCTAAATACACAGTGCCTGTAGTGTGTGTTGAAAATCCAAAGTTCCTTTCTGTTTCTCCCCTCCCCTCCAGTGTCCTGCACGCAGAGTCTCTCTGATCTTTGACTGAACCCCCCCAATCACCATTGCGGTGTAGTGAGAGAGTCGGGGGGCGGAGCTCACTGTAACTTTTGTCGGGCTGACTGCTGTTCACACTGCAAGCAGGGAGAGGTGAGCTGAGTTTTGTGACAAGTATCCATGGATGGGAAGTTGTAAACTTTCAGGAGGATTTTTTTTTTTTACTGATGCATTGAAGGGTTAAGCTGACATTAGAATCAGAGGAGATAGTGAGTGTGTGTGGGGGGAGGGGAGTCTGCAGCCCATCACAGCTTACAGTCTATCTCCAAAACACTTGTCCATACAAACAACCCCAAATCCTCAGTGCAGATAATGTGACCATCATTAATTACCATTCATGTAACCCTGTGTGTGTGTGGTCTGATTGTACAGAGTGACTCAGTGCTTGGATAACACAGGGATACATGAATGGTCATCCATTAACTTCACATCATTAAGGTATACAGAGTGCTGGGAGCTGCATTACAGTATATATGTACTTCTTAAACCACATAGTTTTCATTGAGCAGTATTGTATATAGCAGTGGATGAGTTTTTTTTTTTATTATAGACATCGCTATCTGACTACTTCTCAGCCCCCAACTCCCCCCCCCCATACCACTTCATAGACACCACTCAGAGCTGCTTCCTACCCCCCCAGTTGAGAGACATCATTCCATGGTCACTTACCTTCCCTTCTCTATCCAACATCGCTCCCTGGTAACCCCATAGACACTGCAAGAAATCCCTCCCTATAATGCCCCCTCATACCCTCCACACTCCTCTCCGGTAATTACTGCCCCATCATACTTGCCACAGTCCTCTCCTGTACATACTTCCCCCATCATACCCTCCACACTCCTCTCCTGTACATACTGCCCCCATCATACCCACCACAGTCCTCTCCTGTACATACTACCCCATCATGCCCACCACAGTCCTTTTCTGTACATACTGCCCCCATCCTGTCCACCACAGTCCTCTCCTGTACAAACTACCCCCATCATGCCCACCACAGTCGTTTTCTGTACATACTGCCCCCATCATGCCCACCACAGTCCTTTTCTGTACATACTGCCCCCATCCTGTCCACCACAGTCCTCTCCTGTACATACTGCCCCATCATACTTACCACAGTCCTCTCCTGTACATACTGCCCCCATCATACCCTCCACGCCCTTCTCCTATATATACTGCCCCCATCATACCCTCCATGCCCTTCTCCTGTACATACTGCCCCCATCATATCCTCCACGCCCTTCTCCTGTACATACTGCCCCCATCATACCCTCCACGCCCTTCTCCTGTACATACTGCCCCCATCATACCCTCCACGCCCTTCTCCTGTACATACTGCCCCCATCATACCCTCCACGCCCTTCTCCTGTACATACTGCCCCCATAATATCCTCCACGCCCTTCTCCTGTACATACTGCCCCCATCATATCCTCCACGCCCTTCTCCTGTACATACTGCCCCCATCATACCCTCCACACTCTTCTCATGTACATACTGCCCCATCACCCCCTCCGTACTCCTCTTCTGTAAGTACTGCCCCCATCATACCCTCCGCACACCTCTCCTGCAGATTCAGATATAAAGGTAAACTCAGATGAAGAAGGGGAACTATATTGACTCTTATGTAAAGGGGAACTCCTGTAATTAACTCCATATGATTAGAAATTTAATTTAATCACACAATTGCTGTGCATTGCTTTGTACAGAGGTAATACATTGAATGTACTACAAAAAAATTAAAAATTGGCGTGCGCTGCTGAAGTGTTTGGGTTTGGCTTGATGAAAAGGTGGCAACCCTAGAGTCAAGGGTTACACTCAGCACCCTGGCATGTGTGGAGGGACCAATGGTTGTGCTGTTGATATTAAAGGTAAAGTCATGGGGCTGGGGGGGGGGGGCGTGAAGGAGAAAATAGAACAAGCTCAGTTTTTGAAAGATTGAGTTTGAGGAAGTGGTGTGACATCCAAACCGATATTTCAGTCAGTAAGACCCTGAGATCTGTGAGGAGATCGAGGGGGTGAGTTGAGGAGTGGTAGAGATAGATTTGGGTGTTTTCGGCATAGACGTGGTTTTGGAGGAGATGGAGTTATAAGTGACACTGCAAGTGTGCTGGGATAGGTAGAAGGAGAACCAGGATAGAGCAGATTCACAGAGGCCAAGGGAGTGTAGTTTACTGAGGAGGAGCAGGTGGTCAACTGTGTCAAAGGCAGCAGCAGTGGCAGCTGGTGCTCAAAATTTTTAAGGGAGTGCAAACAAACTGAAAAAAACAAACATCAATTACCGCCACTGTGCCCATTAAACGCAGCCAATGTGCCCATCAAACACCACCAGTTTGTCCCCTCAAATGCAGCCAGTTTCCCCCCACACAGCACTTACCTTCCTCGGGTCAGCCGTCCTCTCCACGCTCCCTCAATGTCTTCTCCCACCCTTGATGTCGCTTCAGCCAATCAGGTGACCGGTAACCAGACCCGTGTATCTTATTGGCTGAGGGGCGAGGCAGTGATAGGGAAGCGATACCCTAAGGCCTCGTACACACGATCAAATCTGTCCGCTGTAAACGGTCTGCTGGACCGTTTCAGCAGACAGATTCGATCGTGTGTACGGCCGAGCCGACGGATTTGGCCACCCGACAGATTTCAAAGCATGCTTTGAAATCTATCGGGTGGGAATCCGTCCGCCCGACATGTCTGCTGGTTAGTACACTTACCAGCAGACATGTCGCCCCGCACCGCCGCCGCACCGCCGCCGAATGGATTCGGCGCATGCGCGGAAGTGTTTTACTTCCTGGTGCGGTGACGTGGCGGCGTCAACGTCACCGCCACGTCACCGACACGTCAGCGCGCCGTCTGCTGGCGGGGATTTTGGTTTGCTCGTGTGTACACGCGAGCAAACCAAAATCCCAGCAGACAGATTTGTTCAAATCTGTCGGACAGACAGATTGGAACAAATCTGTCTGTTCGTGTGTACGAGGCCTGAGACAGCATTGTTTAATCAGGGAAACGCACAGCCTGTGCGTCCTCTGGTTTACCATTTGGAAGCTGATTAGAGCCCGCAGGTTCTATTCGGAAAGCCTATTAGAGCATCTCGCTGTAATCAGGCACTTCCAAAACACACCCACCTCTGTTATTCAGATGGCCGCGCTCAACAGGGGGCCATAGCACTGCATGAAGCTATGTATTGTTGATTGATGGGTGCAGGAAAGAGGGGGCAGCGCTCCTGCGCCCACTATAGACACAGCGCTACTGGGCAGCAGAGAGGTCTAATGCCACGTACACATGATCAGAAATTCTAACAAGAAAAACTTGGATTTTTTTCAGACGGAATTTTGGCTCAAACTTGTGATGCATACACACGGTCACACAAATGTTGTCTGAAATTCCGACCGCCAAGAACGTGGTGACGTACAACACTACAACGAGCTGAGAAAAATTAAAGTGCTTGTCTGCCAAAAAAGAAGCTCATGTACTTTTTTAAGCTTCAGGTGACAAAACGCTCATATGACTTCAGGTGTCATTGAAATGAATGGGATTTTGCTTGATGGGCATTTTGTAACTTTTAAGAAGAGCGTTTTACGAGCTGAAAACGCTCAGGTGTGAATGGGGCAGGCAGGTCCTTACACTACAAAGATGAAGGTAATTTCACCTTGGGGGGGCTCCTCTCTTCATTCATCTTGCCTAGCATGATGCTGGGAGTTATGCCGCGTACACACGATCATTTTTCGGCATGAAAAAAAACATTATTTTTCAAAAACGTAATTTAACCACTAGCCGACCAGCCGCCGTCGCTCTACGGCGGCAGGTCGGCTCTCCTGGGCGAGAGCCCGTCATTCTACGTCGGGACTAATGCGGCCACTAGGGGGCGCGTGCGCGCCAGCGGCGGCCCGCGCCCAACGCCCGCCCCTGAGTCCCCTCGGGCACCCGCGATTGCTCGTTACAGAGCGGGGAACGGGAGCTATGTGTGTAAACACAAAGCTCTCGTTCCTGTCAGCGGGGGAAACGCTGATTTTCTGTTCATACAATGTATGAACAGAAGATCAGTGATTTCCCCTAGTGAGGCCACCCCCCCATACAGTTAGAACACACCCAGGAACACACTTAACCCCTTCCCTGCCCCCTAGTGTTAACCCCTTCACTGCCAATGGCATTTTTATAGTAATACAATGCATTTTTATAGCACTGATCGCTAAAAAAATGCCAATGGTCCCAAAAATGTGTCAAAAGTGTCCGAAGTGTCCGCCATAAGGTCGCAGTACTGAAAAAAAACGCTGATTGCCGCCATTACTAGTAAAAAAAATTAAAATAATAAAAATGCCATAAAACTACCCCCTATTTTGTAAACGCTATAACTTTTGCGCAAACCAATCAATAAATGCTAATTGCGATTTTTTTTTTTACGAAAAATATGTAGAAGAATACGTATCGGCCTAAACTGAGGAAAAAAACTTTTTTTTATATATTTTTGGGGGATATTTATGACAGAAAAAAGTAAAAAATATTGCATTTTTTTCAAAATAGTCGCTCTATTTTTGTTTATAGCGCAAAAAAAAAACCGCAGAGATGATCAAATACCACCAAAAGAAAGCTCTATTTGTGGGAAAAAAAGGACGCCAATTTTGTTTCGGAGCCACGTCGCACGACCGCGCAATTGTCAGTTAAAGCGACGGAGGGGCGAATCACAAAAAGTGCTCTGGTCTTTGGACAGCAATATGGTCCGGGGCTAAAGTGGTTAAAATGATGGTGTGTGGGCTACACATATTTGTGCAGGTTCTGAAAAACTACAAAAAAAAAATTCAAACATGCTGCATTTTTTAACGTCGTTTTACACAATGTCGTTTTTCGGGTTGTAAAAAATTATCGCGTGTGGGCTAAAACGACGTAAAAAAACAGTGCATGCTCAGAAGCAATTTATGAGACGGGAGCGCTCCTTCTGGTAAAACTACTGTTCGTAATGGAGTAAGCACATTCATCAAGCTGTAACAGACAGAAAAGCGCAAATCGTATTTTACTAACTCAAAATCAGCTAAAGCAGCCCAAAGGGTGGCGTCATCCGCATGGAACTTCCCCTGTATGTGCCGTCGTACGTGTTGTACGTCATCGCGCTTTGCTAGAGCATTTTTTTAAAACGATGGTGTGTGGGCAACGTCGTTTTAATGATGAAGTTGGGAAAACATAGTTTTTTGGACATGCTAAAAAACTTTTTTTTTTTCACGCTGAAAAATGATCGTGTGTACGCGCCATTACCTGCGGGAAGGCTGGATACCTTCCCAGCGCCTCTATTTTCACAATCTTTCTACATGCACCATTAGCTATGTTGCACATCCTTTGTACAACGTGTTGCTTAATATGAGAGGGGATGGAAGTAGAAATGGCGCTAGATTTATAAAGTGCAGTGCTGATATTGTGGATAATGTTACAGGCACCTATGCTTGATATGTGAAAAACACAGTACCAAAAAATCAAATACAGGTAAAATATTAATAAACATTAACCCCCCTGGCGGTATCCCCGAGCGCGACTCGGGTTGGATTTTTTATGTAAAAATCGATATCCCCGAGTCGCGCTCGGGGTGAATATGCAGAGCCTGCAGCGCGCTGGCTTACCTTGTATCCAGGCAGGGTTACTGTACTTACCTTGTCCCTGGATCCAGCGATGCATCCCCGCTGTGTGAGCGAGCGGCGTCCTCCATTCAACTCACACAGTGCCCGCACGCCGCCGATCTCCGTTCCCTGCGACGTAACGGCGCACGGGGGCGGAGACCGGCGGCAAATTCAAAAAAGTAAACAAACACATTACATACAGAATACTGTAATCTTATAGATTACAGTACTGTATGTAAAAAGTACACACCCCCCCTGTCCCTAGTGGTCTGCCCAGTGCCCTGCATGTTCTTTTACATAATAAAAACATTTTTTTTGTGCCTGCAAACTGTAGATTGTCCATAGCAACCAAAAGTGTCCCTTTATGTCAAAAGTGATTTTAGAGCAGCTAGAAAACAGCGATAATAAATGATAATCACTTGCAGAATTGAGCGATAGCGATTTGTGGGGAAATTCGTCATAAAAAAATAAAAGTAATGACAGCGACAATTCTGCAACTGAGCAAATTTCAGTGATTTTGATTTGATTACATTAGTGAATAATTTTTATTATAATTACATTATTATTTGTTATAATTATTTATAGTTATTTATTATATTATAATTTTATGATTTTGTGTTTCAAACTTTATCAAACCAGAGATGTTTACTAGACTATTGTTTGGACAAATTTAAGTGAGTTATTCCTAAGAATTGCAGGCCTACAGTATAAAACGCAGAATTTCCATGCAAAATAATTGTACCGCTTTTGGTACGTAATTCCAGACAGAATCATACCGCCAGGGAGGTTAATAAAATCCTAATGTTGGAAATAAAAGAAAAATGCTGGTGATATCCAATATATATATATATATATATATATATATATATATATATATATATATATATATATATATATATTATATATATATATATATAAAAATAACAATGCGATTATTAAGTGAAAATTAGTAAATTAGATTAAATAGGCAGCTGCGATATGAAACACAGTTCCAAGTGATCCAAATAAAATGGTGCACCTTAATAAAATACTTGTGCTACAAATACTAGTGATATCCACTCATAAGGTGTGAAAGATGACAAAGAAAAATTAACCACTTGTCGACCAGTCGCTGCAGTTATACAGGTTGGCTCTGCTGGGTGAGATCACGTAGATCTACGTCATCTCGCCTAGCAGCCCCCGCTCGGCCCTGACGCCGACACCTAGCACGATCCCCGCCGGGCACCCGCAATCGCTCGTTACAGAGCGAGAACCGGGAGCTGTGTGTGTACACACTCAGCTCCCGGTCCTGTCAGGGGGAGAAATGCCTGATTGTCTGTTCATACAATGTATGAACAGCGATCTGTCATTTCCCCCAGTCAGTCCCACCCCCCTTCAGTTAGAACACACCCAGGGAACATACTTAACCCCTTTCTCACCCCCTAGTGTTAACCCTTTCCCTGCCAGTGGCATTTTTATAGCACTGATTTTGGTCCCAAAAATGTGTCAAAAGTGTCCGAAGTGTCTGCCATAAGGTCGCAGTACCGATAAAAATCTCTGATCGCCGCCATTACTAGTAAAAAAAAAAAATAATAAAAATGCCAAAAAACTATCCCCTATTTTGTATACGCTATAACTTTTGCGCAAACCAATCAATAAACGCTTATTGCGTTTTTTTTTAATGAAAAATAGGTAGAAGAATAGATATCGGCCTAAACTGAGGAAAACATTTTTATATATATATATATATATATATATATATATGTTTGGGGGATATTTATTATAGCAAAAAGTAAAAAATATTCATTTTTTTCAAAATTGTCGCTATATCTTTGTTTATAGCGCAAAAACTAAAAACCGCAGAGGTGATCAAATACCACCAAAAGAAAACTCTATTTGTGGGGAAAAAAAAGGACACCAATTATGTTTGGGAGCCACGTCCCATGACCACGCAATTGTCAGTTAAAGCGACTCAGTGCTGAATCGCAAAAAGTGGCCTGGTCTTTGACCAGCAATATGGTCCGGGGCTGAAGTGGGTAAATAAGTGCCAATAATTAAATTAGAAATAAAAGTAAAAACATTTTTTTTTTAAATATATATGAGAAAAAGTGCTTTGTGCTGTTGTTAATATCTAGTTCTGTGCTTCACACAGTGATCCACTCCAATCTGTGCTCCTATATGGACCGCACTCACCAGATTTGTGCCCCCTCTTGGGGTTTGCAGCATTCACATTGTGTGCCACTGTGCAGCACTCTGGCAAAGGCACGTCCTTGCTATGATCCTGGTGGTGTTCTCAGTAGTTATTGGGATCACATGATCTGCTAAATCTAGGGTGGGCCGGTGGGTGTTGCTTCATATGCACACAAGGCTCCATGGGAGCCTCACCCTATGTTACTATCTTAACACCATGGAGAATCCAGTTTCTTGGGGAATTTGGGTGTTCACCCCGCGTGCAGTGTGGCTTCTTCAGATCCCGCCTACCTTAACTGCGTCTTCTGAATTGCAGTAGCACACACCTCTCAATCCTAGTTCCATAATAGTGGATAAACCTGCACCTAGCTATGAGTAAACACTGAAGTTAGTGTGAAACGCGTCAGCTGTCCTAGGTTCCGTTGCTGTGACTTGTAGTGCCTGTTTCCAGTTTTTACATTAAAGTTACGTTGGATTGGAGTGCGGCAGTCCTGATCATCTTTTGTTCTTATTTGCACCTGATGAAGTGTTTGAGTAACACGAAACGTGTTGAGCATTGATAGGATGCCCCATATACGTATATGAACTGTTTGGAAATTGTGCTTACAATTTTTTTTTCTTCCATAAAGATTTTATTGTATGTTTTAAAGACCATACAGGAAACAAAAGCAAAAATCTGACAAATTTCTATTTGCGGCATGTCATGTAGCTATACAGTTAAACACGCTAATATATTTTAAGGAGAACACAAAAAGCATAAGAAGAAGAGCCCACCCAAGGGAAAATACCAATTGGAACACATAGTATAAATCACCCTCCCGCTTAGATGGTCATGAAAGCCTCATTACTGGGCGACGTCGCCGGTTCGATTCTCCATTATGGTGAAGTGTCTGTTTGGAAATCTATCACAACCAACTGAGACTGTCAGGTCTTCAGAGAAGATATAAGCTACTTATTTAGTGAGTCTCGGTTTATCCGGAGGTCAGTGATAATTGTTCCGATCCTCTTTAAGCTCCAATACTGCCCCACACTAGAGCTCAGATAAATAAAGAAAAATTCAAATGACCGCGCACTTGTCATTCAAAGCGCAACAGCGCTGAAAGTTGAAAATGGGCCTGGGCAGGAAGGGAGTAAAAGTGCCCAGTAGGCAAGTGGTTAAAGCCCCAAACAATTGCTAGAGTAACAATGTCATGGCACAAATTAAATTGTAATGTACCATTTCTCAGCTTGTAATAATATAAAATAGAATCGCAATAATATTTTGAAATGGTTACATTATTTATTACAGGTATTTATATGGTGCCAGCAATTCACATGGATATTGTATATTCACATCAGTCCCCGCCCTCGAGGAGCCTACTATCTAAGGTCCCCAACTCACATTCATTCATACATATACTAGGGCCAATGTACCCACCAGCATGTCTTTGGAGTGTAAAGGAAACTGGAGGAATCGAGAACATGCAAACTCCATGCAGAGACATACCTACCAAGATTTTGAGATGGGAATGAGAGACACCTACCAACAAATGTATGTTGGCATGGGACACGCCCCTGCCACACCCTCTTAACCACTTAAAGTGGTAGTAAAGTCTTTATTACCACTTTTACCTACAGGTAAGCCTATAATAAGGCTTACATGTATGTATAAAGAATATCTCCTAAACCTGTACGGTTTAGGAGAAATTCCCCTCGCAATGCGCCGCTGATTGCAGCGGTGCCTGCGCAGGGGGGATTCTCGGCTAAAGGGCCGGCATCCGCCGCACCTTGCCGGAATGAAATCTCCCGTGCGCATGCGTGGGAGTGACGAGATCACCGCTCCAGCCAATCACAGCGATTTAGCGGCGATACCCGGAAGACACGCCGGGCAAGATGAGATCTCGCTCAGCGTGGACCAGGTAAGTTCTCTACACCTCATTTTAAGGTAAGTATTTAATAATGAGCTAGTATGCAGTGCATACTAGCTAATTATGGCTTTTGCCTTACAGGTGTAAAAAAAAAAGAAAAGGGGTATACAACCGCTTTAAGCCCCGGACCTTTTTGCGATTCGGCACTGCGTCGCTCTAACTGACAATTGCGCAGTCGTGCGCTGTGGCTCCCAAACAAAATTTACGTCTTTTTTTTCCCCACAAATAGAGTTTTTTTTTGGTGGTATTTGATCACCTCTGCGGTTTTTATTTTTTGCGCTATAAATAAAAATAGAGCGACAATTTTGAAAAAAAAAATGTTTCCCCTCAGTTTAGGCCGATACGTATTCTTCTACATATTTTTGGGAAAATAAATTAGCAATAAGCGTTTATTGATTGGTTTGCGCAAAAGTTATAACGTCTACAAAATAGGGGATAGTTTTATGGCATTTTTATTATTAATTTCTTTTTTACTTGTTATGGAGGCGATCTACGATTTTTATCATGACTGCGACAATATGGCAGACATATCGGACACTTTTGACACTATTTTGGGACCATTCACATTTATACAGCAATCAGTGCTATAAAAATGCACTAATTACTGTGTAAATGTGACTGGCAGTGAAGGGGTGTAGGGGGCGGGGAAGGGGTTAAGTGTGTCCTAGGGAGTGTTTCTAACTGTTAGGGGCGTGGCTTACTGTGACACGTGGCTGATCACTGCTCCCGATGATAGGGAGCAGACGATCAGTGCTGTGTCACTAGGCAGAACAGGGAGATGACTTACTTACAAAGGCATCCCCCCTATTCTGACATTTCGTGACCCGATCACGGGACACCGGCAGAAATCGAGTCTGCGGGTCCTGCTGGCACGGTCACGGAGACCTGGCGGGTGCACGTGCCCGCCAGGGGTGGACTGACCATTGAGTCACTCGGGCACTGCCCGAGGGCCCCATGCCACTAGGGGGCCCTATCAGGGCTGCCAGGCTAAGTAAAACCAGGGACAGTATGTAAAAATCTTTTTTTTTTACATCTGTCCCTGATATGTCCGAAACCGACATGCTTTTAATGTGAAAATCCCGAGATTTTAGCTCCCCCGCCTCTGCGCTGCCTCCTGGCGTGGTGGCCATCTGTAAGCCCAGGGGCCCCATAAGCTTCTATTGCCCGGGGGCCGCATGAGTTGTCAGTCCGCCCCTGGTGCCCGCTAGGGGGCAGGTATAAAGCAAGGTATATGAGGGCTCGACAAAATCCGGGCACCAGATGGCAATTGTGACAAGAAATTGTGACCTTGCGCCTGCCGGTAATTGAGGACGTGGCTTTGCAGCCTAGAAGGCCATCGCTGGCCCGCTGCAAGCGCACGGCGGGGGGTGTGGGGGTGCACGGAGGCACAGGATACGTGTCTCCATGCGCCCCCACCTCCACCACCGCGCGATCGTGGCGAGCCCGTGCCGGCCGGTAATTTAGGCCGTGGTTTTGCAGCCTTGTGAAGGCTCAAGCTTCCTTCTGTGACCTGGTGCCATCTGGTGGTGGCCGTTGGCATTACAAGTAAAACAGCAGTTCTAATGTGTGTTTTTACTGTTTTCACTGCCATCTCCTTCCCTCTAATAAGAAACTCCCAAACATTAAGTATATTTTTTTATTCTAACACCCTAGAGAATAAAATGGCGATCGTTGCAATACTTTCTTTACACCGTATTTGCGCAGCGGTCTTACAAGCACACTTTTTTGGGGGAAAAAATACACTTTTTTTCATTAAAAAATAAGACAACAGTAAAGTTATTTTTTTTTATATTGTGAAAGATAGTGTTACACCGAGTAAATTGATACCCAACATGTCGCGCTTCAAAATTGCGTCCGCTTGTGGAATGCCGACAAACTTTTACCCTTTAAAATCTCCATAAGCTGCGTTTAAAAAATTTTACAAGTTGCACGTTTTGAGTTACAGAGGAGGTCTAGGGCTAGAATTATTGCTCTCGCTCTAACGATCGTGGCGATACCTCACTTGTGTGGTTTGAATAGCGTTTACATATGCGGGCGCTACTCACGTATGTGTTCGCTTCTGTGCGCGAGCTTGGCGGGACGGGGTGCATTTTCTGACTCCTAACTTTTTTAGCTCCTAGATTCCAAGCAAATTTGTAAAACTCTGAGGTATATATACGTTGCTTTGTCTGCCCGTGCCATTCTGCCGATGTAAATGTGCGTTAGGCGGTCGGCAAGGGGTTAATTAAATCCACAAGTGCTTTTTACACTACTATTCCTTTATATTGGCTTTTAAAATGTAAAAATGCAAGAAATAGGATGAAAGTTTTAGTGCTGGAAAACACTTTTTGAAATTCTATATTTTATACACCGCTATATTTATCAGACCAAAATGAGAGACACATGAGGAGGAAAGAGGGACAGAGGGACATCGCTGCAAATCAGGGACAGTCCCTTGAAATCAGATACAGTTGGAAGCTATGAAGATAATGTCGTGGTTGGGATTCAAACCAATGACCCGAAGTGCTGCCAGGCGTAAGTGCTAACCACTTACCCACTGTGCTGTCCGTATCCATGTTGTCCACACATTATACAATTAAGTACATTTTGATTTCCCTAAAATAGGCTGCGATGCTTTTAATTTTTATATTGAAGCTCCGTTTTTCATCTTGCACTTGTCTCCATAGGATCCTCACCTCTGATACCTCCGGTATTGTTTGAACATCTGCCTCATTCAAGGACGGTACCTGCAATACATTACTGCAAGAGCTGTAGATGGCACTTTGCTGCCAGCTTGAGTGGAAAATGAAGCTGAAATGTATTTAAAACGAAGGTAATTATGATTACAGGTAATCACACAACAATTTTCTGTAATCCAAATATGAAATAACTTCATAGCTTAGAGTTGTTCTAATTCTTTCTTTAACCACTTAAGGACCAGAAGAATTTACCCCCTTAAGCCGCGTACACACGACCGTTACTAATGTCATGGAAAAAAAAAACTATTGGCCAGATTTTCGTACTTTTGCATTTTTTCTGCGTAGCGTATCCCATTTACGCTACGCCTCCGCACTTTTTACGGGCAAGTGCTGTATTCTCAAAGCACTTGCTCCACAATTTGCGGCGGCGTAGCGTAAATGGGCCGACGTAAGGCCGCGTAATTCAAAGTAGGAAAGAGGGGGTCGTGCTGTATTTAAATTAAGCGCGCCCCCGCGCCGAACGAACTGCGCATGCGCTGGCCATAAACGTAGCCCACTGCGCATGCTCCATAGTTTGCCGCAAATACATTGATTTAGACAGCAACGTAATTATCGCCCAGCCCTATTCGCGACGAGTTACGTAAACGACGGAAAAACACAACGATGTCCCGACGTCCATACTTAAAGCGGTAGTTCACCCTTTAATTTGCCTCTCTTGGAGCCTTACTGTCTCCCAGAGAGCATTACTAAACAGTGGTTTTTTTTTTTTTTTTCTATACACTTACCTTTATCTTTTCTGTAATGTGGCCTGTCACTCACCTCTCCCCGCGGATTATTGGGCGTGCCGTCCTTATCCCCCGATGCGCAGAGCCTCCTGGGAATTCGATGTGATTTCCCCAGGAGACGATCTCTGTTAAAATCCCGCGATATTACAGCGGTCACGTGACTCGGCAAGCGGGTCATGTGACTCGGCAAGCGGGTCATGTGACGTGGGCGTGTACTAATACACCTGTGTTATTTTGTTAACACAGGTGTAAAACGCCATTACACCACTTTTTACAGCGGAGTAAGGAAGACATCGGATCGATCGAGTGGTATTCCGATCCTTGCTGGCGTGCAAAAGTATATTCTAAGGTAAGTAAACTTTTTTTCATTTATACATTTAATGTTTTATTGATCTTATTTCTGCAATGTGATTCTAAAGTGTCTTATTGGTAATTACAGAGCTATTAATACAATGAAGAGTGTCCATATAGTCATTTTTCAAAATATTGATTAGTCTCATCTCATCTATTGTGTAATCAGGTAAGTACGATATAAATAATGATTTATATTTGTCTGATCATGTCATATTTGTGTTTGAATTTTTAACCAAAAATTTCAGTGTATTTTTTTTATTTTTATATATATATATATATATATATATATATATATATATATATATATATATATATATATATATATATATATATATAAAATATATATATATATATATATATATATATATATATATATATAAATATTATATACAATAAATATTATATACAATATTATAGTGTAGCAGTCAGATAAATCAAAGGTTTTTTTTTTTTTTTTATCTAAATTCACTTTGATGAAATATTAATATTTATAGCAATTAGATTTAATGACGTGCATTATCTAACCTAAACTAAACCATTTCAAAATCAAACATGAATGTTGGAAATATTTTTTAGATATATATATATATATATATATATATATATATATATATATATATATATATATATATATATATATATATATATATATACACACACACACATGAATATAGCTGTGTGTGTATATATATATATCAAATAAATGAAATTGTGTGGGTGTATGTTGTAATTTTTATTATTTAGAACTATAAAATCTAATTTTTTGGACATGTTTAAAATTCTAAGCACCTGGTTCGTATATCTCTGCTTTTAAATGTAATCTTATCCCTGTAAAACAAAAGAAGGTCAAGACTTAGTCCATTATCTATACTTGCAGAACCAAAAATAAATAAAGAGTAGTCTAATTATCAAGTTTAGGTAACGTCCTTTGTCTTGAGCTTCTTTTGTTTTACAGAGATAAGATTACATTTAAAAGCAGAGATATACGAACCAGGTGCTCAGAATACCATTAAAAACACAATCAGATGTTTAAACATGTACAAAAAAATAGAATTTATAGTTCTAAATAATAAAAATTACAACAAACACCCACACAATTTAATTTATTTGATATGCTATATCTACACAGCTATAATCATATGTCTGTGTGTATATATATATATATATATATATATATATATATATATATATATATATAATATTTTTTTTTCTTTTTGGAAAACTGCACAAAAAAAATTATAAAAAAATTATCTTATGTGCTTTATATCCTAATGTAGATTATAACAAGATTGACAACGAGAAGTCAATAATTTGAGAAATTTTCATTCAATACAGTGGCCTAGATTCACAAAGCGATTACGCCTGTGTAAATGTTGTTAGACAGGAGTAATTTCGATTTACGAGCGTTTTTACGCTAGTCGAAATCCTCAAACCATGAAAAGACACCTGCGTGCTAAATTTCGACTTTATTACGTGTTAGTACGCCTTCAGATCTACGCTGCCTGAAAATTGCGGCCACTGGGCGGACTTCCTGTTGTTTTTCACCTTCATGGTATGCTAATGAGCTTTTGCCTGGAATCCACAAAATTTCGCTCTTCAAACGCAATCTCTTACGGCACCTTTAGTCATCTTTTTTTTCCGTTTCACTATACCAGCTTTTTGCTGGTCTAATATTAGACAGCCCATGTTAAGTATGGCCGTCGTTCCCGCGTCGAATTTCAACGTTTTTCGATTTCTTTTATTATTTTTAACGTAAGTCGTCCGGGAATAGGAATGTTCGTAAACGCCGCTACTCAAACAACGAATGACGTCACGACGTGATTTCGCGCAATGCACGGCGGGAAATTCCTGAACAGAGCATGCGCAGTTCGATCGTCGCGGGGACGCGCTTAATTTAAATGCTTCACGCCCCCTACTCACGTATTTCGATTGCGCGGCGGAAAAAAAATACGATACAATAGCGTACGCGCAAAAAAACTACCTGAATTCGGCGTAGAGTCTGGTGATAGACGGCAGCGTAGCGTATTTCGATTACGCAGCGGAAGATTACATCTATGTGAATCTGCCCCAGTGAGTTTATTTTATCAGTATTGTATTTTTCATGTATTATTATATTTTATTACCATATAAAGTTAGTTTATAATTATTGTTTTTTTTCTAGATTTCAATAATAAATAAGTCAATATTTGCTTCTAATTTCATCTATATTGATAATCTTCATTTGATTCAAGTAAGTTTTATATTTTATTTATCATCAAAAAATGTATTATCCAATCTTGTGATAATATCTGTGAGTGTTTGTGTATGTCTATCGATTTTAATTTTACCAAATTTTATCACTAAAATGATTTCAATCTAGTTATATTAGATTTAAATATATATAACTTTATTTTTATATATAGTGAAAATTAGAAAAAATGTATGTATGTGTGTGTATATATATATATATATATATATATATATATATATATATATATATATATATATATATATATATATATATATATATATATATATATATATACACACACACACACAACTATTTTAAAATTGTTCACCTTTATCTTTTATTTAAATTTTTATTTATGTATTTAATTTTTTTTTGCTGGGGGGGGGGGGGGGGGGGGTTCTTTATGTGTTTGTGGTTTTAAATATATATATATATTTCGAATTAAAAAATAATTTAGTTTGTTTATAAATAAAAACAAATATTCATTGAGATTAGAGTACATGTTTTATTATAATAAATAGATTTTGTATTTATGTTTAACAATTTTTTTTTTTGTTCCATAGATTACAAAGACAAGTGGATTTGAATTTTTTCAAAACCATGCAATCCTATCAGATTATGTGTTATAATTGTTATACATTTTATGTCTGTCTGTCCCTACAAACGACAATTGTATTTGAATTTTATTCAAAACAAGCTATTTTTACTTTTATTTTATTTATTTATTTATTTATTTATTTATTTATTTTATTTATTTATTTATTTATTTATTTATTTTATTTTTATTTTTACTGCTTTTGGAGTTGCCCAGCTATACGAGACTTCTGGAGAGATATAGGATCCTTCCTCTCTTCTGCCTTGGGACTCCCCAATACACTGGACCCTAAAAACTGTCTGTTGGGGGTCTTTGGCGACTTCGCAGTTCCCTCCCGGGTCAAAAAATTGCTTTGGATCCTATATTTCTATGCTAAGAAATCCATCCTGTTGACCTGGAAGGGAGCAGCGACCCCGACAAGGGGCCTATGGCTGAAATTGGTCAATGACGCCCTCCCGCTTTACAAGCTCACTTTTGAAATTAGGAAAATAAATAAGTCCTTTGATAAGATTTGGGGCAGGTGGCTGGCTAGCCCCCTGACCCTATCTCCTATACAGCCGTGAATAGGGATGTTGGTGGTGCAGTCTCCATTTGCTGGAGTGACATTAATACATGTATGCAACCCCACAAAGGGGTAATACTACCTTTATACTTTGTCGTATGTACCTTTCTACTCTGACTTTTGTATAACGTTAATTGTATGGAGTGACTAAGGAGCAAACTACTGCCGATGTATGTTCTGTGTGTTTAAGTTTTGTTTCTGTATGTGTTGTATTGTTGGTTTTGTAAAAAAAAATCAATAAAAATATCTTTAAATAAAAAAGAGTTAAAGCTGTTATAGCTGCAAAGGGGGGGCCAACTCAATATTAAACCCTACGGACTAAGACTGTGATGCCATAAAAGTTCATGCGCGTGTAAAGGCAGGTGTCCCAATACTTTTGACAATATAGTGTATTGGACATCCTTTGATAATTTTATTATGACAAGGGTCTAATGAAATCCCTTTTTGGGGCATCAAAGGCTTTTTGGATTGTTAATAAATGCTCTTTTCTTAACAGCGTGTAGAAGATAAAAAAATAAAAAATTAGAGCCAGTATTTATATTGTTGCATAAGCCAATAAGTCTTTGCTGGTTTTCTTAAGTGACGATCTGAGAGTATTTTTACGCAGTATTTCTAAAAATAAAATGGATATCTTGGCGACAATTGTAGTCGGCTTGTACCAATAACAAACCAACATACATCGAGGACTACTTGATTTAAGCCAAATACAAAGTAATTAATTTGAACCTCACAAATCACTGCCTACAAGCCTAATACAGATTTCTAGCATTAATATTACTTAATATTACTTATTTTCATACAATGTTGCCCAGCATTAACATGCGTGTGTGGGCTCTTAGACAAATTGGTTGAGTCATAGTAAATTAGAGAATATTCCTATGATGAATAGATGCATCCTGGAGGAACAGAGTCAGGCTGACCCGTGGGCCTTTGGCTGGTAAAGGACATATGACTCAGGTGGCTAGACTTGAATTAGGATTTAAAGCTGAACTCCAACCCAGTGATGGCTGGTGCTCAATTTTTTTTGGGGGGCGCAAACAAACGGGAAAAAAAACACATCAATTGCAGCCTCACTGTGCCCATCAATTGCCACCACTGTGCCCATCAAACGCAGCCACTGTGCATTAAAATTGTCGCCACTGTGCCATGCCATCAATTGTCGCCACTGTGCCATGCCATCAATTGTCGCCACTGTGCCATGCCATCAATTGTCGCCACTGTGCCATGCCATCAATTGTCACCACTGTACCATGCCATCAATTGCCGCCACTGTGCCCATCAATTGTCGCCACTGTGCCATGCCAAACGCAGCCACTGTGCCATGCTATTGTCGCCACTGTGCCCATCAATTGTCACCATTGTGCCATGCCAAACACAGCCACTGTGCCATGCCCTTGTCGCCACTGTGCCCATCATTTGTTGCCACTGTGCCATGCCAAATGCAGCCACTGTGCCATGCCATTGTCGCCACTGTGCCTATCAATTGCCGACAATTTGCCCCTAAAATGCCGCCAGATTGCCTGATTGGCTGAGATGCGTGTCAGTGTTAACCTGGGAACGCTCACCCAGTGTGTCCCCTGGTTAACTATTTGGAAGCCGATTACAGACCTCAGGCCGCTGGCTCTGAAACTTCCACAGCCAACCAGCTGCCGTTATTCAGACAGCCGGCGCTCGCCAGGGGGGCGGCTATCTGAATAGTGGACGGAAGCGGCAGTGGCGACAATACATAGATTCATGCAATGCATGAATCTTTGTATTGTTTTTCAGTGGCAGTGCAGGAGCAAGAGGGGGCGGCGCTCCTGCGCCCTCTATGGATGCACCGCCACTGCTCCAACCTTAGCTAGTCTTCCACAGTTGTGCAAGCTCCTCTCCTGTTCTGAAAGTGCTTGTTGCACACTGTGAGCTCCTTACAATGTGCATTAGAAGCTGCAGTAAGTGAAAAGAACCTGGCCTGCCTAAGTGCCTATTTTCTGGGCTCAAGGGCGTCCTGCATCAGCCTTGACTGTCCCTGGCCCCATTCTTCCTGGGGACTCAAAGTGCCTTTTTCTGCTGTTGGGACAGATGGTGATGAAGCCATCTTGGGCATGCTCAGCAAAATATCATACTAGGGAGAATTTTGGATAAGAGCTAATTAACTTATCAGCATGTTTTTGGAGTGTGGGAGGACAATCACAGGACTAGAACCAAGGACCTCAGTGCTGCAATGCAATAGATATGTGCACTGCCATAAAATGTGTTCGTTTTAGTTTCCGTTTCATTCGTTTTTTGTTTTTTTCTGAAATTCGAAAAATTCTGAAATTTGAAAATTCTGAAATTCGAAAATGTTGGAATTTTGTAATTTGTGATTTTGGAATTTTCAAATTTCTGATTTTCACATTTTCGTAATTTCATGAAATTCTGGTTCTGAAAATCAACCACAGCCTCTGCTAAAATGTCAGTGTCCCCCTTGTCTACTGAAAATGGAAGTGCACCAGGCAGTTCGGGTTGTAACATCTGAAGATAATCAGTAGAGGTGGAAGCAAAAAAGCATTTACAAGTGTTGGCACCCGCCTTTTCCAGAAGTGGTGATAGCCTTTGAAGTGGATCAGACATAATGGCAGAGAATTCTGCTTTAGGGTCCTTTCACACGTGCGGACCGTTTTTTATCCGTTTTTCGTCCGTTTTTCATCAGTTGTCATCTGTGTTTTATCAGTTTTTCATCTGTTTTTCATCAGTTTTTTCATCCGTTTTTTT
Organism: Rana kukunoris; assembly: GCA_029574335.1. Taxonomy (NCBI): domain Eukaryota; kingdom Metazoa; phylum Chordata; class Amphibia; order Anura; family Ranidae; genus Rana; species Rana kukunoris. Next base: position 38,656,579 of record CM056051.1, read on the forward strand.
ATCCGTTTTTCATCTGTTTGAACTTTATTTTTATTACATATTTTGATGAAAAACGGATGTTAGCGGATCGGATGTTAAACGGATCGTCCGCTAACATCCGTTTTTCGTCCGTTACGTTTTTTTGACGGAAGAAAAACGTTCACAAAAACGGAGCTTAACGGAGACGGATGGAAACGGACGTTAGCGGATGCTCATCTGCTAACGTCCGCTAGCCCATAGGGAAGCATTGCGGTCCGTTTTTCATCCGCACGTGTGAAAGGGCCCTTAGTCAGACAGGCTGCATGTTGCGTGTGAACACTCAGCTCCCGGTCCTGTCAGGGGGAGAAATGACGGATCGTCTGTTCATACAATGTATGAACAGCGATCTTACATTTCCCCTAGTCACTCCCACCCCCCTTCAGTTAGAACACACCTAGGAAACATAATTAACCCCTTCCTCGCCCCCTAGCTAGTTTTAACCCCTTCCCTGCCAGTGTCATTTTTATAGTAATCCAATGCATTTTTATAGCACTGATCGCTATAAAAATGCCAATGGTCCCAAAAATTTGTCAAAAGTGTCCGATGTGTCCGCCATAATGTCGTAGTACCGATAAAAATCGCTGATCGGCGCTATTACGAGTAAATTATTTTTTTATAAAAATGCCATAAAACTATCCCCTATTTTGTAGACGCTATAACTTTTGCGCAAAGCAATGAATAAACGCTTATTGCAAATTTTTGTTACGAAAAATATGTAGAAGAATACGTATCGGCCTGAACTGAGGAAAAAAATAGCTTTTGTATATATTTTTAGGGGATATTTATTATAGCAAAAAGTAAAAAATATTATTTTTTTTTTCAAAATTGACGCTCTATTTTTGTTTATAGCGCAAAAAATAAAAACCGCAGAGGTGATCAAATACCACCAAAATAAAGCTCTATTTGTGGGGAAAAAATACGCCAATTTTGTTTGGCACGACCGCGCAATTGTCAGTTAAACAGACGCAGTGCCGAAGCGCAAAAAGGGGCCCGGTCATTGACCAGCAATATGGTCCGGGGCTGATGTGGTTAAGTGAGTTATTACTAAGAATTACAGGCCTACAATATAACACAACAAATGTCAATGCGTAACAATGTAACGCTTTGAGTCTCAAAAATCTGACATAATCATTTCAAATGAAAAAAAAATATTTTGGAACACAACTTCACCTAATAAATATACTAACCTCATTGAATATTCATTTTGCAAAGTGCTTTACTAAGGTGAAGAGTCTCTACTACTCTACTACTACTAAGAGTCTAATCAGCCCCAATCTCTGAATTGATGATGTCTACTCATTCTCTATCAGAGAATACACTTAGGCCGCGTACACACGGCAGAGAACCTCGACGGGCAGAACACATCGTTCCGCCCGTCGAGGTTCTCTCCCGGCCGTCGAATTCGGCGACCCGCCCGTCGGGAATGGCAACCAGCCATTCTTCCAGGCGGGCCGTCGAGGAAATAGAGAGCGTGCTCTCTATTTCGGCTCGACGGGCTTCCCGACGGGAAGCTCGCTGAGACCGTACACACGGCCGAGGACCTCGCTGGAATGTGCATTCCAGCGAGGTTCTCGCTGATTTTCAGCGAGAACCTCGGCCGTGTGTACAGCGCCTTAGGCCTCGTACACACGAGGCAATAGATTTGTTCAAAACGGTCTGTCCGACCGATTTGAACAAATCTGTCTGTTTGGATTTTGGTTTGCTTGCGTGTTCACACGAGCAAACCAAAATCCCCGCCAGCAGACGGCGCGCTGACATGTCGGTGACGTGGCGGTGACGTTGACGCCGCCACGTCACCGCACCAGGAAGTAAAACACTTCCGCGCATGCGCCGAATCCATTCGGCGCCGGTGCGAGACGACATGTCTGCTGGTAAGTGTACTAACCAGCAGACATGTCGGGCGGACGGCTTCCCACCCGATAGATTTTAAAGCATGCTTTGAAATCTGTCGGGTGGCCAAATCCGTCGGCTCGCCCGTACACACGATCGAATCTGTCTGCTGGGACGGTCTAGCAGACCGTTTTCAGCAGACAGATTTGATCGTGTGTACGCGGCCTGACACGTTTATCTAATTGGGAGAGATTAATAGAACTCTTTTGCACGATAAATTGAGGTGACAGAGACCATTCCATTAACTTTGCGTTGCTAAATTTAGAGGCAATCAATAATTTCTGAACATAATACCAATTCAAGATGGACATTTTGTTGAGGTTATATTGCAATCAATGATGTAAGTAATGCACAGCAGTCAGAATTCATTAAAAATAGATTTATTTTAAGTGTATTTGGTGTTGTGATATAAAAAGAGATACATTTACAATGCGGCCATCAATAACAAAGCCAACACTTCCCCTTGTGTTTCCAGTCATTTACTTCAACGAGACACATGACATCACAGCTAGTAAACCAATTGGAAACATCCTGTGCTAGTATCTCAAATAGTGATCTGGCTATGAAATTAGAAACCATGTTGTAGCATTAAAGTGGATGTAAACCCGAAATTCTTTTTTTCTTTTTTTTGATGTCACAATGTAGAGTTTAAGACTTCCTATCATCTGTGCCCAGTCTTGCCACACAGAGGTAATCCAGCTCTGAGCAATCCTCTTTTATTGTTCAGTGAAATAAAACGGACTTGCAGAGAAAAACCTTAGTCCGTTCCGCCCCCTTGCTGTGAGAGACATTATTTACATATCTCATGCACTAGCCTGGAGACAGGCATTATTTTTTAATTGTAATGTTTAATTCCCACCCCCACTCGTTTTCTGAAGTCATGTGGTTACTTTTCTGGATTTTGAGTGGATGTTAGTGATCATAGCAGAATTTAGTGTAAGGAATACACATGAAAAAAATGCATGTTGACAAGGGGAGTGTAGAGGAGGGCCGGTAGACTACTGACATCACAACTCCACCCACTGAGCTCCAGACAACAGACCCACCAACAAAATCTGCAATTTTTCAGTTCTTATTACAGACAGAGGGGAGACATGTGACAGGTGAGGATACATGCAGGAGGCATCTATATCCTTATAGATCAGCACTATGGCCGTAGTTTAGAAAGGATGAGAGTGGGTTTACATCCACTTTAACTGTAGATGGTGTTGCAAGTGTAGTTCTTTAATACAAGAACAATAAGATTACTATTTGTAATATATATTTTTTAAATGATATGGTAAAATATGAATATAGAATAATATATTACATTATCTATTTATATATAAATAAATAATTCGGAAGTATACGCAATAAATATATGAATTATACAAATATAAAATATTTCGTATTTACACATTCACAAGTCAGCTAAAAGTCCATAACTTGAATAGGGAAAGGGAATTGCGGTTAACAGAAAGCCGGCATATGGGTTGCTTGTTGGTTCTGAAATGTGGACCATTGGTCTTTGTTTTCGCTCTCATCCCACATGTCATCAATCATATCCTGGGGGAAGAAAAAAAAAAGTTTTGATTAAATTTACAATAAACTTATTTTTAAGATTTTACTTAATGCATGGTATCAGTACAGTGTTTGCTAACATTGCACCAATTAATCTGATAACTGATAACAACAATATGTTACTTTGGGCCTTATGGAGTAACGAGTTTTAAATTCTTAAGCACTAATTATAATTAATTTTCTTTAAGTCAGACCAGTAAAAGAAGCATTCTGATTATCTATGGGCTCCTAAATGTAAAAATAAGCACTTAATTAAGAACTCTACTTGGATAAGGCATAGGGCAGTGATGGTGAACCTTGGCACCACAGATGTTTTGGAACTACATTTCCCATGATGCTCAACAACACTGCAGAGTGCATGAGCATCATGGGAAATGTAGTTCCAAAACTTCTGGGGTGCCAAGGTTCACCATCACTGGCATAGGGGTTGATTTACTAAAGGAAAATAGAGTGTGCACTTTGAAAAGTGCAGTTGTACCCAGAGCTTAGTAAATGAGGGAAAGCTCTGCTGGCTTCCATCATCCAATCATGTGGAAGCAAAAGTGCATTTTTTTTATTTTCCTTGCATGTGATTGGTTGTTCTTTGTAAAGTGAAGCTTTATCTCATTTACTAAGCTCTGGAGAAAATGCACTTGCAGAGAGCAACTGCACTTTGAAAAGTGCACAGTCTATTTGCCTTTACTAAATCAACCCCATTGTGTCTAACTGGCAAATTTCTACGTGGCAAAGCTCTCCTTCATAGATGAAAAGTTAAAGTATAACTAAAGGGAAAACATTTTTTTGTCAGATTTTAATTCTCTGTGCCCCCGTTTCATCACATATGGTTACCCATGACATTTGGCTACCTACTGGAGTGCGCATACACGCCACCGCCATATATGCGTTCCAACACTTTTACAAATGTGATGGGTAGCCGAATGCGACAAAGAATATAGCTAGAGAATTTAGCTGAAAGGAATTTGTGAAGGTTTTAGTAATTGCTTTTAGATGAGAATTTAGCATTCGTAAAAGTTTTGGAACGCATATGGCGGCGTCGCGCATGCGCACTTCAGCGGGTAGCCAAATGTGATGGGTCGTCATATGTGACGAAACAGCCCCATTAAGGAAATTCACCCTCTCTATTTGTCCTGTTTAGTATTATCACTGTAAGTGAAAGTAAAAGATAATTCAACATTTTGGGTTGTCCCCAGAAAATAAATCTTCCAATGGGGACACTAGTTCGGGTGATTTGGGGGCAGGGATTTCCTTTCACTTCCTGTTTGGCTATGGTATAGGAAGTGAAGGGAAATCTCTGCAATGGGACACAGATGCTGAGTAGAAATGTAACCAATCCACACACTAGGAACTAGTAATACAAGATTTACTAAAACTGGAGTACTCAGAATCTGGTGCAGCTGTGCATGGTAGCCAATCAGCTTCTAACTTCAGCTTGTTCAATTAAAGCGGAGGTCAGCCAAAACATATATTTTTTTTAAAGTGAGCAGCTAAAAATACTGCAGCTGCTGACTTTTAAAATAAGGACACTTACCTGTCCAGGGAGCCTGCGATGTCGGCGCACAAAGCCAGTCGATTCCCCCGGCTCCAGGATGCTGCCGCCGCCATCTTCGGTAAGGGAATCAGGAAGTGAAGCTTCGCAGCTTCACTTCCGGGTTCCTTATTGTCTTCTGGGACCTGTGTGTCTCACAGAAGACAACGGGGGGGGGGCAAGGAGGCGCCGGATGTGGTGTAATTAACCGCATTATCTGCGGCTATCTATGCCCGGAAGTGGGAGAATTTTTTTTTATTAAACAGGTATCTGCTCCCCCCTCCCCCTTTAAAGGTGGAAAATTTGACACCGGATGGGGGGGAGGGTTCCGAAAAGCGGAAGTTCCATTTTTGAGTGGGACTCCACTTTTAGATTTGACAATAAAACCTGGAAGCTGATTGGGTTCTATGCAGAGCTACACTAGATTTTGTACTCTCCAATTTTAGTAAATCACCACTGTGGCACGAGGCATAGAGGGTTGATTTTTTTCTCCATAACTAGATGGTACGTCTAATCATACAAGAACCCAAAAGAAGCCTTTGCCATAACTGATATTACCTAACATGTTTCATCACAGTAAGGGGACACACATTATTTACATAGGCAAGTATATGTAGTCTGATGAATAGCTAAGGTTATATATTATATTATATATATGTTACTAGTGTTGAGCGGAATACGCCATATTCGATTTTGCGATATATCACGAATATATAGAAGAATATTCAAGAAATATTTGCTAAAATTGAATATTCGTGATATTTTGTCCAAATAACAATATTGCGAAATTTTGCTAATGCGATTGTGAAATTGATTGCGAAATTCTCGTCAGCACTGGGAGTAACTGAGAAGCAGGTTCCTATTGGTTGCTATGGAGGTTGCTAACCTCTGACAACTGTGGTAGGAGAACTTTGATTGGCTCTGATGCAAAAGAAGGGCGGAGAAAATAATCGCGCAATATTCCTTTTGCCGAATATTCGCAATGCGAATATTCGGCAGCATAAGAGGATCGCATCAGCTACTCGGCCCAGGGTCTCTAATCATACCAGCAATGCTTTTAGACGTTGATGGAGATCACTAGGATGTGATCTGTTTTAAAAATAAATTTGAAAAAATACGAATATTCGCAATAGCGAATATTCACTGCAATATTCGATTTATTCGCGAATACTCGAATATGCAATATTCGTAACGAATATTCGCAATGCGAATATTCGTTAGCAACACTATATGTTACATTATATATGTTATATATGATTATTCTGACATATAGAGACCTTACACTGACAGATCTAATGCTTATCATTCTACACATGAATACAATAACAGTACACCAGTTTTGTGAATTGGTTTCAGGGAAGTAATGGTGCTACATACCTGACAAAATCCCAGGTCGGGAGAAATCGGAGCGTTTGAAGACATGCCTTCTTTCAGGTCGGACACTGTAGACGTATGAACTGGAGTGGAGCTCAATGTGCATGGCGAGAAGCTATCTAACTCTTCAGGAAGTCCATGATCTGAGAAATGGGGAGAGGGCATGGCTGGTAAGAAGCAGTTAGTGTCCATGCCTCCTTCTCTCATTGCTTCTGGGCACATTCTTGAGGAAGCCATGAAATTAGGGGGGATCTGTGGAACATCTGCGCTAGTCATTGAGCACAGTTCATGCATTTCGCCTTGGCAGCAGTTCAGGCCAACTGGGCATCTGGATCTTCTGAGCCTTTCTTCCCTTCTTTTTTCCAAGGTCTCATCATCCAAGCCAAGAACATCAGAGAGATGGGAAATGTAGCGAATTGTCAGACGCAATGTCTCAATTTTTGTCAAGGTTTTGCCAACCGGGGCCACTGGAGCCGGTAGGTATCTTCTTAAGTGCTGGAGGGCTGTAGACAGATTTCTCATCCTCATCTTTTCCCTCTCGCTGGCACTGTGCCTTTGGTTGGACAAAGTCCTGTTTCTCAAACTGTGGCTCTTCTTGGTTGGCGCTTGTTTCTCTTTGGTTGGCAGGTTTTCTGGCTGAGACGGGCCTTTTTGGAAACTGCTGTAAGGGTCTTCGGAGAAGGCACAAGACTGATATGGAGGAGAGAAGCTGAAGGAATCAATGGAGGATGTTGGTGAAAGGCTGCTGTAGCCTTCGGAATCGGAATACCCCCATTGCTGATGTGGAGTACACCCTGGGATCAGTCTGTTCTCCTGGAACTGCAGTTGTGCTGGACAGAGATCCATGTCTGTGTGCGACTCTGGAGGGAGTGTGGTAGAATGCTGGCTGCAGCCTTTGCTGCCTGGGCTTTATCCTGAGAGCAGAGGTGTGAATTGTCACCTTTGCTGGCACCATCCACACTTCAAAGTCTAATAGGGCTGAGTAGGGGGTCTTGGGAAAAAGTTTCTCAGAGTACGAAGTGTGCATTTTAGCCCCTTAAAAATGAACTAAAAATGGGCTTAAGAGGTCAATTACCTTTGTGACCTGTAGACCTGTACGGTAAAGACATTTAAGTTATTTGCTTAAAGTTAATTACTAGCATAATGAGCTGAAGCTTCAACAATATTTTTAAGCTGCTGATACTTATCTTTCAATCTCCAAGAATAAATTAATTTAATGGTGGAGAATTAATAGTTTTCCCAAACAATAATTGTAATGTTTTTTAAATGCAGGGCAATATTAAAGATTCTATAATAAAATAAGTTTTTGTGTTTTTGTGTTTTATTTGTCAGATTGTAACGTGATCAAATTATTGGCTCAGTGCAGAAAACTATCAGCATGACATTTTGATTTATTGCAGGCACACAACGCTTGAGTTATCACATCTGTATTCTGATACTGAACATCTTCTATTAGGACTAACATACATTTTTAACACAGAAAAAAATGAGTAGCGCTTCCCGATATTTGTCTATTTATCATACTTCACATTTGTGAAGTATGTTCTAAATTATGGCAAGATATCATTTTTATTTTATTTAAAATGCAGAATTTCAAAAAAGTAATCTTATGTCTAGAGAAACTTTAGAGTCTTTGGCAGGGGCGTTGCTAGGTGCCAAAAAGACCAAGCCAAGCCGGGGGGTCAGGGATGCGGGTACGGTCGGTGGAGTGGCGCAGGGTGACCTACCTGACACACATACCCTGACCTACGTGAGTGTGTGTCAGTACACACACACACTCACTGACATAACCTGCATACACTAACACTGGCATGACCTGACTACACTAACTTGACTACACTGACCTGACCTGACTACACTGACCTGACTACACTGACCTGACTACACTGACCTGACTACACTGACCTGTCCTGACTACACTAACCTGTCCTGACTACACTGACCTGACCTGACTACACTCACCTGACCTGACTACACTCACCTGACCTGATCAGGATACACTGACCTGTCCTGACTACACTGACCTGTCCTGACTACACTGACCTTACTACACGGACCTGACCTGACTACACGTACCTGTCCTGACTACACTGACCTGACTACACTGACCTGCCCTGACTACACTGACCTGACCTTCATACACAGACATGACCTGCATACACTGACCTGTCCAGACTACACTGACCTGTCCAGACTACACTGACTTGTCCAGACTACACTGACCTGTCCAGACTACACGGACCTGTCCTGCATACATTGACCTGACTACACTGAGCTGACCTGACTACACTGACCTGACCTGACTACACTGACCTGACCTGACTACACTGACCTTTCCTGAGTACACTGACCTAACTACACTGACCTGACTACACTGACCTGTCCTAACTACACTGATCTGTCCTGACTACACTGTCCTGACTACACTGACCTGACCTGACCTGTCCTGCATACACTGACCTGTCCTACACTGACCTGTCCTGACTACACTGACCTGACCTTACTACACTGACCTGACCTGACTACACTGGCCTGTCCTGACCTGACTACACTGACCTGTCCTGACCTGCATACACTGACCTGTCCTGACCTGCATACACTGACCTGACCTGCATACACAATCACTGACCTGACCTACATACACAATCACTGACCTACATACACTAACACTGAGTGACCTACCTCAGCCTGGGTAGAGATGCAGCCAGAGGACTCAGGAGCCAAGGAGGAAAGGCGAGCCGCTGAACGGAGCAGGGAGCTGGGATGTGGGGTGCCAATGTGCCTGAGGCGACCCTGTCATACAGATGCAGCCCTCAGGAGCTGAGGAGGAGAGACGCTGAACCAAGCAGAGCTGGGATATGACATCATGGCGCACTGGGCGGCATTGTAATTCCCGCCTTCTGAGCTTGCAGCGCCTATGATGGACGTCACATGTCCCGCGGTCCTGGATTGGACCAGTGGGACGTCTATCATAGGCCCTGCAGGTTCGAGAAGCCGGGACCTGATGAGTTTTCGGGCACACTCGGAAAAAGAATGGTCCCTGCTCAGCGGGGCTTGGGGCTACTAATTGACTTTGGCATACCCGAGACTCTGACCTTTTCGGGTACCATTCGGGGCTCCAGCCTCCTCAGCCCACCCCTAATGATGCCCCTGGTCTTTGTGATATTCCGTGGCTACCCAATCTCAGAGGAAGGATTGACTGGATGGCTTTCATTCTCTCAGTCCATAACTGAAGTTCCCACAAGAGCATAGGCGTGCCTGGGCACACCCTAATCGCCCCATGCGCATTAGCATTATTGTTATCTGTGGGCCAGCAGGGAGATGGAAAAAATCTCCCTCTAACAAGTTCTGCCATTAATGAAATGCTACTATACTTCTCTTTCAAGTGGTTGTAAACTCATTTTTCTAACTTTATTCTACAGGTAATCCTATATTAAGGCTTTCCTGTAGGTACCCTAGATATCTACTAAATCTTCACGGTTTAGGAGATATTCCCCTGTGTCTGCATGTGCCCAAGTGATCGGCACACGCGCACTGAAGTACCGGCGGCTCCCGTGCGCATGCATGGGAGTGACGTTATTGCGACTCTGGCCAATCACAGCGCCAGAGCCACGATACCCAGAAATAAGCTCTGGGAGAGATGTCTGCGGCTGGAGGGGGGTCGAGGATGGCTGTGGGGGCTTCGATCTAAGGTAAGTAATACACCTATGCACAAGAGATGGGAGTTTCAAAGGCAAAATTTTCACATATTTACCCTCAGCAGACACAAGATGTATGTTTTCTGCACATATTTCGCTTATAATGGATATTAAAAAGTTGTATTTTCCAACCTCCATCATGGGCACTGTACTTCTATAGCTATATACATGCCAGTGTTTGAAGCTTTTCATCATATTTTTACTCAACACATTTTTTGTTTTTTTTGTATAATGAATTATTCACAGCAGTTTTCTACTTATTGTTTTGAATGTGCCCTCGTTTCAAGTGACCATTGATTAAAATTGAGTCCTAAACACCTTTCAAATGGCATTACAATGGCTTCCATTGATTTCCACTGCAATTTAAGCTGTTCAGCTGGTCAAAACTAGAACTGTTGTAAAAGTGGTTGGCAGATTGGCGTGGACAATTCATTTCCAGCTGATTGGTTTATTAAAAGCTTATGAAAAGCAAAATTGTTGAAAAAATGTCAAGCGTATAACCAGCAAAGCCGTGTTAATAATTATGATTCTGTGCTCAATGCCAATTCTCCTTTCTATCAATTGATGAACCACAACCATCAGCAAGTTCAGGCCATTTAGTCCTGTCTGTCATTTTGTAGCCAGGACTGGAGATGTCATCAGCTGTCCCTCTCTTACTATATTTATTTGGGCACGAGTGAGTCCCAGAGGCTCGTAACATTTGCATGTGAAGTGTGCCAAAAGGTGACAAACTTTCCCACCTACAGAGCAGATTCCTGTGGAGACTGAACTCTTGTCCCATAAAACCATGATCACATTTACTTTTAGAGTTGAAACTTTAAAGTCAGAGTTCTCATGCCGCATAGTGTTCTGTGAAATGTATCAGTCGTCTTCTCTCCTACATATATGAAGTAAGCTAACGCTTTGAGGTCACAACCTTTGTATCAAGGAGTGTATTGAAGGGCCTTGCTTTCTCTATACCAGCCTTTTTCAACCAAGGTGCCCAAGCCCCCTGGGGTACCTTGAGGTGTCTTCAGGGGCGTCTTGGCAAACTGCCCCAAAATTTTCAATTGTATACAAGCTGGTGTATGGATTAAGCAGCTATTTAGTTACAAAAAGCACAGGTTTTCATTGGGCACCATTACAACCTTCTTGAGGGCACCTTAGCTGAGTAGTGGAGAAAGATTGGAATAGTAGTCATTACCAGTTTGCAAACGTGTATTTGCTTTGGAAGGATAAATCAGCTCTAATGCCGCGTACACACGATCGAACATTCCGACATCAAAATTAGTGTTGAGCAGAATATGCCATATTCGATTTTGCGATATATCACGAATATATAGTCGAATATTCGAGATATATTCGCTAAATACGAATATTCGTGATATATTTTGGAAATAAAATCATTGCGAATTTTCGCTATCGCGAATGCGAATGCGAAATTTCGAGAAATGCGGAATGGAGCACTCTGATTGGCTCAGAATATTCGTGATATATTACAATATAAAATAATTGCGAATATTCGAGAAATGCGGAATGGAGCACTCTGATTGGCTCAGAATATTCGTGATATATTACAATACACAATAATTGCGAATATTCGGCAAATGCGGAAGGAGCACTCTGATTGGCTCAGAATATTCGTGATATATTACAATATAAAATAATTGCGAATATTCAAGAAATGGGGAAGGAGCACTCTGATTGGCTCAGAACATTCGTGATATATTACAATACAAAATAATTGCGAATATTCGAGAAATGCGGAAGGAGCACTCTGATTGGCTCAGAATATTCGTGATATATTACAATATAAAATAATTGCGAATATTCGAGAAATGCGGAAGGAGCACTCTGATTGGCTCAGAATATTCGTGATATATTACAATATAAAATAATTGCGAAATTTCGAGAAATGCGGAATGGAGCACTCTGATTGGCTCAGAATATTCGTGATATATTACAATATAAAATAATTGCGAAATTTCGAGAAATGCGGAATGGAGCACTCTGATTGGCTCAGAATATTCGTGATATATTACAATACAAAATAATCGCGCGATATCGCTATTGCCGAATAATCGCATTGCGATTTTTCGGGAATATAAAATGAGCGCTGCAGCTACTCGGCCCAAGGTCTCTAATCATACCATCAATGCTTTTAGACGTCGATGGGGATCTCTAGGGTGTGATCTGTTCTAAAAAAAAATTGAAAAAATACGAATATTCGAAATAGCGAATATTCGCCGCGATATTCGCGTTATTCGCGAATACTCGAATATGCAATATTCGTAGCGAATATTCGCAATGCGAATATTCGTGAGCAACACTAATCAAAATCATGGATTTTTTTTCCAACAGATTGTTCGTTCAAACTTCTCTTGCATACACATGGCCACACAAATGTTGTCGAAAATTTCCGAACGTCAAGAACGTGGTGACATACTGGACATGTGCACAACGATTTATTTATTTTTTGTTTCGTTTCGTCTCAGGCCTTAGATTTGTAAAGATTCGTAATTTCGTAAGACGCAAGTTTTCCTATTCGGACCCGTTCGTATTTCGTAAGACGCAAGTTTTCCTATTCGGACCCATTCGTATTTTCGTAACAGTTTTATTTACATTAATACTGAATGATTCGTAAGTCTGTCTAATTTATTTTGTTGATTCGAAATTCTTTATTTTGTTAGATAATAATTTTCTTTTTCAGAAAGGTTAGTGCAGCGCATAAAATTCAAATGATGCGATAGAAGTGAAAAAACCCAGCAAAAAACCTGGGCCAAAAAGTCGATACAAAATCAAAATTCAACGTGAATAAAAGTCCACTAACCTTTCTAATATATACTTTTCTGGATCTTGTGATTTTCCTCAAGCGTTCAGCTTGCATTTATTTGGGATGGGGATCTATTTATCTATTTATTTGACACATATTTTTGCGCTGATTGCACCTTTCGCTATTTGAATATTTTTCGTTTAATTAATTCTTATTTTTGTACTTTCATAAATACATCGCGGTGCGGTCAATCGCAATCTCATATTTTAGTTTCATTTTCAATACGTGGCTAATCCATATTAAAGCCTCGTACACACGGTTGGACTTTTTGCCAACAAACTTCAAAATGAGCATGTTTTTCCAAAAAATTTGACCGCGTGCACGCTCCATCGGACAAACTTTTTCGTTTTTCATCGGACAAAAGTTCGCTCTGCAAACGGACAAACTTTTCGGCAACAAAAGTCCAGCCAACTCCCTTCGGACAAAAATCCACTGAAAAGTTTGTTTGAAGTCCGATCGCGTGTACGAGGCTTTGCACTGTACAATGTGACTCAGCACAAAAGAGATAAGCTGATTGGCTAAGATATTAAAGGAACACTAAAGGTTCGTTTTTTATTAGATCAATTGATTGCTGTAAGCTAGAGCATTTAAATATCACTTACCTCGTTTTTCCTTTTGACTTCCAAAATACAGTAATCCAGGTTTAAAAATGCCATTTCCTGCCTCTCTTCTTCTTGCTTTCCACCAGCACCTGCATGGTGGAAAGCAGAATGTGCTAACCCCCTCCCTATGACTACAGCCCTGCATGAAGATGCTCTCTTAACCATCATAGGCATGGAGGCTAAGCCTAATAGGAACTGTAGTTCCCTTTAGGCTGTGATGTAGCAAGAATGAATGCGCACCGCAAACCAGGAAGTCAGTAAGAATAACGATTCAGGAGTGACAGAGGTGAATAAAACGGCTCGATTTCAACAGCTATCAAACTAGTTATAATGCAAAACATTACTTTTTACTTTATCAGCTACTGTCAGACTTTAATTTAAGAGGAAAATATTTTTGTCTTTACAACCCCTTTAAGTAAGATACATCAGTCACTAACTACACTGCCCATTCGAAAGAACGATTCGAGTACACAAATTTACGAACAGACAAAGAAACGGATTTACTAAACACACAAATGAAAATACGAACATTCAAAATTACAAACAGACAAAGGATATAAAATACAGAATGCAAATCGTTCGTCATAGATGTCATTTTCGTTCTTTTGCTCTTTCGGTGTTTCGTATTTTAGTAAGTTTGTCCAATCGCACGTTCGTATTTTCACTTGTTTGTTATTTTGCTTATTTGTAATTCCGTAAATTTCCGTATTTTAGTACTTTCAGTTATTCGGATGTTCGAATTGTTCCGAATGTACGAATACTAACAAATTTGTACCAAAATTCATTAGTTACGAAATAAAAAGGCACATGTCTATGACGTACAACACTACGACACTACTACACCGAGAAAAATGAAGTTCAATGATTTTCGAGAATGCGTCAAATTGATTCTGAGCATGCATAGGATTTTTGGCTACAGACGATACAGAGGAATTTCTGACAAGAACTTTTGTTGTCGGAAAAATTGAGAACCAGCTCTCAAATGGAGCCAACAACAAGCTCACATCGAACATTTGTTGTCGGAAATTCCGACCGCGTGTACGCGACATAACGGTGGATGTCCTATGTGTGGATGTTGCTGTGTTATGCAAAACTATTAGAATCACTTTTACATTTTAGAATGGGGTACCTCAAGACTGTCCTTAGGTTTTAAAGCAGTTATATACCCGCACATGTATATATGAAAAAAAAAAAAAATTCTGTAAGGCAAAGGCATAATGAGGCACCGCAAGGTCCCCATATCGCAGCCCGGTCCACACCGAGGGAGCTGACATCTTGCCCTCTGCGTTTCTTTTAGGTTCGTGGCTCTGGCACATGCATGTGAAAGTCTTCTTCCCGGTAAGGTCCAGCAGCGTCTGCCGGACCTTCAGCGGGAATTCACAGGGTATACAACTGCTATAAAGGGTGCCTTGGGACTGTCTATAATTTTTAAAGTGTGCCTTGAATGAAAATAGGTTCAGAAACACTGCTCTATACCATAAGAAAGCAATATAATAAAAATCATTATACTTTACTTGCCTATAGCTGTGCATAAACACAAGAGCGCAATTCAGATTGTTTGCATTAAGTGACAAGCATCTTATAACTATTAAAAAATATGTTCTGGGCACAAAATAGTGAAAGAATATACCGTATATACTAGAGTATAAGCCGAG
The DNA here is from genome assembly GCA_029574335.1 of Rana kukunoris. Lineage (NCBI taxonomy): Eukaryota > Metazoa > Chordata > Amphibia > Anura > Ranidae > Rana > Rana kukunoris. The sequence goes on from CM056051.1 coordinate 38,671,713, forward strand.
GCACCTAATTTTACCACCAAAAAACTGGGAAACGTATTGACTCGAGTATAAGCCTAGGGTGTCCATCTGCATGTCTTACTGTGCCTCACTTTGCCTCACTGTGTCCATGTGCATGCCTCACTGTGCCCATGCCTCACTGTGCCCATGCATCACTGTGCCTCACTGTGTCCATGCCTCATTGTGCCAATGCCTCACTGTGTCCATGACTAGACTTACGTTTAACATGGGAGTATATAGAAGGGGTGTCCGGCTTTGAAAAATAGGTGTTCCATGGCCGTAGATCCCCCAGACAGCAAACTTTGCACACTTGTAGAGGAAGAGTGGGGCTATATGTGTGCCAGGGGTCCAGGGGAGCTACAGCCGACCGGTACCGGGTCCCCAAAGTCCGGCAGATCAGGCGCAAAAAGTTGTCTCGAGTTTAAAGGGGTTGTAAAGGTAAAAGTTTTTTTACCTTAATGCATCCTATGCATTAAGGTAAAAAAAATCTCACACCACCGCCCCCCCCCCCCCCGAGTCCCCGTTTTACTTACCTTACCGTTCGAAACTCCCGGGCGCGTCCACGTCATCCTCTTCCGTTCCCAGCCTGGCCGTTGATTGGCTAGGCTGGGCGGATTGAGAGCAGCGCAGCCATTGGCTGGCGCTGCTGTCAATCACAGCAGATGACGTGGCGCGCCGGGGGCGGGGCCGAGTGATACAGTCGGTGGCTATGGCCGCCGCTGTATCACGGGAGCGCGCTCGCAAAAGCTTTCTACCGTGCGAGCGCCCTCGCATGAAGATGGAAAGCTTTTGCGAGGAGGAGCCCAGACAGCCGCCGAGGGACCCCAGAAGACAGCTTTCCGGGCCACTCTGTGCACGAACTGCACAGTGGAGGTAAGTATAACATGTTTGTTATTTAAAAAAAAAAACAACCTGACTTTAGTTTTCCTTTAAGCCGAGGGGGTAATCAATAAAGGATAAATTTATTCTCAGCAACGTTTTTATCCTTTATTGATTATGACTACCTTTCAAGTGCACCACACTTCCTTATTATTATTTTGATATCTCCAGGGTGAAACATTCCCACTATTAAACCCTACGGCTCTGACGCCCGTTTGGGGGTGCGTCTGCCGCTCGTGTCAGCTATCACCCTCTGGCTATCCGACTATCCTGGTGTGTTTATTCTTGCCAGACCTGACAGTTTACAGTTGTTGGTGAGCATGTAGATTGATTTACCATATATTAACAGTAATATGAGTTGTATCTTTTTTATGCCCTGTAACATTATATGTGACTAATTTTATATTTCTTGCATATTAATAGAGGAAGATCTTAGATAGATGATTGTGACGTCTCGAAAACGCAATTTTTTGCGAAACATGTCGACGACCATCATCAATTGCATCTAACCAATCTCAGCATCTCTTCTGTAACAGGGCAACAATTGATTTTATTGATTGTTTTTTATGTATTTATAATAAATTTGATATATTTTCCTATATATATTTCATTCTACGTTGTATTATTAGCTCACCTATCATTGACACGACACCTCACCAAAAAGTCCTATTGTTTGACTGGTGTGGCCTAAACACCCACCCAGTGCAACTTCTGCTCTACAATTTTAACCCCCAAAGGACTGGTGTAGTGCTGTCTATGCTGGAAACCAACCAAACAAACCCTTTTCAATTAGAGCAATGGTATTAGCGTTTCCTACAAAGAAAACCATAAGCAACCAATCAATGTCCCAATGGTGCCTACAGGCAAAGAAGTGTGTTGGGCCATACAGGAATAATCTCACTATTAAATGGAGAAGGGAATGGTGAAGGGGAAGGGTGGTAGATATCACTAGTCCAGCTAGTCTCAAAGGGGAACAACAGTGATGGAGCGGGTTCTCTAATGAGCTCATTTATCCCCTCCAACTAATATGGTTGCTGGCTTCCTACAGACCCAAATAGCTGGTAAAATAGGAGAAATTTCTTGTTTTATTTTTCTACTGCAGGCTAGAAAACAAACCTGATCGGAATTCGCCTGGGTGACATAATACTTTTTTCCTTGCTATAGTCTGTTCATAATGGCCTGTACACACGATTCGATAATTGAACGAAAACGGTCGTCCGAGGAAGAATCCTACGATTTTCGGATTGTGTGTACACTATTTTCGAGAGCCATACATGACAGTTCATAATATTATTCGTTTGGAAAATCGTGAAAATTTTACCAGATTGTACGATTTTCATTTAGTCATTGTATTTGTCATCTGAAAATACAACACAAATAAATTACAACACATGACAACAACACATGACATCACTTCCGATTTTTTTTTTTCTGTTGTACGGAATTTTCGTGACTTTAGTAACCTATTCAATTTCTACTTGCGACTATTAAGCGAAAGAAGTCATACGATCTGTCGTACGATATTCGGATTTTGTGTACGACCATAAGACTCTAAAATGCGTCTGATTACTTGAAAATTGGGAAAACAATGGAGGGATTTTAGTTTAGGGCAACCATTAAAACATCAGTTTTGGGCAACTTTCTATCCTACCATTAATTCTGTTCATCCCATAAACATTTTTAAATGATCAGAAGTATCTACAAGGAAATGATGACCTTATAATATACATCATGTTACGCTACCTGATTCCTTTTTGAAATTTGCGTAAATAAAATAAAGAATGCATTAACAAATAATAAGGTACATGGGAAGGGGGTATTTATTATTCTATATGATTATTATTATTTTTTTTAATAACAGGTTCACTTAAAATTTCAAGCAATTATTTTTGGCAAGTGTTTTTTGGTGTTGGTATGATATAGACAGGGTTTTAACAGATATACAGTAGATATGAATATTTGGTTGGCTTCTTACCTATGTACTATACAGGCTTAATTGAACAAGCTGGGGTTAGAAGCTCATTGGTTTCTATGCAGAAGTGAGCCTGATTTTGCACTCTCCATTGACAGTAAATAAACCCCATTGTGTACTTAAAAGTGGGGTTGATGAACTCAGACAGCGGCACATGCGTTATGGCATACTTTCACTGCTAGGGGTCCTGGGGTTAAGTTACAGAGAGGCTAACCTCACTTTCCCAAGATGACACCTTAGTAAAGAAGGTGCAAATGTCAAAAGTAGACGGCCACTTGCATAAACAGTGGGACTATATGAGGTGTGAAATGGCCACACTTCTTATACGAGTCACTGAACTGGGAGTTACTGGAAAATATATGAAAACATGAAAAGAGAATCAATTCAACATGTGCTCTCTCCATTTTCCTAGTAGCCTTAGATCATTCAATATACTGTACAATATATATATGTATATATATATATATATATATATATATATATATATATATATATATATATATATATATATATATACACATATATATATATAATTATTGTGTTAGTTTAAATGTGCCAAATACCTTGCACCTTATTTTTTCTGTTGTGTTCTATATTGTTAATGGTGTGGATTTGTTAATTAATGACAATATTATCAATAATAAAGCAACATATAGTATGTTACAGCATCATTTAAATTTTTTAATTCTGCCTTTTTAGAGCTTTCGGATGACCGTTCTTGCATGCACATATCTTATCTTGTAGAGGGAAGCAGTTTAGAAATCGGATGAAAGGTTTAGTGCTGGAAAAAACTTTTTGAAAGATAAAAAGTGCATTTTATATACATCTTTATAGATCAGATCAAAATGAGGGACAAATGAGGAGAAATGAGGGACAGGGGGACATTGCTCCAAATCAGAGACAGTCCTTTGAAATCAGGGACAGTTGGGAGGTATCCTTTGTTGGCTAGGGATTCGCAATCAACAAAATAAGCAAAGTTCAGGCCCAGCCTGTGTTCAGCAGCAATGGTGACATATTAGACCTCGTACACACGTCCGAGAATCTCGTCAGGAAAAACCCGTCGTTTTCCCTGACGAGATTCTTGGCAATAATCTCTTGCCGCTGGAGTGTACTGACTGTCATTTCAAAAGAACCGCGGTTCTTTTGAAAGGAAAGAACGCAATGACATCATCGCGTATGACGAGCAACCGCTCGTCGCATTTGATGCCGTCGCCGCCACCTTGCTTCACCCTACCTATGCTTTGGAAGCTTGCGTCAAAGTAATTTTGAGCATGCGCGGGTTTCCACAATGACAGGTAAGTATACACACTCTCGGGTTTCTCGTCGGGAAACAGGCCGACAAGAATCTCGATGAGAAAAAAGACAGCAGGTTTTCTTTTTTTCTCGTTGAGATTCTGTCCAGATTTCCAGACGAGAAGCCTGAATGCCTCGTACACACGAATGGGAATCTCGGCAAGCAGTTTTCTCGTGTGTACGAGGCCTCACTCTCAGAAGTCATGGTGGTTGATTTACTAAAGTCAAATAGACTGTGCACTTTGCAAGTGCAGTTGCTCCATAGCTTAGTGAATGAGCAGAATCTCAGCTGACTTCCAATCATGTGCAGGCAAAAATGCTTTTTTATTTATTTTTTTATTTCCTTGCACGTGATTGGGTATTCTTTGTAAATCGAAGCTTTATTCATTTACTAAGCTATGTAGCAACTTCACTTTGCAAAATGCACAACCTATTTGCCTTTAGTAAATCAACTCCATAATGTCTAGAAGACAACACAGCACAATGGAGACCAATAGCTATGGAATTGGTGTGTTAAAGTGGACTGTCACCTAAGCATAGCAGGTCTTCTCCTTTGCCTCCGTTTCCCCTCCCTCTTAAATAATTGGGATAAAGAAACTTTGTAACCTTTTTTTTAAAAGTCTCTTGAATTGTTCATATGAACTTTTTTATTAGTAGAGTATATTTGCTGTGACTGGAGACATGTAACTCAGGCATGTGTCACTTTTGACCCCTTCTATGGCGAGAGGGGCAGGTGGAGATTTCACACATCGGTAATGAAGAAGTGTGTCATGGAGCATGCTCAGGCAACAGCTATCCATCATCTGTCAGTCCGGGTTCAGGGAGGGAAAGTCAATCATAAACTTATCTATTTCACTGAACTTGGTGCATATTATGAGGAAATGCTTGTGAGGTCATTGGGAATCTGATGTACCGCAGTAATACTTTATACTTGCCTCCTGTTAACCTCCCTGGTGGTATGATTATGTCAGATTTTAGGTGCTGAAAGCGGTACAATTATTTTGCATGGCGTTTTATATTGTAGGCCTGTAATTCTTAGGAATAACTCACTTAAATCTGTCTAAACAAGAGTCTAGTAGACATCTCGAGTATGATAAAGTTTGAAACACAAAATCATAAATTATAATATAATAAATAATTATAAAAAAGAATAATATAATAATAATAAAAATTATCCAATAATGTAATCAAATCAAAAACACTCAGTTGGAGAATTGTCGCTGTCATTACTTTCAGTGTTTGATGACGAATTTCCCCACAAATCGCTATCGCTCAATTCTGCAAGTGATTCTAATTTATTGTCGCTGTTTTCTAGCTCTAAAACCACTTTTGACATAAAGAGACACTTTTTGGTTGCTATGGACAATCTACAGTTTCCAGGCAGGAAAAAAATTATTTATAATATAAAAGTGCATGCAGGACACTGAACAGACCACTAGGGACAAAGGGGGGTGTAATTATTTTATACAGTACTGTAATATTACAGTGTACTGTATGTGTACTGAGTTTTTACTTTTTTGAATTTGGCGCGGATCTCCACCCCTATGTGTCGTAACGTCGCAGGGAACGGAGCTCGGCGGCTTTTGGACACTGTGTGAATCGAGCGAGGAGACAGCTTGATCACACAGCGGGAAGACATCGCAGGATCCAGGGACAAGGTAAGTTACTTTGCCTGGAAACTGCGATGTGATGCCGAGTGTGGCTCGAGGATACCGCTAGTGGTACTGCTAATGGTACTGAAATTCCACCCCGAGCCACACTCGGGAATACCGCTGGGAAGGTTAACTTGAAATATTCAGAGAAAATCTGGACCCCCTCCACATCTCACCCGGCCCTGCTATCCCAGAGTCCCACCATCTCCCGCTGTGAGACATCGGGTCGCACTTTACTGGTCCGGGGATTTGAATTACCCACAGCTCTCTCTCTACTTCTCCAGCGCTGGCAGGATGGGCTAGACGGGTTCTGATTGGTTAGTGCCATCCATGTGACAATTTATTTTTTTATCGTAATGCATTCTAACCTTCTGTGTGTAGGTAGCAGCCTCCCCAGCACCCCCGAATCACTTACCTGAGCCCCATCTCTCTCCAGCGATGTCCACGAGTGTTTAAGCTGTCCAAAATACTCCCTCTGATTGGCTGAGACACACACTGGCTCCCACGGCTGTCAATCAAAGTCAGTCAGCCAATCAGGGGAGAGAGGGGGCGGGCGGGGGCTCTGTGTCTGAATGGATAAATGAAGCTCTGACTCAGGTCAGGTGCCCCCATAGAGAGCTGCTGGCTGTGGGGGCACTCGATAGGAGGGAGGGGCCAGGAGCAGCAAAGAGGAACCTGAGAAGAGGAGGATCATGGCTGATCTGTGCAAAACCATTGCACAGGGCAGGTAAGTATAACATGTCTGTTATTTTTTTCTAAAAACAAGACTTTACAATGACTTTAAGCCGTGGGGATTTCAAATAACCGGACCGGTGAAGCGGCAACCCAATGTCTCACAGCGGGAGATCATGAGACTCTGGTATAGCAGGACTGGGGGGGATGGGGAGGGGGTCCAGTGTAAGTTCACGTTACAGATTTTCTGTAAAGGTGAACGAACTTACCCTTTAAAGTCAGCAGAGCTTCTGCCCATTTACTGAGTTCTGGAGCAACTGCACTTTGTAAAGTGTGCAGTCTATTTGCTTTTAGTAAATCTACCTCATGGTGTCAGAAAATCAGCCCCATATTTACATGCTGAACGGTGGACCACTCATGGACAAACTAAACAAAATATCCAGGGCTATGCCTGTAAGGCGGAATCTTGCTAGTTTTTGTGAGACAACACTGGCAAATCGAGTTAGGATTTTAATAAAATAATTGCTCGTATTGCGAAACGCTCGTTAACCGTGTTAATCCCTGGTGACGGCTTTCTGAGCCGAAACGCATCGGGTTTCTTCTTTACAGCACCCCATACTGCTTTTATTTTGTCATTCACATATCACATTTGTTCTGTTTGTCATTTTTGTATGACCCTTTTTAAATAAATCTTTTATGGTTTTTATGACCTACACCATCTGGAGCACTCTTTTTGTCTCTTCCATTTTTTGGAGCCTGTAAGAATTAGTCCACGTTCATCCTGCAGCAGAAGGTCTATTGGCCTATTTCCTCGGTTTCTGGGATCCACTTGAGATCATATCGCCAACCTGGGAGACCCTGCTGCGTTGATTCAGGTCCTCTGAGACCACAAGCGCATCAGACTTACTGTTGCAAAACAATTGAATCCACACCATATGGTAAGAGTACCTTATTTTGTTTATATGTAAAGTCTCCATGATTCCATCAATTAGTCATTCACCACCCAGTGCTGATATTCGGAAGAATATTTTATTTTACGTAGTGTGACCACTGCACATGGACTTTTATTTAGTAGTTCTACACATTGATTTTGTGTTCATTTGATTCATCCAGTATTGCAATTGTAGCGCCCCCTTACTTTCAGTATTGGCACGACGCTAAAGTTAGTGGGGAGTGGGAGAGTTATGTTGCTCTCACTCTTAATTTTGCTAAATTGGGCTGCTGTCATTTTGGAACTGTCCTGTGGGTCAGTCTGCACTCCAGGGGTGTCTCACTCCCGGGCGACAGATGGCGTCAGAGGGGCTCTAACAGAGCCACTTTTCCCCAGCAGCCAATTGGAGGCATTTTCCTTTGCAGGGCAAGCTGGGGAGGGGTATATCTGCGGCAGGCGCCATTTTTCAGGGTTCTTCGCGGGTTCCTGGTTCCTGTGGCACCTTCAGGGTGTGCACATCCAACAGACCCCGGCGATATGGCCTACCAGGCCGGGGTCGAAAAGGTTGCGGAATTCCTGGCGGATGCTGCCCAGGGGCCCCAGTGACTTGCTGGGTCCCCTCACCACCAAGAGAGATCCTAGGTCGCTGGCTGTGCGGTGGGGAGTCAGCTCAAGGAAAACCCAGAGGCAGGTTATCTGAGAGACTTGAACGATTCATCTGGGATCTGGTGACTGACACACTGACAGGTACACTTCAACTGTCAATCGGTCACCAAATTGTGATTGACTGGAAGGATTCCCTCTGCTGTTCACATTGTCAGCATAGAGCCTGTGGCAGAGGCCTCATCTGGCATCTTAAATCCAATCAGAGCCAGGTTCACAGCAAGGACCTGTTCCTTCAGCAATCTTAAAGTATCCTATCTACCTCCTGTGGATGTTGGTCGTGTTGGACCCAAGAAATAAAGCATTTGGAAAACCTTATCTACTGGCTGGAAATTCGCTTATTGCTCTGCTCACTGACTTCACCCCTAGACAACGCTGAAAGGTAACTTAATACGCCGATCCCAAATCAACCAGCGGCTCCTGAGGGAGTATCTCTACACAATATTCCACATTGTGCAGTCATGGCGCATGGACTCTCACACTATTGTATTCTATTGTGGTCACTAGTCACCTTTCTAGGACTCTTTCACATAGATGTAAAGAATATGGGCTAGATTCAGATAGAATCGCCTATCTTTAGGCGGGCGTAGCATATCTCAGATACACTACACCGCCGTAACTTTGAGCGGCAGGTACGGTATTCAGAAAGAACCTGCGCCCTAAGTTATGGCGGCATAGCGTATCTGGTCCGGCGTAAGCCTGCGTAATTCAAAATAGGAAGGAGGTGGGCATGTAGTATTCAAATGAGCCGTGACCCCACGTAAATGACACGTCTAACGAACAGCGCATGCGCCGTCTGTGGGCGTATCCCAGTGCGCATGCGCGAAATTCATCTCGGAAATACTCATTGATAACGATGTGAACGTAACTTACGCCCAGCCCCATTCCCGAACGATTTACGCAAACGACGTAAACAACGGAAAATTCAACGCTGTCCCGACGTCCATACTTAACATTGCCTGCGCCTCATATAGCAGGGGTAACTTTACGCCGGAAAAAGCCTTACGCAAACGATGCAAATAGATACGCCAGGCGCAACTACGTTCGTAATTCGGCGTATCTACCTAATTTGAAAATTCAATGCGTAAATCGACGGAAGCGTCACCTAGCGGCCAGCGTAAATATGCAACTAAGATACGACGGCGTAAGAGACTTACGCCGCTCGTATCTTAGCTAAATTCCAGCGTATCTTGTTTTCTGAATACAGAAAAAAGATACGCCGGCGCATGCTAGAAGTTACGCGGCGTATCTCGAGATACGCCAACGTATCTTCTTTCTGAATCTAGCCCTATGCATTTACTTTGTGTATTTGAAGTTTTCTAAACACTTTACAAAGCCAAAGCATATTAAAAAAAAAAAAAAAGGTAACATTAATTGTACTGCTTTGCTTTACATTAATGTATGATAGATTTTGGCAACTTGCAAAGCTTGCTAAAAAAAACCTCAAATGAAATGTGCCTTAGACACTCGTAAGACATTGTAGAAGCTTTTGATTTTAATACATTTCCTTTAAAAAACATAAAACATGTTTAGCGTGCATTTTTAAAGATTTAAACAGTGCTTTGCTGCCCAACCACGCTAAGAACACATTTCAATGCTATACGATTCACACATTTTTCACAATCGTTTCTTTCTGACAACCATGGGAACTTTAGTGTTGCAAGGAGCATCACCAATATATACAAAGCAACAAGAAAAGATAGCACCGCTTTAGTATTTCATCTGCTACCATCTAGTGGTGATTCTTTAGAAATGCCAACGTAAAACTCAAGGCTTTCAGATGCTGGGTTTGCAAGTCTTTAGAACCATTTTAAAGCGGAGTTCCACCCAAAAGTGGAACTTCCGCTTAATCCACTCCTCACCCTCTTACATGGTACATTTGGCATGTAATTTTTTTTTGGGGGGGGGGGGGGATTCAGTAGGACTTCCTGTCATACTTCCTCCTTCCGTCCAGGGACCGCTTAGCCGATACATAATATTGCCTTTTGGCGGCCCCTCCCTGTAAGCGATCACCTGGGACACATGACAGGTCCCAGGCGATCACCTGTCCACTCAGGTAGTACAATGTCGCTCACGCATGCGCAGTGACTGCCCGGTTGTGAAGCCAAAAGCTGTCACAGCCGGGTGCCCACAGTTAGAATGGAGGCGCAGGCGGAGAGGGCGGGAGAGGAACGGAGCTCCGGGCGTCGCGACGCTGGACAGTGGAGCAGGTAAGTGTATGTTTATTAAAAGCCAGCAGCTATGCTTTTAGTAGCTTCTGACTTTAAACATAAAAAAAGGCTGGAACTCCACTTTAATTGAACAAGCTGAAGTTAGAAGCTGATTGGATACTATGCACACCTGTACCAGATTCTGTGTACACTAGTTTTAGTCAATCTCCTTCATTGGAAACTCCAGAGCCTTCTGCTCTTCCTCCCTGGCTCCCTTCTTTCCTTTTCCTATTCTATATCTTTGTTTTCTTTTTCTTTTTTGACTTTCAGAGAGCATTCTGCAAACATACTCTCCCTAAACAAGTTATTATCTATGTAGATCTAATAGGCGTGTGCACAGGGTGTGCCAGCTGTGCTTGGGCACACCCTAATCACCCTGTACGGGGCCGATTTCCCCTGCTTCCTGGCGCTCCATGTCTCCCACCAGCGGTGCTGTCAGCTTCCCCCCTATCCTCTACCGCTGGCTGCCGCAGGGGATGTTTCAGGATAGATGGATGAATGACCATAGGCTCCTGTGTTTATAACCGAACAGAGTTGGCTAGCTCCTGTGTTCATTCATAACCGAACAGAGTTGGCTAGCTCCTGTGTTCATTCATAACCGAAGCACGAAAAAAAGGCAAAAAATGTGAGGCAAGGTTGGACTTTCATGGTACGCTAAAGACTCACATACGCAAATATATAAAAAATATAAATTTATTAAGACAAGACATAAAAATAGTCCTTTAAAGTGAAAATAAAATACACACAAGCTTCAATCTCTGAAAAAGAACGGCAAGAATAGACGTGTATCCATCTGTAGCGCCCCCTTACTTGCAGTGCGGGCACTACGCTAAAGTTAGTGGGTGAATGGGAGAGTTACTTTGCTCCCATTCCTTATTTGTTAAATTGCAGGCTGCTGCTGTTTCAGAAATGTCCTGTAGGCCGGTCTGTGGCCCCGAGGTGTGATTACACTCCTGGGCAGCAGTTGGCGCTGGAGGGGTTCTGACGGAGCCACCTTTCCCCAGCAGCCAATTAGAGGAGTTCTTCCCTCGCTGGGCATGCTGGGGAGGGGTATATCTGGGGCAGCTGCCGCGTGTTCTGGGTCGATTGGGCGGCCAGTGGTCGGTTCCTCTTCTCTGCGCGGGGTCCACATTCCAGGTGCGACATCCACCCTCAGGGTGTGCGCATCCACGGACCCCGTTCACATGGCCCACCTGGCCAGAACCACCTGTTCCATGGAGACCCATCCAGATGTCGATGGGGGCCCCAGTGACCCACTGGGTCCCCAACCTTATTGAGAGGATCCCAGGCTGTGTGTCGCTCGGTGGGGATTCAGCTTGAGGAGAACCCGGAGGCAGGTTATTCAAAAGGGCTGGAACGAACCATCAGGGATCTGGTCACCGAGAATTGACAGGTACATGTCAGATGTCAACCGGTGACACTTTTCATTGCATTTACTGGGAGGATTCGCTCAATCCGAATTGTTCTCTTGGGTACTGAAGTACTACGCCTGTGGCAGAGGCCCGAGCCAGGTCTGCCATAGAGACCTGTTCCTCCCAGCATTTCGGCTGCCAGGCTTATAACAAGGGTCTGTCCGGAGGCACTTTACCCACTCTGGCTAGAGTGGCGACGAACTGTATCTACTAATACCGAGAGCGAAACTGCTCTCGGTATTATGTGTTATATCCAGGCCTGATACCGCACTGTTCTCTATTTCTTCATCAACCTTTCCTATCTCCTGTTGATGTTGGAATAAAGCATTTGAAAATCCATTTTGTGACTGGACATTCGATCACTGCTACTACCCCTAGACACATCACAAGGTAACTTAATACGCCGATCCCAAACAACAAGCAGTGGCTCCTGAGGGGTTAGCGCTACACATCCATGAAGGGGGATCAGATATTCGTCCCTTGTCAGTTCAACCTCTACATCAGGGCTCAAAATTTCAAGTCCTGAGCTACTAGCCAGGCCTCAAGAGTTACTCGCCACCAGTTGCCCCACCTAATTCATACACTGCCCTGCGCCTAATTGCATCCGTAAACACGCCCTTGTAGATAATTTCATGGAATGACACTGTTAAATGTTTTATGCAGAATCAAGTTACAAAATGAAATATTACCAACAACAACTTTAACAAAATGGGACAGGGCACTGGGGACAGACCAGAGGGACAGGGCATTGGGGGCAGACCAGAGGGACAGTGCACTGAGGGCAGACCAGAGGGACAGGGCACTAGAACTGGGTCTCTTCCCCATTCTCTTGCTGTCTCCTCTGCAACTCCCATCCATCCTCTCTCTCTCTCTCCCTCTCCTATTCATCTCATCATCAGGAGCCCCTGTGTGCGGCTCCCCACTTGCATGTCCCCACTTCCCCTTTTTATTCAGGCTGGCAGTGAGGAGAGGAGCTGCAACACAGCGGGAGGGAGTACAATCCAGCGCTGAGATCCACACAACTGCACAGCCATTGACACCATAGCACATTGCACACTAGTGATGAGCGGAATACGCCATATTCGATTTCGCAATATTTCGCGAATATTTCGAAGAATATTCGCGAATATTCGTTAATATCGAATATTCGTGATATTTTATTAAAAAAAAAAATTGCGAAATTTCGCTATTTTTTTGGGATAAAATATCACGAATGTTCGATATTTACGAATATTCGCTATATTTTATAAAAAAAAAAAAAATAGCGAAATTTCGCATATGCGAAAGCGAAAATGATTGCGAAATTTCGCTATTTTTTTTGGATAAAATATCACGAATATTCGATATATACGAATATTCGCTATATTTTATAAAAAAAAAAAAAAAAAATTGCGAAATGCAAAATTTCGCTAGTGCGAATGCGAAATTGATTGCGAAATTGATTGCGAAATTTAGAAAAAATATGAATATACGAAATAGCGAATATTCGCCGCGATATTCGAGTTATTCGCGAATACTCGAATATGCAATATTCGTATCGAATATTCGAAATGAGAATATTCGTGAGCAACACTATTGCACACTGCCACCGCACAGCACACATTGAGACCAGTCTGTTCACAGTGCTCAGGCTGAACTGTTGGACACTTACATAGAGCACAAGGAGAAGAAAACTGCACAAACTGGAAGGCTGCCGCTTTCATGTCAGGGCAACTTTCAGTGAGCGCTGCACCGTAGTGGTAATTTTCGCAATCCTCCACCTCACTCACTACTTTCTGCTCTTCAGCTACATTGGTCGGGGCCCGGGGGAGGAGGGGGGGCAGGCTCAGAGAGGTCATACTGTTAGGTCCAATGGCTTAATGAGAATTGTAAGGAGAGCACCTGTGTACTGCTCTGCCTGTGCGCGGCTCACCAGACTACATTTCCCGAGCAATCACCTTTCCTCTTCAGCCGCCAATCTCATCGGGACTCTAAGTGTAGGCACAGATTGGAGGGAGATTGGTCATGCCGCCCTGTCATCACTCGCCCCCAGCTTAAATCCACTCGCCAAATGCTAGTAGGCGAGTGGAAATTTTGAGGGCTGCTCTACATGTTTCGCGGTAGAACCGCTTCTTCAGGAGTATACTTCAGAGTTTATGTGTGGATATCTCTACATCTCTCATCGTTGTCAGTCTGTGTCCATGTCCGTATCGGCCATAGGGCTTCAACCATAAACATAGTAATGGTTGCAAATATTTTGGACAAACATGGAACCTAGCTCTGTCTGGAACAGAGGTGAACTAATCCAAAAATCAAGCAACCTGAATCCATAATATATATCATATAATTCAAATCTATAGATGTACACAGGACTGTCTTTAATATTTATTGGGCCCTGGGCAAACATTTTCTTTGCCCCCCGACTCAAAATCAGTTTACTGTAGCAGATCAAGCAGTGATTGCGATTGGTTGCCAAAGGCTACGGCATATCATTACCGCTCACTGACTGGATGCTAGAGGTTACAGCATTACGACTGACTGATTGGTTGCTAGGTTACAGCACATAATTTCTGCTTGCTGATTGGTTGCTAGAAGGTACTGCACATAATTCCTGCTAACTGATTGGTTGCTAGAGGTTAAATGCATGCTGCTCACTCATTGGTTGCTAGAGGTTACTGCACATTATTCCTGCTCACTCATTGGTTGCTAGAGGTTACTGTACATCATTACCACTTATTGGTTGGTAGAGGTTACAGCACATCAATACAGCTCATTGATTGGTTGCTAAAGGTGACAGCACTTCATATCCCCCCTGCCTGCACACCATGGACTGGGGAGGCGAGGGGACCCATTAATAGACAGAAAACTCCTAGAACTTGCTATTAGCAATGAGCAGAGCAGAGTACACACAACTATGAAGGTTAACTGAGTGCAGGTAGGCACAGAGTCCAATGTGAGCAGTATCCCTGAGGACAGGCTCCCAGAAATAAATGACTGGTCATGCCTCCTGCGGTAGAGCAGGGTTGATGGGTGCCACCTTTTCTTCAGGCCAAACCCGAACACTTCAGCGTTGCACAGCAATTTTGTTTTCCTAGTATGCAGAAACTATGCATAGATGTTGCTATTAAATAATATTTCTAATCATATGAAGCTCATCACAAGAGTCCCCCTTTACATCAGAGTCCACAGAGTTCCCCCTTTGTATCAGAGTCCACAGAGTTCTCACTTTGTATCAGAGTCCACAGAGTTCCCCCTTTACATCAGAGTCCACAAAGTTCCCCTTTACATCAGAGTCCACAGAGTTACCCCTTTACATCAGAATCCACAGAGTTCCCCCTTTGTATCAGAGTCCACAGAGTTCCCCCTTTACATCAGAGTCCACAGAGTTACCCCTTTACATCAGAATCCACAGAGTTCCCCCTTTGTATCAGAGTCCACAGAGTTCCCCCTTTACAACAGAGTCCACAAAGTTCCCCCTTTACATCAGAGTCCACAGAGTTACCCCTTTTACATCAGAGTCCACAGAGTTACCTCTTTACATCAGAGTCCACAGAGGTACCCCTTTACATCAGAATCCCCAGTGTTACCCCTTTTAACTGTAAGGGAGAACTCTGGGGACTGTGATGTAAGGGAGAACTCTGGGGACTGTGATGTAAGGGAGAACTCTGGGGACTGTGGCGTAAGGGATGCTCTGGTGTACGGCAAGGACTCTGATGTAAGGAGCAGCACTGTGGCCTCTGGTGCAAATGGGGAGCTCTGATGCAATGAGTGCTCTAAGAACCCTGATTTACCATGGCCTACTTACTTAGAGGCAGGAGAGAGAAGGGGGAGGGGAAACTTAGTCCATTGTGAATAATGTGTCCGGGTCTTAGACAGTGTGAAACCCGGACGCATGATTCCAAACCCAAACTGTCCGGGTGAATCCCGAACAGGTGGCAACCCTATACATACATAGTGCAAGATTGAGGAGTGTGCTGTGTATGGAGTGCAAGGTTGTGTGGTACGCTATATACAGAATGCAGGGTTGAGGGGTGCGTTACATACAGAGTGCGGGGTTGAGGGGTGTGTTACACACAGAGTGCAGGATTAAGGGGTGCATTACAGAGTGCAGGATTAAGGGGTGAGTTACATACAGAGTGCAGAATTAAGGGGTGCGTAACTTACAGAGTGCATGGTTGAGGGGTGTGTTACAGAGTGCAATATTGAGGGGTGTGTTACATACAGAGTGCAGGATTAAGGGGTGCGTTACCTATAAAGTGCAGGATTAAGGGGTGCGTTACATACAGAGTGCAGGATTATGAGGTTTACCAGTGCAAGACTGACACAAACCCAATGGATATCTTAGGCTGCGAGGGGCAATTTCCTGGGTGAGTGTGGAAGCCAGGTCACAGTTCAAAAGATAAAAAACTGTCAATGGCAAAAAGGGGAATATAACTAATAAGACAAAATCGCATAATTACTACCACAGTGTGATGCAAATCACATAATCAAAATGCAGAATAAGCCACACCTAAAACAATGTATATTAAAGCGGAGTTCCACCCAAAAATGGAACGTCCACTTTTTGGAATCCTCCCCCCTCCGGTGTCACATTTGAGACCTTTCAGGTGGGAGGAGGGAACAGATACCTGTGTAATTCAGGTATTTGCTCCCACTTCCGGGCATAGGTCGACCTACGCCGCATCAGGCATCTCCTCTGTCCCTCTCGCTGTCTTCTGGGAGACACACAGATCCCAGAAGATAGCAGGGACCAGTGGGATCATGCAGCGTGACTTGCACATGCACAGTATGGAACCACAAGGCTTCACTTCCTAATTCCCTTACTGAAGATGGCGGCTCCTCCACCCGAGAGCCGAGGGACAGATCGGCTTCGGGTGCCGACATCAGAACAGGTAAGTGTCTCTATTATAAAAGTCAGCAGCTACCCTAAAATTATTAGGACGGCAAAGGTTTATTGGCCAACCTCCAGTTGGGTGGAGCGCCAGAAGAGGTTAGCAGGAGGCCATGGATGCCTCCCTCTTCTGGTGTGGGGCTCGGACAAGGGTGTTCCTGGGTCACCCAGGACAACTCCCCCCCCCCAGTAGATGGGACTGACACAGAATGGGTGACAGGTCAAAAAGGGAAACAGCGGGCCCAGTAGGCCGCTGCATAGATAGTAGCCGAGTCCTTACACCAGCCATAGTTGGCTGAGAGGAGCACTAGGGTCCAGCACCCTACATATACATGATGTCATAACATTTTCTGTTTCCATGTGTAGTGCCTGGCTACTTTTATAGCAGGTGCTGCTGTAAATTTAGAGGGGGTCAGAGAGTTTGTTGCCTCTGACCATGTTTATTTGGCTAAATTTAGGGCCTCTGCTCCAGCTCTGGCTGTACTGTGTGCCCATGGCTGTTGTCTGGGGAACCTCTCACCCCCAGACAGCAGGTGGCAGCAGTGGGGTCAGGGTCGTGTGTTTACTTCTCCTCGGCAGCCAATCAGGAGGGTTGATCGCCTCGCTGTGCATGCTGAGAAGAGGTATTTAGGGGGCAGACGCCATTGGTTTAGGGTCGTTGTCCCTGCCGCCATCCGCCTGGGAAGTCATCCCACCACCCCCGTGTGTGGCCCTCCTGGCCGGGATGTGTGTTGGACTGTTCCTGGCTCCGAGACCACTTTGGTCCGGAGCAACTAAGCTACCTGTAGGCTCGGTGGGTAGGCTGGGTCTGCACCTTGCAAGAGGTCCTGTGCTGTCCGTCCCGAGGGAGGAAGTCGACTGATGAAGAACCTGTCCGGGGGAATACTGAGCATGAGGCTGGTATCTCAGGAGAGGCCTGTTGCTTCATCGAGGGGGCCCATCGTTTCTGGGAGGCTGGATGAAGGTCGCCTTCCAGTCCCAAAATCACTAAAGCTGTTTTGAAGGAGATCCGGGTGCTAAATCCAGTTGAAAAGGATTTCGGACCGAGAATATCTCCACCCTTTGGAAAGTTCTGTGGCAGGGACTTTGCTAAAGCTCAGAGTGACACCCTGGCTGCTAGGCCAGTTTGAGAGGCCTATCTAGGTGCACTGTACCCACTCTGGCTAGAGTGGCAAAGAAAGTTGTCGTTGGATGCTGGACTGTTTCCAGTAACCAGTTAACCCTGAATCTGCCATCTTCCATTTCTTCTATCCCTTCACCTAGTACTACTTTTACCATTTTACCCTGTTGGGTAATAAAGCACAGAAAAGACATCGCCAGTGTGGACATTAACTTTATTACAGCTCTCATCCAGTACCCTAGACAGTGGAAAGATAGAGGTAACGTGCCATCCAAATCAAATCAGCAGCTTCTTCGGGGGTAGTGCTACACATATGCTCCTCTTTTGTTTGTTATTGTTGAATAGATAAAATACTTGTCACTTTTAAGTGCAAGTTTGTTAACAGTACCGCAAAACTGGCACATATACGCAGAGAGACAATTCTCTCTTGAATGACATTCGCCTGTCCTCAACAAAGACTGGCACCCAACAGCACCATCTAGTGGATGGACTAAGAACACCATAGGACAGGAGATCACACACTCGCCTAGGAAAACAACAGACACCCGGTGGCAGGGAACAGTACTGCAAAAAGCAACAAACTCCAAGCCATATAGAGTAGGGTGACCAGACATCAGCAGTTTCAGGGGACAGTCCCCTGATTGAGGACACTGTCCCCGGACCAAGTCTGTCCCTGGTTCTGTCCCCAGATTGGATTTAATAGGGGGCAGGGGCAATTTCAAAGAAAGTCAGTTCAGAATTAAAATAAAAAAATTAGAATTACACCCCCCCCCCGCTCCGCCGTGCCTACTAGCATAGGGGGGGTTGTACTTTTCCCATTATCTGTGCCCCTTTCTGATGATCATGTCCTGGTCGGAGCAGAGGGAATATGTCTTCAGTTTTGGGCGCATGCCCATTCAGCTCCGCTCGCATGTTCTTCTGCCTTGGCACAAATCCTGGCCAGCCACCTGCCTATCTCCTTGTCTTCCCCTGGCGGAGTGATCTTCCTCCACTCCCCATCCAGTAGTAGCCGGGGCCCGAAGAGTGAGACTTGAGAGGCTGTGAGGCGGGCGGCGATGGGCAGAGAGTCGCTGATTGTCGCCATTACTAGTAAAGAAAAAATATGTCCCCGGATTTCATTTTAAAAATCAGGTCACCATAAATGAAGAGACAACCACACAGGGGGAAGAAAGTAAACAAAACCAATAAATAAACATATAGACAAATAAAATGATAATTATATGATTTTAAATAAAGGTTAATGAACTAGTGTCAGCAAATTGTATTTATTTGTGGGGACAAAAAGGCTATTGTAGTCATCCGGTTTCCGGAGAAGATTGCAGGTGACCGACCAGCAATCAGGAGACTACTCCATAACAACAAAATAGTCTCAATGAAAAAACAGAAACAGTGGAGAAGATGAAACAGAGCACCATGAAAGACATATGTGGGAAAACACCAAAAAAGGCGGACCACATCCTATCATGATAACATCATCTACAGTATAAAAAGGGTTTGTATGAATTCCTCTCATTAATTCCAGGATAATTGGTAGCCAAAAATCTCTCTATCCATAATGTTTATGCTCTCAGAATCATATTATCCCAATCACCTCCTCTGGGGTTGGGAGGAATAACTTCAAGTGCAAAGAAAGAAACTAAGCTGTTATTGAACCAATGATGCAGACCAATATGTCTTGCAACTGAGGTAGAACCTTCATTTTAATCCTGTTTATTCGGCCTAACAGTGATAGGGGTAGGGACTCCCACACCTTCAGCCTCTGCCTAATCTCCTGGACCACTGGGGACAAATTCAAAGTTATTTAGTCTGTGGCTTTCCTAGAAACCTCTACTCCGAGGTAACGGAAATGTAAAAGTGGCAAATCCGGGGAAGTCTGCTTCCGAACAGCCGGGTCAACGGGGAACAGGAGCGACTTGGACCAGTTCACACGCAATCCCGTAATTGGGGCAAATGAGATCAGTCCTGGATCTTAGTCTAGCTTTATTGAACGCCTTCCTTAAGAGTGGTCTGGAATAGCCTTAAGTTTAGCTTGGGTGAAAAAATCATGATCTGTCGAACAATTTCTACGCAAACGTAGATATTGAGGTATGCTACAGATGAGAGGGCCGGGTGTAAACTAGAGGCATGTAAAATTGTATTGCTAGAGCTGGGTTTGCAGTACAGATCAGTCACTAGATCACCCTTATCATTGATCATGATGGTAAAATCAAGAAAAGAGATTTGACTTGAGCTGAAACTATGGGTACATTTCAGATTGAATTTTTTAGCGTTCAACACGTCCAAAAAGCACAACAATTCTACCTTGGACCCTGTCCAAATAATAAGCAGGTCATCAATATAACAAAACCAATAGAGTACCTTAGTTAGCCACCGGTCAAATTGCTCATCAGCGAAGATCCACCTCTCCCAACCTCCCAAATAGAGATTTGCATAAGATGGGGCACAGCAAGTGCCCATCGCAACACCTTGTCTTTGTAAATACATCTGATCCATAAAGGCGAAATGTTTACGAGTTAGAATAAATCAAAGCAAATCAAAATTAAAATGGTTATGTGGCCAAGTGGTCCTGTCCTGCTCCATGAAGAAGGACCCGATCACCCGGATGCCCCGCTCGTGTGGGATACTAGAGTTTCTTACTAGACATGTGCACTGCCGAAAAATGTGTTCGTTTTCGTTACATTTGTTTTTCTGCATTTTTCGTAAATTCTAAAATTTGGAATTCGGAAATTCGAACATTTGGAAATTTGGAAATTCGAAAAATTCGGAATTCGGAATTCGGAAATTCGGAAAATCAAAATCGGGAATTTGGAATTTTGAACATTTGGAATTTCGGAAATCGGACATGCAAAAATACAAATTTTACGATTTTCGAATTCAGAATTTTCGAATTTCTGAATTTTCTAATTTACAAATTATCAATTTTCCGAATTTACTAATTTTCGAATTTCCGGATTTTCGAATATTGGATATTAGAACTGTAATTCCTAATTTTCTAATGTCTGATTTTCTAACTTTAAAATTTAAAATTTTCAAAATGTTGAAATTTTACATTTTCAAAATTTTGAATTTCCAAATTTTTAAATTTTGAATTTTCACATTTTTACATTTAGAATTTCCAAATTTTTAAATTTTGAATTTCCAAATCTCCGAAAATTCGAATTTCCTAAAATTTTGAAAATTCAGATTTCCCGGAAATGATAGATCTACCTGGGGGATTGAAGAGATCTTTGTGCACTTTGGGAAGTGCATAAAATGTAGCCAGATGTGTAAACTTTGGATTAAGATAATCAAGGGTTTTAAGATCGATCAAACCCCCCCCCAAGTAGGCATTTATACAAAGTGATCGGAATTCATTCACATATAAGGGAATTTGATCATTCCCTATACGACAATACCAGTCACTGTTCCTAAGGATATTCAAGCACATCCTCTGATACTGGGGGTGGGACATGATGACAATGTTCCCACCCTTATCAGAGGGCTTGATTACAATGTCATTACGAGACTGAAGTGACGTCAAGGCTTCTGATTGTTCTGAAGTCAAATTCATCTCAGGTTTAGACCATTGTCGGATTTCAAATCCCTAATAGTAAGTTGAAGGAATGCCTGTACATTAGAGAAAGTCAGTAAGTCGGGAAAGTGAAGGAATTTCGGTTTAAACAGAATCTCGGTAGTAGTACCTTGGGCATCCTGGGTGGCTGTCTCAAGGAAACGGGCAGGAGGATCATCAGAGATTTCATCATTTAAGAGCATAAGTCTTAAGATCCTTCTCCAATTTTTTCTGATTATGCTCAGAATCAAAAATAAATTTGTAGGTTAGTCACGCAAAAATATATAGGTCTTTAATAGTTTCAGATATGTTGATAGGTTGTGCAGGGCAAAACCCTAGTCCAAGTTGTAATACTGTACGGATATTTGTACGGGCACCCTAAGAAAGGATATTCTGTAATATTGGTGTTAAATTACTGCTTGAAGCCTGCTCCCAGGGCTGGTGCAAGGATTTTTGACACCATAGGCAAACCCCCCCCCCCCTGGCTTCACCCTTGACTCCACCCCCTTTGTCCTGTCCATGTATGCCCCGCCTTTTTAATGAAGTGCCAAATAAATGCAGCCCACCAGCGCAGGCAATTTTTACATAGATATATTGGTCCAGCTTGGACCAACGTGCAGTATCTCACAAAAGTGAGTACACCCCTCAAATTTTTGTAAATATTTTTTTTATATATTTTCATGTGACAACACTGAATAAATGACACTTTGCTACAATGTAAAGTAGTGAGTGTACAGCTTGTATAACAGTGTAAATTTGCTGTCCCCTCAAAATAACGCAACACACAGCCATTAATGTCTAAACCGCTGGAAACAAAAGTAAGTACACCCCAAGTGAAAATGTCCAAAGTGTCAATATTTTGTGGCCACCATTATTTCCCAGCACTGCCTTAACCCTCCTGGGCATGAAGTTCACCAGAGCTTCCCAGGTAGCCACTGGAGTCTTCTTCCACTCCTCCATGACGACATGACAGAGCTGGTGGGTGTTAGAGACCTTGCACTCCTCCACCTTCCATTTGAGGATGCCCCACTGATGCTCAATAGGGTTTAGGTCTGGAGACATGCTTGGCCAGTCCATCACATTTACCCTCAGCTTCTTTAGCAAGACAGTGGTCATCTTGGAGGTGTGTTTGGGGTCGTTATCATGTTGGAATACTGCCCTGTGGCCCAGTCTCTGAAGGGGGGGATCATGCTCTGCTTCAGTATGTCACAGTACAAGTTTGCATTCTCGGTTCCAGTGGCGGCTGGTGCTCTAATTTCGGTGGCGCAGACAAATGAAAAAAAAACACATCAATTGCAGCCTCACTGTGCCCATCAAATGCAGCTACTGTGCCCATCAATTGCCACCACTGTGCACATTAAACGCAACCACTGTGCCCATCAATTGCCACCACTGTGCCTTTCAAACGCAGCCACTGTGCCCATCAATTGTGCCCATCAATTATATCCATGGTGCCCTTAAACGCAGCCACTGTGCCCATTAATTGTCGCCACTATGCCAGCAATTGTCGCCACTGTGCCATGCTATCAATTGTCGCCACTGTGCCATGGCATCAATTGTCACCACTGTGCCATGCCATCAATTGTCACCACTGTGCCATCAAACACAGCCACTGTGCCCATCAATTGTCGCCACTGTGCCATCAATTGTTGCCACTGTGCCATCAAACGCAGCCAATGTGCCATGCCATCAAACGCAGCCACTGTGCCATGCCATCAAGCGCAGCCACTGTGCCATCAATTGTCGCCACTGTGCTTATCAATTGTCGCCACTGCGCCACTGTGCCCACAATTATCGCTGGCTCCGATAGACACTTCCAAAAACCAACAAACTGCTGTTATTCAGATGGTCAGCGCTCACCAGGGGGCCGGCCATCTGAACAGTGGGCGGCAGCGGCGCCGGCGACAATACATAGATTCATGCAATGCATGCATTTATGTATTGTAGACCTGAGTGACGGCTCACTGTATGACTCCCTTAATGAACTGTAGCTCCCCAGTGCTGGCAGCACTCATGCCGCCCCAGACCATGACACTCCCACCACGATGATTGACTCTATGCAAGGCACACTTGTCTTTGTACTCCTCACCGGGTTGCCGCCACACATGCTTGACACCATCTGAACCAAATAAGTTTATCTTGGTCTCATCAGACCACAGGACATGGTTCCAGTAATCCATGTCCTTAGTCTGCTCATATTCAGTAAACTCTTTGCGGGCTTTATTGTGCATGAACTTTAGAAGAGGCTTTCTTCTGGGACGACAGCCATGCAGACCAATTTGATGCAGTGTGCCGCGTATGGTCTGAGCACTGACAGGCTGACACCCCCACCCCTTTAACCTCTGTAGCAATGCTGGCAGCACTCATACGTCTATTTCCCAAAGACAACCTCTGGATATGAGGCTAATCAGTTTCTTTGGTCAACCATGGCGTGGCCTGTTCTGAGTGGAACCTGTTCTGTTAAACCACTGTATGGTCTTGGCCACTGTGCTGAGGATCAGTTTCAGGGTCTTGGCAATCTTCTTATAGCCTAGGCCATCTTTATGTAGAGCAACAATAATTTTTTTCCAGATCCTCAGAGAGTTCTTTGCCATGAGGTGCCATGTTAAACTTCCAGTGACCAGTAAGAGCAATAACACCAACTTTAACACACCTGCTCCCTATTCACACCTGAGAACTTGTAACACTAAGGGCCCTTTCACACGGGGCGGATCAGTATTGATCCGCTCCGTGTGTCCGCAAAGCTCAGCAGGGATCCTCCGTAAAATCCCCGCTGAGCTGGCAGCTGACCGCCCTGTCTTTCCTCCGCTCTCCCGTATGGGGATCGGATAAACACGGACATCCGATCCGATCCGGCAGAGGAAAGAAAAATAGTATTTCTTCCGTCTGCAAATGCGGATCTTTGCGGAGGCGGACAAATTACGGGTGTCAGCGGATGTTCATCCGCTGACACCCGTAATCACATAGGGACCCATGTATTTCCCGTTTTCATCTGCAAACGGACGGATGAAAATCCGGACATATGGTCCGTACGTGTGAAAGGGCTCTTACAAGTCATATGACACTGGGAGAGAAAATGGTTAATTGGGCCCGATTTGGACATTTTCACCTAGGGGTGTACTCACCTTTTTTGTCAGTGGTTTAGACATTAATGGCTGTGTGTTGAGTTATTTTGAGGGGACAGCAAATTTACACTGTTATAGAAGCTGTACACTCACTACTTTACATTGTAGCAAAGTGTAATTTCTTCAGTGTTGTCACATGAAAAGATAGAATAAAATATTTACAAAAATGCGAGGGGTGTACTTACTTTTGTGAGATACTGTAGTTACACACATGTATATTTAGTAGGTCAACTTTCCCAGAACCCCAGAGAATCATGAGGGATATTTTTTTTTGTTTTCATAAATTTCATTCAGTAAAAATGATTGTTTATAACAGCAATATTCCCTGAAGATCCCTGTAAACTCACGTATTCAGGAAAGATACTGTATGTACAGTGGATAGAAAAGGTCTACACCCCCCTGTTAAAATGTCAGGTTTTTTTTCTATGTAAATAAATGAAAATTATTTCAGAACTCTTTTCACCTTTAACCACTTGCCGACCGCGCTATAGCGAAATTACTGCTACAGCGCGGTCGATTAGTTTTGACATGACGTCCCTGGGACGTCGTCCTTCACTTTCGCGATTGCGTGTCCCCTGGGACGCGCTCGCGAAAGTGTCCATGATCGCCGGGTCTAGAAGACCCGGCGCATCACGGATCATGGTAAATTGCCGCTGATAGCGGCCGTTTACCACGTGATCGCGCCGTCGAATGACGGCGCGATCACTTGTAAACAAACCGGCGTCATTTGATGACGCCGGTTCCTCCCTCTCCTCCCTCTGCTCTCTGTACCGTTCGGTACAGTGTGCGAGGAGAGGGGGGGGGGGCGGGGTGTCAGCAGCTGAGCTGTGGCTGGATCTGTGACAAATGCAGTCACAGATCCAGCCATCCCTCAAAACATCCCAGCTCTGCAATCCCCCAGTACTCTGCAATCCCCCAGTACCCTGCATTACCCCAGTACCCTGCATTACCCCAGTACCCCACAATACCCCAGTACCCTGCATTACCCCAGTACCCCACAATACCCCAGTACCCCACAATACCCCAGTACCCCAATACGCTGCAATACCCCAGTACCCTGCATTACCCCAGTACCCTGCATTACCCCAGTACCCCACAATACCCCAGTACCCTGCATTACCCCAGTACCCCACAATACCCCAGTACCCCACAATACCCCAGTACCCCACAATACCCCAGTACCCCAATACGCTGCAATACCCCAGTACCCCAATACTCTGCAATACCCCAGTACCCCAATACCCCAGTACCCCAATACTCTGCAGTACCCCAGTACCCCAATACTCTGCAGTACCCCAGTACCCCAATACTCTGCAGTACTCCAGTACCCCAATACTCTGCAGTACTTCAGTGCCCCAATACTCCAGTACCCCAATACCCCAATACCTCAGTACCCCAATACCGCAATACCCTGTGCGATACCCTGAAATACCCAAATACTCTGCAATACCCAAATACTCTGCAATACCCAAATACTATCGCCTATGGGGATTTTTAGGTAGCGAAGTTTGGCGCCATTCCACATGTGTGCGCAATTTTGAAGTGTGACATGTTGGGTATCTATTTACTCGGCGTAACTTCATCTTTCACATTATGAAAAAAAATTGGGCTAACTTTACTGTTTTTTTTTTTTTTTTTAGCACAAATCAGTTTTTTTTTAAAAACACGCGTTCAAAAAATTTCTACGAAAATACCGTGCGAGATAAAAAGTTGTAACGGCCGCCATTGTATTCTCTAGGGTCTTTGCTAAAAAAGCATATATAATGTTTGGGGTTCTATGTAATTTTCTAGCAAATAAATGATGATTTTTCCATGTAGGAGAGAAATGTCAGAATTGGTCTGTGTGTTCCAGAACGCCTGATGGCGTTCCCTGCATGTTGGGCCTCTGTATGTGGCCACGCTGTGTAAAAGTCCCACACATGGGGTATCGCCATACTCAGGAGGAATAGCAGAATGTGTTTTGGGGTGTAATTTGTGGTATGCATATGCTCTGTGTGAGAAATAACCTGCTAATATGACAGAAACAAGATTTTTTTTTTTTTTTTTACAGAATTTTCAGTCGTTTTTCTTTTATAGCGCAAAAAATAAAAAACCCAGAGGTGATCAAATACCACCAAAAGAAAGCTCTATTTGTGTGAAAAAAAGGACACAAATTTCAAATGGGTAGAATGTTGTATGACTGAGTAATTGTCATTCAAATTGTGAGAGCACCGAAAGCTGAAAATTGGTCTGGTTAGGAAGGGGGTTTAAGTGCCCAGTGGTCAAGTGGTTAATGTGACCTACTGTATAAACTGTACAACTCAATTGAAAAAAAAATTAAATATTTTTTTTTTTTTGTTTTTTTTGTAACGTGGTTGCATAAGTGTGCATAGCCATGGCCCGCAGAGAGCTTCCAAAACATCAGAGGGAATCTCATTGTTAAAGGATATCAGTCAGGAGAAGGGTACAAAAGAATTTCCAAGGCATTAGATATGCCATGGAACACAGTGAAGAAAGTCATCATCAAGTGGAGAAAATAAGACACAACAGTGATATTACCAAGAACTGGAGGTCCCTACAAAATTGATGAAAAGACGAGAAGAAAACTGGTCACCGACGCTGCCAAGAGACCTACAGTAACATTAAAGTGGATGTAAACCCTTATGCCACGTACACACGATCATTTTTCGGCATGAAAAAAAAACAATGTTTTTCGGCATGTAGAAAAAACAAAGTTTTTCCAACTTCATCATTAAAACGACATTGCCCACACACCATAGTTTTAAAAAAATGCTCTAGCAAGGCGCGGAGACGTACAACACGTACGACGGCACTATAAAGGGGAAGCTCCAATGCGGATGGCGCCACCCTTGGGGCTGCTTTAGCTCATTCCGTGTTAGTAAAAGACGATTCGCGCTTTTTTGTCTGTTACAGCGTGATGAATGTGCTTACTCCATTACGAATGGTAGTTTTACCAGAACAAGCGCTCCCGTCTCATAACTTGCTTCTGAGCATGCGCGTGTTATTAACGTTGTTTTAGCCCACACACGATCATTTTTTACAACCCGAATAATGACATTGTTAAAAAAAGGTTGTTAAATGCAGCATGTTTGGAAAAAAATGTAAT
This sequence comes from Rana kukunoris, assembly GCA_029574335.1. Classification (NCBI taxonomy): domain Eukaryota; kingdom Metazoa; phylum Chordata; class Amphibia; order Anura; family Ranidae; genus Rana; species Rana kukunoris. Next base: position 38,699,165 of record CM056051.1, read on the forward strand.
TTTTCAGAACCCGAAAAATGATGTGAAGCCCACACACGATCATTTTCAATGAAATTTTTTAAAAACAACGTTTTTTTCATCCCGAAAAACGATCGTGTGTACGCGGCATTACAGACCACTTTGACCCACAGGTAAGCATAGATTAAGGCTTACCTGTAGGTCCAAGAAATATCTCCTTAACCCACACGGTTAAGGAGATATTCTCAAGAAAGACGGCACCGATGTCTACGGTGCATGCGCCGTAGATAATGGCACACTGAGCGTGCCGCTACTATAGGCATCATGCCGTTGTGAGAGGTCTTTTTGACCTCAGATCTCACATTTAAGAGGACCTGTCATGCGTTTTGTTTCTATTACAAGATATGTTTACATTCTTTGTAATAGGAATAAAAGTGTAAAAATACACAGGAGCGAACGTATACGTAAGCTTCGCTAGCATATGAAAACGTTGTTCAAACCACACATGTGAGGTATCGCCGTAATCGTTAGAGCAAGAGCAATAATTCTAGCAAAAGGCCTACTCTGTAACTCAAAACTGGTAACCTGTAGACATTTTTAAATATCGCCTACAGAGATTGTTAAGGCTCAAAGTTTGTTACCATTCCACGAGCGGGCGCAATTTTGAAGCGTGACATGTTGGGCATCAATTTCCGCATAATATTATCACAATATAAAAATAAATTGGGCTAACTTTACTGTTGTCTTTTTTTAATTCTGTAGCACCCTCTACTGTAGGTAGGTGCTAGAGTAGGATTTTTGCTAGGGAAACTGTCAGTGCAGTTAAATTTAGGCAGGCCTATGCTTCAGGCTAGGCCTGTTTGTTTTGATCTGGGGTAGGGAGCGGTTAGTGTAGCAGTGGGTGTGACCACCTGTGCGCTCGTTCTGGGGGCTCCTTCCCTGCTTCCAGGGAGAATGATCAGGAATAGGGGCAGGGCACAGGATTGGAGTGAGAGGGAGCTTACATGAGGAGCCCTGACCAATCCCCACTTGGAATTGGCAGGCCTCCCATATAATATATATTTCAGGTCCTAGCCCACTGGGGAGGAGTTGTCGGCCGGGAGATGTGGAGAATGGAGCATTAAGCAGCATCAGGGGCCACACCCCCATCTGGGGGGGATGCAAGGCCTAGCGGAGGAGCCCGGAAGAGCTGGGACAGAGCTACATCCTTGCACAGTCATGGATTGAGTATCCTGGAACAGAGGGGCTGGAGAAGCTGTCGGAACGTGTTTACAGTAAAAGTTCTCCATCATAGACTCGGGGCAAGAGAAGGTCGGTGAGTGGACCACACAGTGGATTACTGAATGACGCATGCCAAGGGAGCTGGGTGCGAGGCCAGAGTAGAGACTGTGGGGAAATTGTGAAATCGATGTGGCCTGAGGACGCAGGATTTGCAAACCGGACTAGCTGGGAACAGTAGTCCACCAAGCTACACGTTCTACTAAATTTCTAGTCCGCCAGGGAGAGGTACTGCAGACCTCTGGCCTAGTAACTCTCAGGTCATGCTTGGATTTGATTGACAGCAGCGGGAGCCAATCGCTATGCTGCTATCAATCTATCCAAGCAGGACCTGAGACACTGGCTGGTGCTGGTGTGCTTATTCTCGGCGCTGGATAGACCGGGCTCAGGTGAGTAAAAGGGGGGGTTGGGGGGGGGGGGGGTTGCTGCACTATAGAAGGTTTTTCACATTAATGCATAGAATAGTATTCCCTATCACTAATTAGCATACATGTAACGAATCAAAATCATGCAGTACCAAGCCTCCATCAAAAGAAACTGCTTCATATAAAACACGGTCTTAACTGATTGTAGTTGGGGACTCTATGACAGACAAACAACATGTCAGAAGAACATTAACCACTTGAGGACCCCTTTACGCCGATATACGTGGGCAGAAGGGCAAGGCTGGGCACAAGCACGTACATATAAGTTGCCTTTAAGAGCCCAGCCTAGTCCTGAGCTCCATGACCACGCCCGCGGGACCCGCTGACCCAATCGACATCGGTGTCCCACGATCGGGTCACAGGAGCTGAAGAACGGGGAGAGGTGAGTTTAAACAAACCTTCCCCGTTGTTCTCTGTGGCTTGTCACTGATGGTCTATTCCCTGTCATAGGGAACGACGATCAGTGATGTCACACAACCAGCCACGCCCCCCTACAGTAAGAAACACACAATAGGACACACTTTACCTCTTTAGCGCCCCCTAGTAACCACTTTACTGCCATTGTCATTTTCACAGTAATCAGTGCTTTTTTATAGCACTTTTCGCTGTGAAAATAACAATGGTCCCAAAATGTGTCAAAAGTGTCCGATGTCACAGTCATGAAAAAAATCACTAATCGCCGCCATTACTAGTAAAAAAAATATATCATTAAAAATGCCATAAAACTATCCCCTATTTTGTAAACGCTATAACTTTTGCGCAAACCATTCAAATGCTTATTGCAATTTTTTTTTACCAAAAATATGTAGAAGAATACGTATCTGCCTAAACTGAGGATTTTTTATATATATATATATATATTTTTGGGGGATATTTATTATAGCAAAAAGTAAAAAATATTGCATTTATTTTTAAATTGGCGCTCTATTTTTGTTTATAGTGCAAAAAATAAAACCCGCAGAGGTGATTAAATACCACCAAAAGAAAGCTCTATTTGTGGGGAAAAAAGGACGCCAATTTCTTTTGGGAGCCACGTCGCACGACTGCGCAATGGTCAGTTAAAGCGACGCAGTGCCGAATCGCAAAAAGGGGCCAGGTCCTTTACCTGCATAATGGTTCGGGGCTTAAGTGGTTAAACCTGCTGTCATGTCATGATTGCATTTGCTATGGCAATGTTACAGCAAAACAATGACTTGAGTGCAATTATCTGAATGAATGAATGAATGAAAACTTGTATAGCGCGGCACATGCGAACTGAATCGCCTCTGGGCGCTTGTTGTTCCTGTCTCCTTTGATATCAAAAGAGAAAAGTCTTGACCTTTTTCCTAAATGCTAGGTGGTTCTCCTCCAACCGAATGCTGGTTGGTAAAGCGTTCCATAGTTTGGGACCTTGGATCGCGAATCTCCTTTCTCCCTTGGACTTGAAGTTGGCTTTCGGAACCTGGAGCAGGTTCTGATTCGTGGATCGCAAAACGCGATTGGGATTATGCGCTTTTATTATTTCGCATAATTCCCAGCCACCAGTGAGACAAAGCCACCGTCTGTCTTGTCTTGTTGCCCCATGATTAGCAGAACCATCATTGGAGTGAAGACCAGGCATGAAATAACGATGTGAGACAGACTGGGAATTATGAATAATAACATTTCTCAAGATTCCATCTTTTTGATTTGATGAGTAACTGAATAAAAGAATGTATTGCTGCACATGAAGGACAGACCTATCATTGATTTTCACTAAGAAAACCCACAATCCTGCGCCTTCCAATTTTTCTCATCACTGCAGTTGAAAAAAAATGTTGATTTGAGCCCATTATTGATTGTTAAATTCTTAAAATGAAAACTTTAACCACTTGACCTCCGGAAAAGTTTTGCCCTCCTTCATGACCAGGCCATTTTTCCGCTATATGGCACTGCATTATTTTAGCTGGCAATTGTGCGGTTCACAATGCTGTACATAAATTAAATGTGTATACTTTTTCCCCATAAATAGATCTTTCTTTTGGTGGTATTTGATCACCTCTGGGTTTTTTATTACTTGCTATAAACAAAAAAAACCTGATAATTTTGAAAAGAGAAAAACAATACATTTTACTTTCAGCTACAGTATAAAACATATCAAATAAAAAAAGGAAATTTCTTCATAAATTTAGGTCAATCTGTATTCAGCTACATGTTTTTGGTAAATAACATTCCAATAAGCGTATATTGATTGTTTTGCGCAGAAGTTATAGCTATAAACTATGGGATATATAGTGGAATTTATTTAATATTTTTATATTAGTAATGCGGCAATCAGCAAATTATAGCAAGACTGCCATATTGTTGTGGCCAATCTGACACTAACTGACACTTTGGACACTTTGTGGGAACCAGTGACACTAATACAATGATCAGTGCGGAAAAAATATGCGCTGTTACTGTACTAATGCCACTGACTGGGAAGGGGTTAAATATCTAGGGTGATCAAAGGGTTAACTGTGTGCCCAAACAGTGTTGTGTTGTGTTTACTGTGAGGCAGTGGCGTAGCGTGGGTTGTCAGTGCCTGGGGCGAGGCAAGTAATTTGCACCTCCCTGACCCATGGACTTACCTATTTTCAGCTAGCTCCAATCTGGTCACATGATCCACTGTGTGAGACAGCGGTGGCTGTAGGGAAGAGGACAGTGTGCTTGGTAATGACTGGTAAAGTCTGGAGTGGTGACATTATGCATATGTTCCTATGTTCCATCTGTTGTTGTTGCTCCCTCCTCTCCGAAGCCCCGCTTCTTTCCCCCAACTCTTTATGGTGCCTGCATTATGACTGTGAGCACCCGGCTGTGGCTTCACAGCTGGGTACACACTGAGCATGTGTGAGGCGCGCTGCGCGCTGTGATTGTCCGGACAATCTTCTGGGACCTGTGACGTGTCCCAGAAGATTGCAGGGAGGGAAGGGGCGAGGTGATCTTCCTTCTGGTGCCGCGGAGCCTCGGGAGGAAGTGGAAGCTGGATGCCTCTAAAAAGAGGGTGTCCGCACCCGTTCCCCAAAAAAATGACATGGCAAATGTGGTATGTCAGGGGGGTCATCTGCACTTAAAGCGGAAGTTCCGCTTTAATACAGGCCAGGGGTGCCTGACAGCAGTGGATCACAGGACTCTGATACAGCGGGACTGGGTGGGATGGGGAGGGGAGAGGGCCCAGTGTAAGTTCACCTTACAGATTTTTCGTAAAGGTAAACTTACTATTTAATTATTTAGACCTGTTTCCTTTTAGGCCAGATTTTTTGTGTGCATTTTTCGTATTGCACAGGGCAGCCCATTCAGTTAACAAACACGCCAAAGAAGCACCCGAACTATTTTCAGGCACCAAGCATCGTGCGTTTTGCTATGTGTATGTTTTAGCGATTTGTAGAACGTCAAAAAGTGTTTGATAGGGGGCGTGGCCGGACTGAGCAGGAAGATGGACGCCTAATCTTTGAGCTCCGGCTACCTCAGAGCAGACCACGTCTTAACACCGAGGTTTTTGCCCCTATTTCAGCTGGTAAACAACCATGGGCACAGCCTCAAGGCAGTCGTCGACCTCCCGCTCTCGTTCCCCACGGGAACACACCGGGTCCCACGGGCAGAACATACCGGAGATGTTCCGCTCGTCCCGCGGGAACATGGCGTCCTCCCACTCTGACCCGCTTCTGTGAAACTCTTGGCATCCCGCTAGTTCAGGTCCCCGACTGGTACGCACCATACAGGCGCTCGGTGGGCAGATGGGGCAAAGCACAGGAAACACCCATGGAGACCCAAGCTACCAGGCACCGCAGGAGGAGGTCCCCGTCTCCCTCCAGACACCCCGCGGGCTCTCAGCCCACCAGAGGCGAACGGGACCCGGAGACCCCGCCAGGAGCCAGGCGTGCCAAGAGAGACGTCTAACAGCCTGTGAACAGGTACAGAGGTGGAAACCCCCCAGGGTGTTTTATAACTTTATTTCCCAGTTGCCCCCTGTTATTTAAACTATTTTGGATCCCCCGGACTCCTTCTGCTCTTTGTACTTTTTTCTTCGCCTTGAACACTTAAAATGGTGGACGGCGGCTCACGGTGCTGCACCCCTGCCATTTCCGCTTGGCTCGGACTCCCACTGGGCACTACATCCCCCAGAGTGCCGCGCGCTGTGACGCCACCCGGAAGCTTGGCGTACCCTGGTTCTGTGAGTCCTTGATTAGATGAGCAAGTGCACACCCCTAGACGCCTCTGGTTGGCCGGCGATCCTCCGTCCGGGACTTACTTCTCCGCCCCTTTTACCAGCCCCATTGGGAACGGAAGAGACCCCGGTCCTGGCACAGGCGATGCCGTGACTTTTTCTCGGGTAGCTGGGGCTCCATCTGCCGCCCCGCCCGATGCGCTGGCCGTCCCTTGCACCGCCTACTCACTGCACCATGACAACCGGCTGTCACGCTCCCCTCCATACGTTCGGGACTTATAGATATCGGCTCCTCACTACTCTTCTGGCTTTGGCTGTTACACTCCAGTGGACTTCAACCCTTTGTACGGTACGATGCCTGCAGGTCCCTGTACCCTCCCTCAAGGGGCCACAGCCACAACGGCAAGCACCTGGAGCTTCAGGGACGCAACGGAGGCAAACGGTCGCTCCTCCTCACAGCAAGTACGAGGCTGCCGCGGACGGGATTCAGGCCGCCACCAAACCACCAAATGACTGACATGTCTCGCTGCTTCCCACCCTGGCGAACTCTTTATCACGATTTAGGGGTTGTAAGTAATGTTGATTCTTCCTTGTTCCTTCACAGGTCTGGGCTGAGTATATCACAACCCCCCCACCCTTCCCTTTCTCCCTCTGGTCCACTGCTGTACGTGTCTTGCTCTGCTCAAAGTTCCGGGTGTCCCTGTCCCCACAGGGTTCGCTGCGGCGGTGGTCGGGGTGGAGGATTCCAGGCTGCCCACGTATGGCACGCAGGGACCACTGTCCTCTCTGGGGTCACACATACGCAGCCTATGTCACTGGTTACTAACCGACATTTCTCTGTCTATGTGGATACCCTTACACCCTTGTAGGTCTGTGCCTATGCTCTGTCCTGCGGCAGGGCGACCTCCCAATGCTAGATGGTTTGCTATGTGGCTGCTCTGGGGTGGCTGATAGCCACACGGCTCTGTTAGTTTTACAAATATATCTGTTCATTGTGTTAATTATCTACGAGACTCCTGTTCTGTTCTAGTTCGAGCCAACCCCACAACGGTGGTGCAAGGTGCCCTCCTCGGTCGATCTAAGAGACCTGGGGACGCGTTGCACCCCGTACCATTCCGATTCTCTTGTTCTTATACTAAAGTGCAGGGACATAGTCCTACCACTTAATCGGTATTTTGTAGCTATAAGCTGACCGACAGTTCTCCATAACTGTTTCGACACTTCCACGTACAACACCCCCCCCCCTCCGTCTTTGCCTGCCTCAACCGCCCCCCCCTCACCTCTACAGGGGACCCTACCCCCCCTCTCCTCGCGAAAATGACTACAGCTGCCACCCCGCCTTCTGGGACTGGGGACACTCACTCCTCTTCCAAACTGAAGCTATACTCCCTGAATGCACGTGGCCTCAACGCGCCGGAGAAACGCTCCCGCCTTCTCCATTTACTGTGGAAGGAGAAGCCGCACATGGCGCTCATCCAAGAAACACATTTCAGATCTGACAGCATCCCCAAGTTACACGATCGAAATTTCCCAATAGTACATCATGCCAGCAATGATAGTGCAAAATCCAAAGGGGTATCCATCCTAATATCCAGGCAATGCCCTTTCCAAGTTATAGACATTCAAAGGGATCCACAGGGGCGATACATCTTCCTCAAGGGCACACTACACGGGCGGACTTACACAATCGCTAACATTTATGCCCCAAACTCCCAACAGGTCCCCTTTTTCCGTGCGATGTTCTACAACCTGACCGCCTTCCAATCAGGTACGCTGGTAGTAGGTGGCGATTTCAACGTCTCCCTCACGCCTTCCCTTGACACCTCCTCGGGTTCCTCTTGCCTGACCTATAGAGCCCTTCACGCTATAAAATCTCAACTGGCCACGCTGACTCTTCACGACACATGGCGCACGCTGCACCCGAACGTGAAAGACTTCACATACTTCTCCTCCTTGCACCAAAAGTACACGAGAATAGACCACTTCTTTCTGACACAATCGGATCTCACCTCCCTTTCAGAGGCTACTATCGAACCGATGCTCTTGTCGGACCACCACCCAATCACTGTGACCCTGCGGATCCCCTCACAGCGGGCCAGGTCCATGATTTGGCGGTTGGACGACTCAATTTTACTAGACACAGACCTCTCCAAATCGGTTGCGGACACCTTAACAAATTATTTTACCGAAAATGCCAGGGAGGACTCCTCCTCTAAACTGGTGTGGGCAGCTCACAAATGTGTTGTCAGGGGAGAATTCATCTCTCTGATAGCTCGGCGCAACAAACTTAGGAAGGCCAGGATGACGGAGCTTTCCAATAAGGTTCTAACACTAGAACGCGTTCACAAACGCACACTAGCCACTCACACCCATGCGGAACTGTTGAGTGCGCAGGAAGAGCTCCTGGGCGAGCTCCAGAGAACCTTGAAGCGTAAATGTACTCTTTCTAATAAACTCTTCTATGAGTTCGGCAACAAATCGGGGAAACTTTTGGCCTCCGCTCTCCAAAAGAAGAAATCGTCGCACACTATTCACTCTATCACCTCCCCTTCGGGAACCTCACTCACGTCCTCCGACGACATCGCGAACCAATTCGTCCGGTATTTCTCGGAATTGTACGCCCTCCCCACACCCACGACGTCGCCTCCGGTCCCGGATAGGACAACGCTAATCCACGACTTCTTACGCGACTACGGCTCCCCATTAACCCCTCTGGGAGATCTATCCCGATTAGATGTACCTATCTCGACGCAGGAAGCGCTGTCGGCCCTCAAACAACTCAAACCCGGGAAGAGCCCGGGCCCGGACGGCCTCCCGACCAGTTATTATAAGACATATGCAGATGTCCTGATCCCAAAATTTTTGGCAGCCTACAATGATCTCTCAACCCCATGTCCACACAATAAAAATCTGCTGGAAGCCCATATATCCCTAATACCTAAGCCCGGAAAAGATGCCACGTTAGTCCCTAACTATCGCCCAATCTCGTTGCTGAACGTGGATGTTAAATTGTACGCCAAAATCCTAGCTAACAGATTGCTTCCACTCCTCCCCGCCACCATCTCCACTGACCAGGTGGGTTTTGTTCCTGGAAGGGAAGCCAGGGACAACACCACCAAAGCCCTGAATGTCCACTATTGGTTGACCTCCTTGTGTAAAAAGGGGTTCTTCCTTTCCCTGGACGCTGAGAAAGCGTTTGATAGGGTGGCCTGGGATTATATGGCTGCGGTCCTGAGCACGATGGGGCTCCCGCCCCGCTTCACGCAGATGATTATGGCTTTATACTCGGTCCCCACTGCACGGATCAGGGTCAACGGCCTCCTATCAGACGCTTTCCCCATCAAGAATGGCACCAGGCAAGGTTGCCCTTTGTCCCCCCTCATCTTCGTCCTCACTATGGAACCTATCCTCCGTAGGCTTAGGGACAACCCCAATATCCAGGGTATCGATATCCCCGGTAAGTGTTGTAAAATAGCCGCTTACGCGGACGACATCCTCCTATTCCTCTCGAGCCCCATCACTACGATCCCGAATCTTCTCCTCGACTTCCAGCTGTTTCACACCATATCCAATCTTAAAATTAACTTTGGGAAGTCCACTGCACTAAACGTCTCCCTCCCAAACACGGTGGTTGCCTTATGCAAACAAAATTTCCCCTTCAGGTGGGACGTAGACGGTATTCAGTACCTGGGAATTCAGATCCCGACCAACCTGACCGACCTCTACACGGCAAACTTCCTACCCGCCCTCCGTAAGCTTAGGGAAGATTTGCTTAAATGGCAAAAGGGGCATTTCTCTTGGTTTGGCAGGGCTGCCATCCTCAAGATGAACATGCTCCCCAGGCTCTTATACCTCATGCAAGCAGTCCCGATTAAACTTCCACTACCCTTCTTCGCCTCCCTTAAAGGGATGTGTAGGGCATTCCTTTGGGCCGGACACCCTCCCAGGCTGCGATGGGACAAACTTGTCCTTCCCAAACTGAAGGGTGGCCTCGGCCTTCCGGACTTGTCCCTATACCATAGGGCTTGCCTTCTTCAGCGATTAGTGGACTGGCACCTCCACACAAAAGACAAGGATTGGGTCTCTGTCGAGAACGCATTTCTTGACTTCCCCATCTCCCATCTCCCTTGGATAAGCGCCCGCACGACCCCTAGAGCTTGTTTGTTACATCCACTGATTGGCCCCACCCTAATCTCTTATAGGACCTTCTGCAGATCCCAGGGGCTGACACCATCACCCGGCCCTATGACCCCTTTACTCAACAACCCGGATTTTCCGGCCGGTATCGCAACCTCCGACGCCTTAAATGATTCCCACCCCACGCAGGTAAGGGCTCACCAATTTTTCCGCAACTCACTACTCTACACCCACTCGGAAATGACTGCTGCCTTCCCGCAGCTGTCCATTCCATTTTTCAAATTTCTTCAGCTTAGGCACTTCTTTGCTAGCGCCCTGGCCTCTTCCCTCTGGTTCAGACCCCTTACCCCTATGGAACTACTTTGCAACGCTCAGAGCCCCCAACGACATCTAATCTCATCAATCTATGCCCTGATACTATCCCAAGTAAAGCCTTGTGACGCTGCACGCAAGCTCTGGGATAGGGAGTTGCCGTCGGCCCTGTCACACGCCGATTGGGAACGTGTGTGGGAATGTGTGCATAAGGGGTCCGTTAACGTCTCAGCACAAGAAAACCGGTTCAAACTCTGTGCCAGATGGTACCGGACCCCGGATAAACTACATAGGATCTTCCCAACCGTTCCCCCGGACTGTTGGAGATGCGGCTCGGCCACGGGCTCACTCCTCCATATCTGGTGGGACTGCCCTAGCCTACAACCATTTTGGAAGGAAATCCATGAACGCATTATCCAAATCACGACATTTCAGGTGGACTTCACCCCAGCCCAATATCTTCTGCATCACACCTCCCTGCCTAGATCCCACTATCACAAATCCCTTGCCTTACACCTCATCAATGCAGCCACGCAGTGTATCCCGCTACGCTGGAAAACCACATTACCCCCCACAATTGAAGACTGGCATACCCGCGTCAGGAAGATTGAAGACATGGAACAACTCATCCACCAGGCCCATGACACCCACGAAAAATTCATACTCACCTGGGCCTGCTGGACCCACTACAGGGAATCCATGACTCAGGGGACTCTATCTGCCCCCACCTCTACCCCCTAAGAGGAGTAAAGTGTCCAAGGTCCGGTCTTTGTCAGGTCGACTCCACTACCCCTAAATCATCCTCACCGCCCCCTTCCATGCTGCCTCTTGCCCCCCCCCCCCTGCCCACAGACTGCTCCCGATAGGGGTGGGTAGGTGCGGGGTGGGGCCCCGCTGATCTTCACCTAAGTCATTCTTGTCGCCGCCTTGGGCCGCGACGGGAGGGGAGGTCCCTACTTGTCATTACCCATCCTTCCCCTTCTTCACCCACATTGGTTAGTTGTTCATAGTTTGTTACATCCTGTGGAACCAATATACATGCAATGTCCTGTTACTATACGCATCATATGTTCTGTTGTTCACACCTGTCGTTTTTATTCCCGAATCTGTACCTGGTCATGCACCTCCTGTTGTTCAAAATGTTTTACTCTGTTCTTTGTATGACTTTTTCAGCATATTCTGTATGCATCCTACCATTACTCTCAATAAAATATGTTTAAAAAAAAAAAAAAGTGTTTGATACCCTAAAAAAATGTACCCTGTTCCCGCACAGCATGCTGTGTAATTTGGCTCTTTTGATCACCTGAAATACTTGGCTGATCCTAGAAAAAGATAGAGAGTACCGCGCTTAGGACGGATGTTGGTTGCAGCCTCCCCTATTAGAGCTCCCACACGGGGATTCTAGGAATAGTAACGCAAAGGTGGGGTGAATGGCGCTACCTACTGGTTACAAGTGGTATATCACTTAACACTATGTGAAAATATGATAAGAATGCTATATGTCCTCATATAGAAAACCAACCTGCATGGGGATATGGTAAACTAAAAGTGACAACTAACATCTGTCAGTGATTGTGATAAGAACACTTATAAGAGGTATATACCAATAATAGTGAATCAACATAAATCACATTATACAAAATACAAAAAACTGTGTGGGTAGACTCAATCCATTTGACGTAAGTAAACCTTATTCCATTTGATGTAAGTAAACCTTATCCAAATAGGTTCTGCAAAGGACTGAGTCCAATAGTGTTTCCAAAGAAAAATATATGTACGATAATATACAATTAAACCTCGGATTATGAGCATAATCTATTCCAGGAGTATGCTCGTAATCCAAAGTACTTGAGAGTTTTCCCATTGAAGTCAATGGAAACAAAAATTATTTGTTATGCATTGACTTCAATGGGATGCAATACCGATGGCGGCCAGAGAGAGCTGAAAAAGGACGAAAAGGCCAGAGGACACTTCAGCTTGTTTCCTGCGCCCCTGTACCTCAGGCCAAATGAGGTACTGCAGGCCTATTTTCGGCTCTGCTCGGCTTCTGCGCCCTGTACCTCGGGCCAAATGAGGTACTGGAGGCCTATTTAGCTTGAATTCTGCTCGCCTTGCGAGTCAACAGTCGCAAACTGAGTAGAATTTTATTTTTTTAAAGTTGCTTGCAAATCAAAATGCTCTCAAACCAAGTTACTCTTAAACTGAGGTTCCACTGTATTAGCAAAAATATATATTAAAAAGGATGCTCAAAAAGAAAAAAAGGGGAAAACCCCCAATTTTTTTTTTTTATATATATCTGTCCTGAATTATGAAGTAAAAAAATATAAAGTTCATCAGAACCAGCAAAAAATCAAAGGTGACTTATAAAGGCTGCATGGAAATCAGGTGACTGTTGTGCTCCCCCACTTGGGTCCCCACTCACCAGCTACCACCACCCCTGCAGGGGTAAGTGGCATGTAGCGCAAAACAAATAGATGCCTGTTCTGTCAGGGGAGTACAGAGTGATTGTCTGTTCACAGTGATTAGGAACAGCGATCTCTCTGTACTCCATTTCAGTCCACTCCCCCCACAGTTAGAAACACCTTCCAGGAAACACATTAAACCCCTTGATCGCCCCCTAGTATTAACCCCTTCTCTGCCAGTGTCATGTATACAGTAATCAGTGCCTTTTTATAGCACTGATGCTGTATAAATGTCACTGGTCCCAAAAAAAGTGTCAAAGGTGTCCTATCTGTCCGCCGCAATGTCGCAGTCCCGCTAAAAATCACTGATCACCGCCATTACAAGTAAAAAATGAAAATGCCATAAATCTATCCCCTATTTTGTAAATGCTTTAACTTTTGCGCAAACCAATCAATATAGAATCCGCTAAAAATCACAGATCACCACCATTACTAGTAAAAAATAAAATAATGTAGAAGAATAAACTGATGAAGAAATTAGTTTTTTTACATTTTTTGGGGATATTTATTATAGCAAAAAGTTAAAAATATGTATTTTTTTAAATTGTTTTTTAAAAGGTGATCAAAAAGAAAGCTCTATTTGTGGGAAAAAAAGGACGCCAATTTTGTTTTGGTGTGTCGCACGACCGCGCAATTATCAGTTAAAGCAACACAGTGCCGCATCACAAAAAAAAAAAATGGCCTGTCATTACGGGGGTAAATCCTTCCAGGGCTAAAGTGGTTAATGACACCATGCATTTGCAGCTTGATAACGAAATGTGTGCCAAAACACACGTTCTTGTGCATTTTGTCGCACGTTCAGGAAATTTAGCCTCAGACATTCTAACCACTTAAGCCACGAGCCTGTTTTTCAGATTCGGTGTTTACGAGACTAAAACATTTTTTTTTGCTATAAAATTACTTAAAACCCCCATAGATTATATATATTTTTTTCTAACACCCTAGAGAATAAAATGGCAGTCATTGCAATACTATTTGTCACACCGTATTTGCGCAGCGGTCTTACAAGCGCACTTTTTTTTTTGGAAAAAATTCACTTTTTTAAATAATAAAATAAGACAACAATAAATTTGGCCCAATTTTTTTACAAATTGTGAAAGATAATGTTACACCGAGTAAAATGATACCCAACATGTCACGCTTAAAAATTGCGCCTGCTCGTGGCATGGCGTCAAACTTTTACCTTTAAAAATCTCGATAGGCGACGTTTAAAAAATTCTACAGGTTGCATTTTTTGAGATATAGAGGAGGTCTAGGGCTAGAATTATTGCTCTCGCGCTAACGATCGCGGCGATACCTCACTTGTGTGGTTTGAACTCCGTTTTCATATGCAGGCGCTACTCGCGTATGCGTTCGCTTCTGCGCGTGAGCTCGTCGGTGCGGGGCGATTTAAAACTTTTTTTGGGGGTTTTCGTATTTATTTTTATTTATTTTACCAATTTTTAACACTGAGTGTAAAGAAAGCCTTCGCGCTATCGGGGAACTAGTGTCATAAAATCCAAAGTCCACAGTGTAAATACATAGAAATATCACTATAAATAAATATATAAATATATAAATATGTGGGGGGAAGCAGCAAAATCTAAAAGTGTTTACATTACACAAGTGACAATAAAAGTGTTGAAGTGATCAGCGCTACCCTAAAACAAACACTCCGTGATCATAAACAAACAAATAAATAAATAAATAAATGTCAGCATTGGCACTTGCACTTTATATGGTGATATTGGATGAATCACAGATCTATTTTGATGTACACTACAGCTCACTGAATGCATGTGTGAGCTCACCGATGGACTCTCATTTTCATATTTATTTATTTATTTATAGATATGCTGACATTTATTTATTTATTTGTTTATGATCACGTAGTGTTTGTTTTAGAGTAGCGCTGATCACTTCAACACTTTTACTTTCACTTCAATTTTTAACACTGAAAAAAAAAAAAATTAGCACTTTTATTCCTATTACAAGGAATGTAAACATCCCTTGTAATAGAAAAAAGCATGACAGGTCCTCTTAGGCCTCGTACACACGAGCGGATATGTCCGCTGAAAATGGTCCGATGGACCGTTTCAGCAGACATCTCCGATCGTGTGTATGGGCTAGCAGACAGATTTGTCCACCCGACAGATTTCAAAGCATGCTTTGAAATCTATCGGGTGGGAATGTGTCCGCCCGACATGTCTGCTGGTTAGTACACTTACCAGCAGACATGTCGTCCCGCACCGCCGCCGCCGAATGGATTCGGCGCATGCGCGGAAGTGTTTTACTTCCTGGTGCGGTGACGTGGCGGCGTCAACGTCACCGCCACGTCACCGCGCCGTCCGCCGGCGGGGAATTTGATCCGATGGTGTGTACACGCCATCGGACCAAACTCCAGATCGGACATATCCGATGGAAACGGTCCATGGACCGTTTTCATCGGATATGTCCGATCGTGTGTACAAGGCCTTAAATATGAGATCTGGGGTCAAAAAGACCTCACATCTCATATTTAGGCTTAAATGCAAAAAAAAAATGTAAAATGTAATTTTTTCAAATGACATAAAAAAAATGTCTCTGGGCGGGACTGACGTTTTGACGTCACTTCCACCCAGCAGAGCTATGGGGACGGATGAGGGAAATTTTTCCCTCACTCGCATCCCCACTGAGCACGGGAGAGGACCCGATCGCCTCCGCCGCTATCAACGGCTCCGGTAAGCGGCGGGGGGGCGCGGGAGCTCGGCGGGAGGGGGGGCCCCTCTCCCGCCACCGATAACGGCGATCTCGCGGCAAATCCGCCGCAGAGACAGCCGTTATGGTTTGACCGACCGCCCACTGAAGAGATGGACATCTTGGTTGTGGCAGCAGCTGCTGCCGTTACCGAGATATCCATCTTTAACCACTTGAATCTCCGTGTATAGTCAAATGACGGTGGCAAAGGGGATCTGAATATCCCAGCCGCCGTCATTTGACGGCATCATCTTCTCCGGCCACTGGGGGGTGCGCGCGCGCCGATGGCGGCGGCGCGTCCCCGGCGCGTCCCCGAGATGCCGACGCGCGTGCCTGGCGGTCGCGATGTCCGCCAGGTACCCACCGATCGGCAGTTTTAGAGCAGGGACGTGTAAACACAGAGCTTCATGTCCTGTCAGGGAGAGGAGACTGATGCTGTGTCCCTTGTACATAGGGACACAGCATTGGTCACCTCCCCAGTCAGTCCCCTCCCCCCACACAGTTAGAACACACCCAGGATACACATTTAACCCCTTCCTCACCCCCTAGTGTTAACCCCTTCCCTGCCAGTCACATTTATACAGTAATCAGTGCGTTTTTATAGCACTGGTCGCTGTATAAATGTGAATGGTCCCAAAAATGTGTCAAAAGTGTTCGATGTGTCCGTCGCAATATCGTAGTCCTGGCAAAATTCGCAGATCGCTGTATTACTAGTAAAAAAAAAAAAAATTATAAAAAAATTGTCAGAATTCTATCCCTTATTTTGTAGCCACTTTAACCTTTGCGCAAACCAATTACTAAACGCTTATTGCGATATTTTTTTTTACCAAAAATATGTAGAATTCATATCGGCCTAAACTGAGAAAAAAAATAAAAAAAATGGGATTTTTATTATAGCAAAAAGTAAAAAATATTATGTTTTTTTTTTTAAATTGTCGCTCTTTTTTGTTTATAGGGCAAAAAATAAAAACCGCAGAGGTGATCAAATACCACCAAATAAAAGCTCTATTTGTGGGGAAAAAAGGACGTTCATTTTGTTTGTGAGGCACGTCGCACGACCGCACAATTTTAATTTAAAGCGACGCAGTGCTGAAAGCTGAAATTTCGTCTGGGCAGGAAGGGGGTATATGTGCCCAGTAAGCAAGTGGTTAAAGTGATGACGTATGACGACGCTGGGCGGTCGGCAAGTGGTTAATTATCTAACAAATACAAGTAGATTAATAAAGCATCATTAATAATAACAATAATAAAAGTTGCTGTATTAGCAGTATGGTGGCATTCCTTTGTTTGGACAGGTCACTGACTCCTGAGAAGTGTGACCATTTGACACTCTCCCTAGATTGTGTTTGCACATGTGCCTGCGCCTGTCTCCCTCTGTGCGCCTCGTGACAAAGTCACACTTCCAGAATAACTGCCCTGAACCCGGAGTCTGTGTGTGGATAACCCTGCAGTGCCCTCCATGAGCCCCACCACCCGTTACACATGACATGGACCTGTGCCACAAGTCATTGGACAAGGACAGACCTTTTTTCTATTATACTCAACCAGTCCCAAACTAGTGCGTAGGGATGGTGAGTTCTTTATATAGATGACATTCAATGTATACGTTACAGGCAATGTGTGAAATCAGGCATTCTAAAACGTGCCAGCGCTCGAGTACTAAAAGGACAAAATCGCACTTGGCGTCAAATAATCCGATAGGACTGTCAATAATGGTATTAATATCCCTGACCTTACAGTTGTCTACAGACAGAGGAATCTTCAAAGAACATATAAAACAAAAAGGGAGCATGCCGAGTCACCGACCTTGTGCAGTATCTTCAATAAAATCCTACTTCAGCCCCGGAAGATTTGGCTGCCCAATGACCGAGCCATTTTTAGTGATATTGCACCGCGTCGCTTTAACTGACAATTGCGTGGTCGTGAAATGCTGTACCCAAACAAAATTGACATTCTTTTTTCCCCACAAATAGAGCTTTCTTTTGGTGGTACTTTATCACCTCTGCGGTTTTTATTTTTTTAAACGAAAAAAGAGCAACAATTTGGAAAAAAACACAATGAGGGTCATTTACTAAAGGCAAATCCACTTTGCAATAAAAGTGCAAACTACAAGTGCAAACTACAAGTGCAAATTACAAGTGCACTTGAAATTGCACTGAAAGTTCACTTGGAAGTGCAGTCGCTGTAGATCCAAGGGGGACATGCAAGGAAAATAAAAAACATAATTTTAGTTTGCACATGATTGGATAATAAAATCAGCAGAGCTTCCCCTCATTTCAGGTCTACCCCTCAGATTTACAGCGACTGCACTTCCAAGTGCACTTTCAGTGCAATTTCAAGTGCTCTTTGCACTTGTAGTTTGCACTTGTAGTACAAAGTGGATTTGAGTTTTTTTTTATTTTAGGCTGATATGTATTCTTCTACATATTTTTGGTAAAAAAAATCGTAAAAAGGGTACACTGATTGGTTTGCGCAAAAGTTATAGCATCCACAAACTGTGGGAAAGATTTGTGGCGTTTATATGGCATTTTTATATATATATATTTTTTTTTTACTAGTAATAGCAGTGATCTGTGTTTTTTTGTACTATTGCGACGTTGTGGCGGACAGGTAGGACACTTTTGACACATTTTTGGGATTATTGACATTTACAGAGCGATCAGAGCTATAAATATGCACTGATTACTATGTAACTGTCACTGGCAGGGAAGGGGTTAACACTAAGGGGCGATCAAGGGGTTAACTGTGTTCCCTATTGTGTGTTCTAACTGTGGGGGGAACGGCACTGAATATAGGAGATGACAGATCATGTTTTCTAATTTGTAGAAAAATACAATCTGTCCTTCTCTCCTCAGACAGCACAGGCATTTGTGTGTTTACAACCACTTTAAAGAGGAAGTAAACCCTGATGGGTGTTACTTCCTCTTTGTTTCCCTGCAAAGGTAAAGCATAATGGGCTGGTATGCATGGCATAGTAGCCTATTATGTGACACTTACCTGCACGAGAAGCACGCTTTGTCACCGTCTTCCTTGTGAGTAGCGAGCGTCCATTCTTCACCCCTCTTCCTTCAGGGGCCGTGAACTCTGGCTCCGTAAGTGGCATGCACGTGGGAGCCTCCACGCACGGCATGACCCGAGTTAGAAACGGCACAGCGTGCCCTTTCCAACTCTGGCGCATGCACAGAAGAAACCGCTGTACAGCGATTTTTCAAATATCTCCTAGACCGTGCAGGTCTGGGAGATATTTCAAGCACCTACAGGTAAGCCTTAACCCTTTCACGCCGAGCGTACGCACATATGCGTCCTCGGGTTTCAGGGGTTATACTGGGATGATGCCTGCAGCTGCAGGCATCATCCCAGTACCGTTGTTTAGAGCCGGCGATTGGCTTTCCAAACATAACAACCGCTCGGTTGTTATGCCGGAGGAGCGGGAGGGGACATCCCCCCTCCCACCGCCTCTCGCCGCTCTGACCGGGCCTCCTGTCCCACCGGGAGACCCGATCCTCGATCCGACACGTCCTGTGTGCGGGCGCCGCTTTGATTCAGCCTGCATAGTGTAAACGCGGAAGCGACGTCATGACGTCACTTCCGGGTTTCTCAGATGTCAATGGCGCCGGATTTAAAAATACTTTGAAGTGTAAAGGAGGGACCGGTGGGGCTTTTAGACCCTCGATCCCTCCATAAAGAGTACCTGTCACCACCTATTACTGTCACAAGGGATGTTTACATTCCTTGTGACAGCAATAAAAGTAATCAAAATGTAAAAAAAAAAACACAATTTAATATTATAAAAATAAATAAAATAAATAAGAAAAAAAAATAAAAAATGTAAAGCTCCCCCCTCCCCGCTAGCTTGCGCAACAAAGAAAACGCATACGGAAGTCGCGCCCGTGTATGAAAACAGTGTTCAAATCACACATGTGAGGTATCGCCGCGATCGTGAGAGCAAGAGCAATAATTCTAGCACTAGACCTCCTCTGTACCGCTAACCTGGTAACCGTAAAAAAAAGTTTAAAGCGTCGCCTATGGAGATTTTTAGGTACTGTAGTTTGACGCCATTCCACGAGTGCGTGCAATTATAAAGCGTGACATGTTGGGTATCTATTTACTCGGCGCAACTTCATCTTTCACATTGTGCAAAAAAATTGGGCTAACTTTACTTTTTCATTTTTTTTTTAATTCATTAAAGTTAATTTTTCCCAAAAAGTTGCGTTTAAAACACCGCCGCACAAATACCGTGTGACATAAAATATTGCAACAATAGCCATTTTATTCTCTAGATTCTCTGCTAAAAAAATATATATATATAATGTTTGGGGGTTCTAGGTAATTTTCTAGCAAAAAATACAGATTTTAACTTGTAAACACCAAATGTCATAAATAGGCTTAGTCATGAAAGGGTTAATCTAGGCTTACCTGTAGGTTCAATTTGTTGTAAAGGGTTTACAACCACTTCAAGGCAGTGCTGGAAAATAATGGTGGACACACAAAATATTGTCACTTTGGGCCAAATTTGGACATTTTCATTTGTGTGTTAAGTTATTTTGAGGGGACAGCAAATTTACACTGTTATACAAGCTGTACACTCACTACTTTACATTGTAGCAAAGTGTAATTTCTTCAGTGTTGTCACATGAAAAGATAAAATAAAATATTTACAGAAATGTGAGGGGTGTACTTACTTTTGTGAGATACTGTAGTAACACACATGTATATTTAGTAGGTCAGCTTTGCCAGAACCCCAGAGAATCATGAGGGATTATTTTTTTGTTTTCATAATTTCAAGGAAAATTACAAAAGTTGTGGATCCTCCACTGTATACAGTACATACAAAAAGCATAGTAAATAATGGGAAAGAATAAGGCGTAAACCTATACACTTTACGGCTCCATTTTCTGCCCCGAGAATTTATCAAAGGTACATTTCTATACACAATTGTATATGCCTGAAGTACCCTACAGACAGGGCTATTGCTGATTTTACTTTAGCTTTAGTGAATGAGGTGAAGCTCTGCTGACGTCCAGAAATACTTTTATTTTTTTAATATATTTTCTTTGCATGTGATTGGGTATACTTTGCAAAGTGAAATTCACTACTATTACTAATCAAAAGAAAATGTCCTTGCATAGAAAACAGCCTCTTTGCTTTTAGTAACATAACCCCATTTTTTAAAGCTGAACTCGAGATTTAACCCCTTCCCGCCCATCCTATTCTAAAATTACGGCCAGGTGGCAGTCCTATTATCTTGGGTGGACATCATATGATGTTCTCCCAGGATCACTCCCCATGGGTTGTGCTCTGGAACAATCTGTCACCCGCTGTGTTCGTGGATGGATGACACATCAGCAGTGTTGCTCATCTTACTTTAAAAAAGTAGTTAGTTACAGTTACAAATTACTTCTCCGAAAAAGTAATTGTGTTAGTGACTCAGTTACTACATTGAAAAAGTAATTAGTTACTCAGCAAAGTAACTGAATTTTTTTTTTATATTCTACAATGCTTTGTTAAGAAGCAGATGACGGGCGCTTGCCAGGGAGCAGTGAGTTAATACTCCAAGACAAAAGAATGGCAGATCCTTGAGAGAAGAAAACCGGAAACAAATGGTGATCTCGTGTATATCCCAGCCTAGGTGCATCTGTCCCACCATGTATGTGCAGCTAATAGGACTTAAAACCCTTATCCATCTGCTATATATTACATCCAAATTATAAGCTGGATTAAAATGTATGTTTATAATATACATTCCCTTGACGTTTACAGAGTCTGTAATTTAAAATCGTATATTAGGCTTTATTAGAATTTTCTATAGTTTATTGTTTATTATTTTATTTATCCTATATAAGCTTTATTAGGTGCAAGGGATCTGGAATGGGGATGTCAGATTTTTCTTTGTTGTCTGATGAAGAGAGGAAATCACTGACCAAAAATAACCTGCTGATCATTGGTCTGTATAGGTGTCCTGCACTTACCATGTTGACCACTAGATGTCGCTGTGTAAACTGTGTTGTATAGGGAACGTTTGTTCTGTGGAACATTTTGTTCCGGCCATGTGTTCCCCGGATCATCGATCAGGTTGCGCACACAGTGTGTGTGATCGATGTGAGTTGTTCCCCGGTGATAGGTCAGTGTGAGGCGGATGGGGCTCATTGTATCCAGGGCTCCTTGCGAATGGGAGTTTTCAGACCGCTGTGACAGGCCATCACATTACTTACAACACTGCACATCAGTGTACCGTCCCACTACCAGTACCATGTGATTGCTGTGACTGATCACAGAAGATCACATGAGAACTGTACACAATGAATAGCTTTAAATTAATGCCATTCATTGGGTAATATTGTGATTGGTCACAGTGATCACATGGTATATACAGGGCCAATCACAGATAATCACAATACACACTGAATTAATCTATTTCATTCAGTAAAAATGATTGTTTATAACAGTAATATTTCCTAAAGATCCCTGTAAACTCACGTATTCAGGAAAGCCTACCCCACCTCTACCTAAGAACTGTACCTGAATCACCTCCATTAGATCATCCTCCACAGCTATTACCTTTTGTACCTCCCCCTCACTTTAGATCCACAAGCAGGGCCCTCCTATTCCTTATCCTATTCCAGGGCCTCTCCCTGACAGGACGTGGATCTCAGTGTTTACACACTGAGATCCACGGTCCTGCTCAGTTACTGGGCAATCGCGGGTGCCCGGCGGCCATCGCGACCGCCGGTTACACGCATCGTGTACCCAGTAACGCGAGCCGGGTGCACCCTAGTGGTTTTAAAAACGAGGACATCATATGACGTCCTGTCAGAATAACTGAGCTACCTTTCCACCATCAATTGACGACGGCTGGTAGTATAGTGGTTAAACTGTATTGTAATTGTACTGTCCCCCATTGTAAAGTGCTTTGCTATACAAATCCTGTATAATAATATTCACTGTTAAAAGCAATCCTTGTGTGTAAAAAATCAATAAAAAATTCTGATCACCTCCCCAGAGTAGAACAGTGTAACTATGGAAACTATTTATTGCTCGGTCACAATAGGTAAAAAGAAAAGGAAAAATATGAAATAAAGAAGAAATAAATATTGAAAAAATATTGAATTTTTTTTTACACACTGTCACCAGTGTACTTAACCACTTGCTTACTGGGCACATATACCCCCTTCCTGCCCAGGCGAAATTTCAGCTTTCAGCACTGCGTCGCTTTAAATTAAAATTGCGCGGTCGTGCGACGTGCCTTACAAACAAAATTGACGTCCTTTTTTTCCCCACAAATAGAGCTTTCTTTTGGTGGTATTTGAACGCCTCTGCGTTTTTTTTTTTGCGCTATAAACAAAAAAGAGCGACATATATTCTACATATTTTTGGTAAAAAAAACAATCGCAATAAGCGTATAGTAATTGGTTTGCGCAAAGGTTATAGTGGCGAGGAAATAAGGGATAGAATTCTTTTTTTTTACTAGTAATACGGCGATCTGCGAATTTTGTTAGGACTGCGATATTGCGACGGACACATCGGACACTTTTGACACATTTTTGGGACCATTCACATTTATACAGCGATCAGTGCTATAAAAACGCACTAATTACTGTATAAATGTGACTGGCAGTGAAGGGGTTAACACTAGGGGGTGAGGAAGGGGTTAAATGTGAGTCCTGGGTGTGTTCTAACTGTGTGGGGGGAGGGGGGTGACTGGGGGAGGTGACCGATGCTGTCTCCCTATGTACAAGAGAAACAGCATCTGTCTCCTCTCACTGACAGGATGTGGAGCTCTGTGTTTACACACAGAGCTCCACGTCCCTGCTCTAAAACTGCCGATCAGCGGGTATCTGGCGGACATCGCGACCGCCAGGCACGCGCATCGGCATCTCGGGGACGCGCCGGGTGCCCGCGTGCGCCGCCATCGGCGCGCGCGCCCCCCAGTGGCCGTAGAAAACGATGCCGTCAATTGACGGCAGCTTGGATATTCAGATCCCGTAAGCTGCCGTCAATTGACGATGAGCGGGGACTGAAGTGGTTAATCACCACCACACCATTTATATGATGACACTGTTCTGCACTGGTGACAGTATGTGAACAAAAATAAAAAATAAAAATGTAAAAAAAAATTGTGACAAAAAAAAATAATTCACAAAACTTGCCATGCCTCTTACTAAATACATTGGACTGTCTAATTTCCAAAATGGGCCATTTGGGGGTATTTGCCCTGTACTGACATTTTCGGCTCTCAGTACATCAGGATTCATCAATTTTCAGATATACTGTATAGATCATAATTTGTAGACTCTATAAACTTCATACAAACTAAATAACAAACAGTTATTTAGGTTATTTTCACCAAAGAAATGTAGCAAAATACATTTTTAATCATTTTTTTATTTTTTATTATAATTTTTAGTTTATTTAGCAAAAAATAATAAATAAATCAACATAAAAATTTCTATTTGTGCGAAAAAATTAGTAGTGTTGCATTACCTCACAATTGTCATTTAAACTGTGACAACACCGAAAGCTGAAAATCAGCTTGTTTTCAATATCTTGTTATAAAATGTTATATGCATTTTACAAATACATTTTTAAATACATACATTCATATATCTTAACTTATTCTTTTACAATTTCCCTGTTCTGGTCGCTGAAAATCGGCTTGGGCAGGAAGGGGGTGAAAGTGCCCAGTATTGAAGTGGGTAAAAGACACAAATTAATGCAGCTCTGTAATGATAAAAAAATAATAATACAAGCAGTGTAAGTACCTGGAATAACCTGGTATCAGCCTCTTGCAGGGCTGGAGTGTGAAAGGAAGATGCAGTACAAGAAGCCAATCAGTTCATGTGCTGACAAAAAGCATGCTGATAGCAGGAGAAAGTAGAGTGACAGAATGAGTTCACCGCTGTGCTGCTTCTTTTTTCACTGTCCAGTCACAGGCTGAGGGTGTGTGCAGGGTGACCTGGGCTTGGAGGAAGTGGGCTGAGGACATCTAGTGGCAGAAAAAAATACTGTGGTGGAAATCTCTGTATTGGAACTGAATATTTCAGCAAAAGCTGATTTGCTATTTTATCTTTTAATATGCTATTTATTTTAATTTTGTTATTTTTGGCTGGAGTTTAGTTTTAAATTCCTTTTTTGTTTTTGTTTCCAAAGGTCCACACTGCATGAAAGACATGGGACTTTTCCTATATATAGGGTGAACAGGAAGTACTATTCTTATTCCCATAATAATAAAAGTTATTTGTTTAACTTTTCCTTCAGTAGATTGAAGAATAGTGCAAGAAAAAAAAAATGTTTTTATGGAAAACAAGAAAAGCTGTTTCCTCCAACCTTTGGTGCCTTATTTATTTATAAGACCATGTCATAAAAGCTAGTACAATCAGATAGTAATGTAGCCACAGAAGAACATTGGGCTGTTCTATGTCTCTTACGATTCATCTAGAAAGTGCTCTATAAGATCCTGTATGAGAAAATGTAAGGGAAATTTATATTTTTTCCACATTTAAAAAAAAAAAAATATGTAAATACATTTATGAGTATGTATATATATTTAAAAACTTTTTTTTTTTATGTGTAGTTTGTAGTTATGTCTTTATATGGAGGCAAATGTTCGTTCGCCATATGGCCAACTTCTCTACAGTTTCTGAGCATTCAGAGCTCCTTCTAGTGGCTAAACTCTGCATTTAAAGTTCATCTTTGTAGAAAAAATAAAATAAATGCATGTTTATTTTGCAGGTAAAAAAGGTGTATTAATTTTTTATTTTTTGTTAGGAGCCTGCAAAGCATTGCACCTGTGGTTAGTAAATCATAAGTGCCATGTAGAGCTCTTGCAGACTGTCAGTGTAAGCTGTCTGCTCGTATGGGCAGGAAGATACACACTGACAGGAAGAGACAATAAACTACCAGAGCGCTCAACAGTGCCCCAGTAGTTCATTGAGAACTACAAGCCCATACCTCCCAACTTTGCAAAATTCCACTGTTTCACTTTTTTTTTCCTGCTATCAAAGTTGTTGAGCGAGGGGGTTGGACGGGGGGACCACTGGACGATCGGCCGACGTTACACATTACAGTTTACAAGGCTGGATGCCACCGACTGCCACCGGTCTCCTATCACGGGACTGCAGAAAAATAGGGTCTATGTGGGAAAGTCCCGCAGAATCCGTGCGTTTTGGGAGGTATGCAAGCCGTCAGCTGCAAAGGCTGCTGGCACTTCTAGTTACCACATTCACAGAAATCTGTGAATTAATGATGCAGCTGGGTGGGCCGAGCCCTGCACAGCCACGTCTTTTTAAAAATTGTGACAGCGAGTCCAGGGAGAAGTTCCCTTGCTTGCTGTCACAAGAGGGGATGGGGGGGGGGGGGTTCAGTGCTGCAAAAGTAATTTGTTACATATTGAACCCTGAATATGGTTGTAACATGTTACGAAAGGTGAACTTATCCTTTAAAGCAACGATGCCCAACCTTTTGAAGCGCGAGAGCCACTTAAAGTGTGATGTCACAATGTAGAGCAGGGGTGTCAAACTCAATTCAAACTCAATTTCAACGTGGGCCACATCAGCATTATGGTTGCCCTCAAAAGGGCCAGTTGTATCTGTAAGATTAGATATCCAGCGCATCCCTTCCCCTTGCATTTGATGTCAAGAGCCATCCCACCGTCAGAGTCCCCCCCTCTCCCTTACATCACAGTGCACCCCTTTCCTTATGCTGCTGCTTGGAAGAAGTTGGATGCATTGCTTGAAAGCAGAAAGTAAGGGTCTGGAGGATGACTGGAGAGGTGCGAGGACCGCATAAAATGGCCCACAGGCCTTGTGTTTGCCACCTCTAATGTAGAGTATAAGATTTTCTATCATCTGTGCCCAGTCTTGCCACACAGAGTTAATCCAGATCTGATCAATCCTCTTATTGTTCAGTGAAAATTAATAGATTTCCAGATAAAAACCTGTCTTAATAAAAAGTCAGTTTCTCTCTTCTTGCTTTGAGTGACAGGTTATTTACATATCTAGATTGGACATGTTTATCATATGTTATGTTATGTTTATCATAATATGAGGTGATCCAAAGTTCATTGTATATTACCAGGATGTGTTATGTGGGAGAGGGGTGGATTTCTCACTTTTTATACTTTGGATCACCTCATATTATGATAGCATCTGCCCGTACATCCCTGAATATGGGTGTAACATGTAACATGTTACAAAAGGTTAGCTTATCCTTAACCACTTAAGGACCGGACCAATTCGGCACTGCGTCGCTTTAACAGACAATTGCGCGGTCGTGCAACGTGGCTCCCAAACAAAATTTGCTTCCTTTTCTTCCCACAAATAGAGCTTTCTTTTGGTGGTATTTGATCGCCTCTGCGATTTTTATTTTTTGCGCTATATACAAAAATAGAAAAAAAATCAATCAATCAATCAATCAAAAATAAACTAAATTTTAGTCAAACATTTAGGCCAAAATTGATTTAGCCACATGTCTTTAGTAAAAAAAAAAATCACAATAAAAAAAACTAGCTACCTAGCGGGAACAGCGACACTAATACAGCGATCAGAAAAATGATCGCTTAGTGACGCTGGCAATAGGGAGTGACAGGGTTAACTAGGGCGGTGATCAAGGGGTTAAAACTTTATTAGGGGGGGTACGGGGGCTACCCTGAACCTAACACTGACTGCCTGTCACACTGACACTAAATACAGTAATCATACATATATGATTACTGCATTCAATGACACTGTGACAGGGGGAGGGGGGGTGATCGCAAGGGGTTAAGTCTGCCTGCGTGTAC
Organism: Rana kukunoris; assembly: GCA_029574335.1. NCBI lineage: Eukaryota > Metazoa > Chordata > Amphibia > Anura > Ranidae > Rana > Rana kukunoris. The sequence continues at coordinate 38,726,393 of CM056051.1, forward strand.
TGGTGTCAGTGTAGTGTTGTGCAAACTTACTGTGTGATGTGATCTCTCCTCAGCGGTGGTTGAAAAAAACACCGAGAGCAGAGATCACATCACTTCCTCCTTCCTGTGTTTACACAGGAGGAGGAAATGACACTGCAGGCGAGCGTGTGGATTGGCTGGGAGCGATCCGGAGGGGGCGGACAAAAACTAACCGCTGCCCCCTCAGCACGGATTGCTCCTACAGCCACCGGGACCACCGTATGTACCGAGGGGGAACCCGATCGGACCCCCGACCCACGTCAAGGCAGCCACGTACAGGTACATTGATGTGTCTGTCCGTGCCATTCTGCTGACGTAAATGTACATGCGGCGGTCCTTAAGGGGAAACCAGAACTGACTTCTTACTTGTCCAGACTAAAGCGAGCCATAAACGATTCAAATCAGCGGGGAGGGGGCGAGGGGGTGGCAATAACTGTATCCTAAAAATCCAACATGCAAGTTCGATGGGTGAACTTGGGTACAATCAGTCTGCCCATACATGGTTTGAATCTCGGCTGGTCCCTGATGGACTGGGCAAGGTTAATTGTACCTAAGTCGATCCATCAATCGACTTGGGTACAACCAATATGTTAGACTTTTAGACTCCCCGAAAGGGACTACTCCCTGCGCTCCCCCGCCGAGAGAACACAATGGCTCCGCAGGAAGAAAATAAAATTGTACCATCTATGGCCTGCCTTAGTAATTATGTTTCAACCAGCAGACCTCCATTTTCAAAGAAGGAGCTTTCATTCATAAATAAATGCTGAGCAAGACCAAGATGTCAAATTGACAGCTCAGCCCTGCAGATTACAGCGGGAGAGTGTCTGTGGTTAGTCATCAGAGCTCTGTGACAGCGGCTCTCTCAGCTCTGTTTATTCTGATCTAGATTGGGCAGCTGTCACTGACCGTGGAGCTCCACTGATTACAGAGGAAGAACGCTGCTCTCTCTGTGTAATCCACAGGACCAAGCTGTCAGTTTGACAGTTCAGTCTGAAATAATGCTTTGACATGGTTGCCTATCCCTGTCTTACAGGCCGCAATAGAAGGCCCATTTTTATTATTTTTTATTACTATTATTTTAGTTGATACATTTAAATGTGATGTTTTATATATGTTTAACTATGTATGTGCTTTCTTTATTTTACAAAAAAATGTTTTTTACAAAAGGTACACCCTTCACACAAGACTTCCAGAGCACTATAGATTTTCTGTAGGCTGAGCAGAAGCTGTTTTCTTCTAGACTCTCTGTCTTTCATCGAAAGCTCACACAGAGCTGTACAGAGATAAGGGTAGAGAGTCACTGCACTGTCTAAAGGTCATACATTATGCAATTTTCTTATTCGATTTCCTTTAGATTTACCTTCATTTGAGTAGTGTAAGGGCCTACTTGATTGCATACACATTGAAAGTGTTTAGGTTTGGATAGGATCAGAACTATTTGTGTGTTAGTACTTTTTCATTATTCTCCTATGTCTATTGATTGCTACATTTTGTATGCATCTATCGCTATTCCTGTTAATGTTGGCTAACTTGCTAATAAAATCTTTGTAAATGAAAGTGTTTAGGTTTGACCTCATATTATATGGTTTTGGTAAATCTAAAAGAAAATTGTACAAGAAAATTGTATGATGCAACGGATGGATCGAAATCTGCCCAATTCAGTAAGAGACCAACCAAATTTAGATCAGTATTTGGTCATCCGTTGGATCAATTTCTGTGAATGGGATAGGCTGAACATTTTCGCTTGATCAGCGGCTGCAGCCAATTCGCTGCAGCCACCAATCAGTGTATTCTGACAGCAGGGGTGTCGATTTTATGAATATAATGTCCCAGCTGAGGTTAGTCCTCCATCAACCTCATTTTGATTGAGGAATCTTTTTGTTTTGTTTTTGCATTTATTTCTTCAGCCTACTGGCTGAACGAAAAAACAAAACAAAAACTATACAAAAAATAAATAAAAATAAAAATAACCACATGTGGCCAGCTTCATATATATAAATTTCTACAAGCACACATTTTTTCGAAGAATGATCATCTTTATCTAAAAAACACCCTGAAGCTGGGTACCCATCCATATGGTGTGCGACTGATGCCAATGCATACTGCTCTGTCTTATTTACTTGTGTGCACATTTCAGCTTGAGCTACTGAGCTCTCAGAATGGGCTTTTGACATGTACACGCTGAGTTCATACTACAGCATTGCATTGCATTTGCACAAAACACATAGGCCTCGTACACATGACCGAGAATCTCGTTGTAAATGAAACGTTGTTTTCCTCAATGAGTTCCTTGTCAGGCTTGTCGAGAATCTTGTCAAGCTTTCCTTGCATACACACTGTCAAGACAAAATCTCGTTGTTCTCAAACGCGGTGACATACAACACATGCGACGGCACTATAAAGGGGAAGTTCGATTCCGCTGGCACAACCCTTGGGGCTGAATGAAACGTATATAATGAATGAAAACTTATATAGCGCTGCACATGCGAACTGAATCGCCTGCTTTTGCTAATCTCATGTCACTGCGTGTTAGTAAAAGTTTGGTAAGAGACGATTCACGCTTTTCAGTCTGTTACAGGGTGACGAATGTGATATCTCCATTATGAACGCTACTTTTACCGAAGGTGCGCTCCCGTCTCATACTTTATTCTGAGCATGCGCGGGTTTCTAAGCATACACACGAGCATGTTTCTCGTCGTAAACCAGCCCGACGAGAAACACGACGAGGAAATTGAGACTCCCTCCCGATGAGGAAAAAAGAGAACTTGTTCTCTTTTTTCCTCGTCGAGTTCCACGTCAGTTTTCTCAATGAAAAACATACACACGACCGTTTTCCTTGGCAAAAAAGCTCTGCCAACGTTTTTCTTATTGCATTTTTTGGGTAAAACGGTCGTGTGTACGAGGCCATACAGTATATTGATATGCTGTGGTGCCATTTATTTTGAATGACACATCAAATCACAGGCAAAGCACCTGCAACTGTGTTTTGTTTTTTTTAAGAAAAAGGTTACCTTGGCCACCCAATATAACAGTCACTTATGCACTCAAAGAAGGTGGGCCTAACCTGTTGGCTGAATATGAGAATGACGTTTTCTGATATGGAAAATGCCTTGTTTACTTGACCTAAAACTTTTTTGCATTTCGGTGTTTAAGGCCCCTTTCACACAGGCAGACCTGATTAGAATCTTCATTATCCTCTATGGAACGGCGGATGTAAACAGACTAGGGCTGTGGAAATTAAAGATGAATTCCTTGATTAATCGTTCATTTTGATCGGTACTAGTGGTGCAAAGGAACGTAAATGATCCGTGATCCGAACGGGTCACCATATGCGGATCGGCACACCACGGGATCCACAGAGCTCCGCTGCTGCTTCGGCCCTAGGAAAGGCCGCAGCTTTGGCCTTGATCCCAGGAGCGGTGGCCATCTTGGTCCACCCGGCGGCGGCCTAGGTGAACCTAGAGTTGCGCGCTGACGTCATCACCTGCTCGTTTTCGGCCGGCTTGAAGGGAATGATTAAAACCCCTTCATGTTCTTTTTTTATCATTTTACTTCCTGTAAGATTTCCTTTTACTTCCTGCCCTGTAGACAACAGGGAGCAAGAAGAAATATCTCCAACATGTGGGAAACCCCCTCTGGAGCTGCCCATACACCAACGTTCATTACATTTTACAGTTAATAGGGGTCAAATCAACAATAATTTTCAACCGTAGTGACAAAAAGAAAATCAAAGGAGCAGGATGGATAATTTTCCAAGAGGAAATTTCTAACAGTGAATGTGGCTTTCTTTTGGGAAATACCATTCATTCTAAAATCCAAATAAAAATGAATCAAAGCTGAATTTTCACATACACTATATTACCAGTAGTGTTGGGACACCTGCCTTTACACGCACATGAACTTTAATGGCATCCCAGTCTTAGTCCGTAGGGTTCAATATTGAGTTGGCCCTCCCTTTGCAGCTATAACAGCTTCAACTCTTCTGGGAAGACTGTCCACAAGGTTTAGGAGTTTGGCTATGGGAATGTTTGACCATTCTTCCAGAAGTGCATTTTTGAGGTCAGGCACTGGTGTTGAATGAGAAGGCCTGGCTCACAATGCCATAATTTATCCCAAAGGTGTTGAGGTCAGGACTCTGTGCAGGCTAGTCAGGTTCCTCCACCTCAAAGTCACTCATCCATGACTCTATGGACCTTGCTTTGTGCACTGGTGTGCAGTCATGTTGGAACAGGAAGGGGCCATTGCCAAACTGTTCCCACAAAGTTGGGGGCATGAAAATGCCCAAAATGTCTTGGTATGCTGACACCTTAAGTCCACGTACACACGATTGGTCCAACCCGATGAGAATGGTCCGATGGACCGTTTTTATCGGTTCACAGACTGATGGTCTGATGGTCTGATGTGCGTACACACCATCAGTTCAAAAACCGATCATGTCAGTACGCGGTGACGTAAAACACAACGACGTGCTGAAACAAATTAAGTTTAATGCTTCCAAGCATGCGTCGACTTGATTCAGAGCATGCGCGGGTTTTTGGACCGATGCTTTTGCGTACTAACCATCGGTTTGGACCGATGGTCAGGCGTCCATTGGTCCGATTTGAAAGCAAGTTTTAAAACTTTGGTCCGACGGACGACGGACCGATGGGCCGTACACACGGTCGGTTTAGACCGATGAAACTGGACTTAAGTCCATTTTCATCGGTTTGAACCGATCGTGTGTACGCGGCCTAAGAGTTTCCTTCACTGGAACTAAGGGGCCAAGCCCAAACCCTGAAAAAATAATTTGGACCATCCAAAGATGCGGTTTGCAGGACTTTTTTTACTGTCGGAGTAAATCGGAGACACCGCAGGCTTCGGTTTCAGAATAGTGACTCATAATGGGCTACTATGCGATGCAGCACAGTGGTGTAGTGGTTAGCACCTAGCAGCAAAAGAGTTGCTGGTTTGAATCCTGACCATGACACCATCTGCCTGGAGTTTGCATGTTCTCACCAGGGTTTACTTCCTCTTTAAAGTCAAAGTCCAGCTAACTCATTTAAGCAGTTACAGCAACAGTTTTGTTTTTTCTTTTTGAGTAAAACTTTTACATATAACGAATAAAAGCCGATCATCTTAAGCACCCCTGTCAGTGTTAAGTGGTTTGTTTCAACCTTCGTATTCCCGGTACACACGATCGGGCTTTTGACCAGCCAAATCACACCGGAATTCTATCGGAGAAAAATAGAATATATTCTATATCTAAACTCCGATGGAATTAATCTGAATTTCCGATGAAAAAACTCAGATGGTACTACACACGATCGGACTTTCGGTCAGTCTGACTTTTTCCATCGGAAATTCGATCGTGTGTATGCAGCCTAACTGACAGTTTTGATGGACAGCTTGGTCCATTAATCTCCTGAGCGGTATTCCCGAGTCTGGCTCAGGGGGGAATTTCAGTAACATTAGCGGTATCCCTGAGCTAGACTCGGGATCGCCTTGCAGTATCCAGGCAGAGTTACTTACCTTGTCCCCTGGATCCTGCGATGTCTATCTGCTGTGTGAGCGAGCTGTCTCCTCGCTCGATTCACACAGTGCCCAAGTGCCACCGAGCTCTGTTCCCTGCGACGTTACGACGCACGGGGGCGGAGATCGGTGCCAAATTCAAAAAAGTAAAAACACACAATAGATAAAGTATACTGTAATCTTACAGATTACAGTCTTGTCAACATAATTTCACAACCCTTTGTCCCTAGTGGTCTGCCCAGTGTCCTGCATGCACTTTTATATGATAAAAACTGTTCTTTCTGCCTGGAAACTGGAGATTGTCCATAGCAACCAAAAAGTGTCCCTTTATGTCAAAAGTGGTTTTAGAAAACAGCGATAATAAATTAGAATCACTTGCAGAATTGAGCGATATCGATTTGTGGGGAAATTTGTCATAAAAAAATAAAAGTAATGACAGCGACAATTCTGCAACTGAGCAAATTTCAGTGATTTTGATTTGATTACATTATTGAATAATTTTTATTATTATTATATTATTATTTGTTATACTTGTTTATAGTTATTTATTATATTATAATTTATTTTGTTTTTCAAACTTTATCATACCCGAGATGTCTACTAGACTCTTGTTTGGACAGATTTAAATGAGTTATTTCTAAGAATTACAGGCTTACAATGTAAAACGCCAAATTTCCATGCAAAATAATTGTACCGCTTTCAGCACCTAAAATCTGAAAGAATCATACCGCCAGGGAGGTTAAAGGAAGTTGGAAAAGACTCACTGGCTGGATCACCCAGGTGGAAAAAGAGGATAAAAAAAGAAGACGAATGCAGTCACAGCTAATGCCCTGTACACCAGTGGCGGCTGGTGCTCAAAATTTTTGGGGGGGCGCAAACGAAAAAAAAAATATTGCAGCCTCACTGTGCCCATCACATGCAGCCACTGTGCCATGCCACCAAATGTAGCCACTGTGCAATGCAGCCACTGTGCCATCAATTGTCACCACTGTGCCATGCCATCAAATGCAGCCACTGTGCCATCAATTGTCACCACTGTGCCATGCCATCAAATGCAGCCACTGTGCCATCAATTGTCACCACTGTGCCATGCCATCAAATGCAGCTACTGTGCCCATCAATTGTCACCAATGTGCCATGCCATCATATGCAGTCACTGTGCCATCAATTGTCACCAATGTGCTATGCCATCATTTGCAGTCACTGTGCCATCAATTGTCACCACTTGTGTCACTAATTGTGCCATGCCATCAAACGCCACCACTGTGCCATCAATTGTCACCAATGTGCCATGCCATCAAAAGCAGCTACTGTGCCCATCAATTGTCACCACTGTGCCATGCCATCAAATGCAGTCACTGTGCAATCAATTGTCACCACTGTGCCATGCCATCAAACGCCACCACTGTGCCATCAATTGTCACCACTGTGCCATGCCATCAAACGCAGTCACTGTGCCATCAATTGTCACCTCTCTGCCATGCCATCAAATGCAGTCACTGTGCCATCAATTGTCACCTCTCTGCCATGCCATCATATTCAGTCACTGTGCCATCAATTGTCACCACTGTGCCCGGCCTGTGCTCATTGTTGCCTCTGTGCCCCATGATGCCACTGTGCCCCATGCTTCTACTGTGCCCCATGCTGCCACTGTGCCCCATGCTGCCACTGTGCCCCATGCTGCCACTGTGCCCCATGCTGCCCCTTTCCCTGTAAAAAAATCACTTACCTGACGCTTCCATGTCCTCCCTCGATGTCTTCTGCCGCCCTGGAGAAGCTTCAGCCAATCAGGTTCCTGAAAACCAGAATCCGGGAACCTGATTGGCTGAAACGGCTGTCAGTCTAATGCAAGGACCGCAGATTGTCTGCGCTCCGAGCATAGACTTCCGAGAGCCGGAGGGCGGGACTGGAAAAGCCTATCAGAGCCACTGGCTTTGATAGGCAGTTCCCCTCAGCCAACCAGCTGTCACTATTCGGGTAACCGGCGTCCCATGTCCGGTTATACGAATAGACCAGGCAGCTGGCAACAGTAACACACGTCCAATGCATAGCATTGAACGTGTGCTACTTGCGAGAGGGGGTGGCGCTGCAGCGCCCTCTATAGACGGCCGCCAGAACTTCGGCTAAAATGTCAAAATGACATTTTAGCCGAATAAAAGTTCTTAAAGGGCCCGTTTTTGTTTTTTTTTAATTCTTTTTTTTTTTTGTGACTGCGGGAGGGGGGGCGGCGCCCGTGCGCCCATATGGGCGGGCCGCCACTGCTGTACACACAATCGGAAATATGATGCAAACAAAGGAAATTACCGTGCTAAAGGCCCTAAATAAGCTGCAACTAAGACGTGATATACACACCAAAAGTACAAGAAAAAAAATGTAGTTGCGCTAATTAATAATAACAAATAAATATAAAAATAATAACAAGTGATTAAGTGATTTAAACACTGTCCATTGAAGTGAATCACAAAAAAAATAGGTCATGTAAACAATCAAAAGTCCAATTGATCAAGGAAATCCTAATAAAGGTGCAATGAGTATTCCCCAGTGAATCATGAAAACCACCACCGACAGAGATCACCGTAAGGGATGTAAGCTTACCAGATGGCAAGCATAACCAGCTTGCGGCTGTAAACCCCAGCTCGGGCCTTTGTGATGGGACTGCAACACCGGCATATCAGATCCTCCAGGTTTTCATGAATGGCAGTAGGAAAAAACAAGGCTCACAATAGTGATGTACCGTAGATTATAGATAAGTTTAATAAAATAAATTGCACTTACAAGATATATTCTTCATAAAAGCATGGGATAAAAGTAAAGCCGGCCGGCTCTCACGAACGCCCGTGCCCCAGACGACGTCATTGTATGACGAAACGTACGTCGGGAAAGGAGACGTGCTGACGTGTGGCGTTACGGTCCTGTGTGGACGGGAGTTCGTGAGAGCCGGCCGGCTTTACTTTTATCCCATGCTTTTATGAAGAATATATCTTGTAAGTGCAATTTATTTTATTAAACTTATCTATATCCTACGGTACATCACTATTGTGAGCCTTGTTTTTTTCCCAGGGTCCTACTGCTATTCATGAAAACCTGGAGCATCTGATATACCGGATATCTGATGGAATCTAATCCGATGGATTTTTTCATCATATATCCGATGAAGCTGACTTTCATCAGTTTTGCCTACACACCATCAGGCAAAATTCAGATCGTGCCAAAACGCTACGACAAGCCGGAAAAAAAATTCAATGCTTCTGAGCATGCGTCGACTTGATTCTGAGCATGCGTGGATTTTTGAACGATAGAGTTCCACACAGACGATTGTTTTTTTCTATCGTTTTTTTTATCCATAGGACAAATGTAAAACATGTTCTATTTTTTTTTTCACATCGATGGAAATAAAACCGATGGGGCCCACACACGATTGGTTTGTCCGATGAAAATGGTCCATCCGTCTGTTTTTAGCGGACAAACCGATCGTGTGTCCAGGGCTTTAGAATTGGTAATTTGGAAAATAATACTTTTTTTGTTTTTGGGTTTGACACCGCTTTAGCTTATTAGTTGCAATAAGCAGTTGTCTGCTGATAGGAAGCCAGTTAATACCCAGGCATGGCTTTTATCTCAATCAGCATAACAGAATTCTTTTAACTCGGAATTAGTGTAATGATAAATGTCAGCATATCTTGATAGCACAGAGGGAGCTGTGACTACCTGTTCACATGGAAATGAGTGAGCAAACAACAAGCCAGCTACCTGCCATGATATTGCTGGGATGCTCATAGGGGGCAGAGACTAGAAGTCTGGCCTGAAAGATACAGAGACACTAATACACACAGAGGGTGCTCTAAATTACCCAACAGAGAGGCTAAGATTTGCCTGCTAATGTCTCATGATTACATGCTAATTGAACCTTTAAAATGCTAATCCAGAAGTTCAAGGAGTTCAAAGCTAGCGATCAGACTACACTGTGCAACACGTCACAGATCACACTACACTTCAGACTGAACTTGTATGTTAAATGTACCTAAGAAGAGTGTGCGTTTCATACAGCAGCCATTTTAGAGAAAATATATATATATATATATATATATATATATATATATATATATATATATATATATATATATATATATATATATATAATATATATATATATATATATATATATATATATATATATATATATTTTTTATTATTATTATTATTTTTTTTTTATATATAATGGTTACACCATATAAATTAAATATATATTTTATATATATATATATTTTTTTTTTTATTGTTATATATACATATTTATAAATAAATGTATGTGTGTATATATATATATATATATATACATATTTATAAATAAATGTATGTGTGTATGTATATATATATATATATATATATATATATATATATATATATATATATAAAATAAAATGTAAATATTTACATTTTATTTTATATATATATATATATATATATATATATATATATATATATATATATATATATATATATATATATATATATATATACACACATACATTTATTTATAAATATTTTTATTATTATTAATATTATTTTATTTTTTTATATAATTGTTACACTGTATAAATTAACTGCTTGTTTATTCCAAGGGAGATTGTAAAGGTTTTTTTTTTTTTTTTTTCTAAATAAGTTACCTTAATCTAGTGCAGTGGTCTCCAAACTGCAGCCCGAGAGCCGGATGCGGCCCTTTGCTTGCCTTTGATATGAGACACTATTCTGCCATCTGACACTGACAATGGGGCATTATTTCTCCCACTGACACAACTAATAGAGCACTATTCCTCCCTTTGATACCAGCAATGGGGCACTGTTCCTCCCCCTAATACCAGATGTTTACTAACAATGATGCCAGGAAAATTTCCACTCCCACTGGCTAAAGTCCGGCCCTCCAAGAGTCTGAAGGACAATAAACCAGCCCTTTGTTTAGAATGTTTGGAGACCCCTGATTTAGTGCATTGTTGGTTCACTTACCTTTACCTTCGATTTCCCTTCTAAATGTTTTTTTTTTCTTTGTCTAAATTTCTCACTTCCTGTTCCTCCTCAGTAAGCTGTTCTAAACGACTTTCCACCACTCAGATGATGGTAGAAAGCTTACTAAGGAGAAACAGGGAGTGAGAAATTCAAACAAAGAAAACAAAAAACATTTAGAAGGGAAATCGAAGGAAAAGGTAAGTTAACCAACAATGCGCTAGCTTAAAGGAACCTATTAAGAAAATAAAAGACGAACCTTTACAACCCCTTTAAGCCCCGTCCATTATGCAGCTTAAAGACCAGGCCACTTTTTGAGATTCGGCACTGCGTCGGTTTAACTGACAATTGCGTGGTCGTGCGGCGTGGCTCCCAAACAAAATTGACGTCCTTTTTTCCCCACAAATAGAGCTTTCCTTTGGTTGTATTTGATCACCTCTGCGGTTTTTATTTTTTGCGCTATAAACAACAATATGCTATTATAATATCCCCCAAAAATATATAAAACATTTTATTTTCCTCAGTTTAGGCCAATACGTATTCTTCTACCTATTTTTGGTAAAAAAATATTGCAATAAGCGTATATTGATTGGTTTGCGCAAAATGTATAGCATCTACCAAATAGGGGATAGTTTTATTGCATTTTTATTAATATTTTTTTTTTTTTAGTAATGGCGGCGATCAGCGATTTTTATCGTGACTGCGACATTATGGTGGACACATTGGACACTTTTCACACTATCTTGGGACCATTGTCATTTTTACAGCGAACCGTGCTATAAAAATGCACTGGTTACTGTAAAAATTACACTGGCAGTGAAGGAGTTAACCAAGAGTGGGCGCTGTAGGGGTTAAGTGTTCCCTAATGTGTGATTCTTACTGTGGGGGGGCTTGGCTTAGCGGGTGATGTCACTGATCGTCCTTCCCTATGACAGGTAACAGACGATCAGAGACAGCCACACTAGGAAGCACGGGGAGAGGTTTGTTTACACTTATCTCTCCCCATTCTTCCTCTCTGTGACCCGATCGCGGGACACCAGCAGCGATCGGGTCTGCTGTTCCAGTGGTAACGGTCACGAAGAAGAGGACCCGGACCCGCGGCTGGGCTCTTAAAAGGGACGTACATGTATGCCGTGCCATTCTGCAGGCATATATCGTCATGCGGTGGTCCTCAAGTGGTTAATTTACCCGATCCTCTGTGCCCCCAGCAGATGGTGCTCCCTGGCAACGGTCTATGCCTTGGACTATCTGTGCATCCGGGTCATTGAAGCCTCCTTTTCACATTGCTCATGGCCGCAGTGATAAGCCTTGTACACATGATCAGATTTTCCAACGGGAATTGTGTGATGACAGGCTGTTGGCGGAAAACCCGACCGTGTGTACGCTCCATAAGACAATTGTTGTCAAAATTTCCCGTGGACAATTGTCTGTTGTCGGATTACACAAGTCTGCCGGATAAAAGTCCAAAGTACAAACACGCATTCTCGGAATCAATGCTCACCAAACACGACATAAGCAGAAGGTGCCCAAAGGGTGACGCTAAAGAGCTGAAAAACCACGTAGTTTCATGTTTGTTGGCCGACAATTGTGTGCCATTTGTATGCAAGACAGGTTCCTGGCCAAGGCCCTTCGGACAAAAGTCCTCTGCTTTGTCCATTGAAAATCCGATTGTGCGTAAAAGGCTTTAGGTTCGACCCCCCTGCACATGCAATGCAAAAATTATTAAACCAGGTTTTTGAAAAATTAAAATTGACCTAATGGATGACAGCATTGAATACCAGCAACACATTATCCATGGAAATTTCTTTAACATTTTTACAACTGTAATGTTTTTATATGGAATGTTTATCCAATTTGTTAAGCAAGACAAAAAAAATGTACTTGATGGCTTAGAATTTATTAGATAGATAGATAGATAGATAGATAGATAGATAGATAGATAGATAGATAGATAGATAGATAGATAGATAGATAGATAGATAGATAGATAGATAGATAGATAGATAGATAGATAGATAGATAGATAGATAGATAGATAGATAGATAGATAGATAGATAGATAGATAGATAGATAGATAGATAGATAGATAGATAGATAGATAGATAGATAGATAGATAGATAGATAGATAGATAGATAGATAGATAGATAGATTTATATACCACACAACATATTTTTTAATACAGTAACATGGCCCGAAATATGCCACAGCCAGGGCTTCCAGGTGCTGTAAATACCAGAGTATTTTATGCTGTAATATACCCGTATATTCATTTGCATTCTCAAACTGGTGGCCCTCCAGCTGTTGTGAAACTACACGTCCCATGAGGCGTTGCAAGGCTGACAGTTACAATCATGACTCCCACAGGCAGAGGCTTGATGGGACTTATAGTTTTGCAACAACTGGAGGGCCACCAGTTTGAGCCCCCTGCTCTAGGTCCTTTTCACACCAGGAATCACACAGCGACGCACTTGCATTTCTCTGCAATTTTTGTGCAAATTGAGAGCAGCATCTTTGCAGCCCATTCATTTGAATAGACTGAAATGCCACTAAACTGCACTACTTTAACAAATGCACTGCAAACGGATCTCATGGTGCTTCTGTACCATGCAATCAGGTGCAGTCAAATGCACTGCATTTGCAACCTGCTTTTGGGGTGTCATTAGTATTGCACTGCAGATCACAAGGGCAGTGCATTTTAACACAGTGTGGGAAATGCGCACGGAAAGGAGGTTTTACGCATTTTTTTCTGGTGTGAATAGACACTGAATAGGCTGAAATGGCACCAAAAGTAGTGTATGCTTTTGGAAACTCATTTCAATACGCATCGTGTTGTACTTCGGTGCAATGTGATTCGGTGCCAGAAAACAAACTGCATTTGGGGTTTCATTAAAGCATTTGTTAACCTAAAAAAAAAAATGGATCCTGCTTCTTTAAAGCATTTTATACAGCACAGTTCTTGTGCTGTGTAATTTGGCCCCTGTAACACCTGAAAAACCTGACTGATCCTGCCAGTTTCAGCCCTCCCCCCTGTAAACTGAACACAGTATATCATTGCTGCTGAGCCCTGACACCATGGTCAGTTTATATGCCTCCATTATCCGCTGCTATCTGCAGCTCTCCTACATCTCCCTCCTCCCCCTCCCCTCCCTGCCTGTCAGCTCTATGTCCCCCCTCCCCTCCTGCTGCTGTAATAGCTCAGTAAAAATCACACAATCCCCTGGCTTTCATAATACTAAATGTCCTGTATGTGTGCCTTATTAAAAAAAAGCCGTTCTATACCTGATTTAAAGGGGTTATAATCCCTCGTGTTTCTTCACCTTAATGCAGCCTACTTACTAACCTGAGCCACAAACTTTCGTGGGCCCGACCCCGCGTCGTTCTCCCCATGGTTTCTCGGCTCTTCATTGGATAGATTGATAGCAGCGAAAGCCATTGGCTCCCGCTGTTGTCAATCAAATCTAATGACGTGGCCGCCAGGGGGCGGAGCCGAGTCATACACTCGACGGCTATGTACGCCGAGTACATACACGGGAGTGCGCCCGCAAGGTAAGAGAGCTTCCCAGAGGGGTTAGCTATTGCGGATAGAAGCCGCAAGAGCCGCTGAGGGACCGCAGAAGAGGATGTTCGGGGCTGCTCTGTGCAAAACAAACTGCACAACGGAGGTAAGCATGACTTGTTTGTTATTTTTATTTTTTTAACCTTAAATTATAGTATCACTTTAATAGCGCCACTCGGAGGTCATGTGACCGTCTGGCTCTCTCCTCCTACCAACTGACGTCAACGGGGGAATCTCGGCCCCCTCCTGCTGTACCTGTCATATCGGGAGAGAGGAAAGCCGGCCGGTCACGTGAGCGCCAACGCTATTAAATCAGGTATAGAATGTCTTTTTTTTAAATAAGGCGCACATACAGGACACTTAGTATTATGAAAGCCAGAGTATTGTGTGATTTTTACCATGTGGATTTACAACCACTTTAAATTAATATTGACATCCGCTGCAGATCGTAACTACAGCGTGTTTTGAACGCAGCGTGGGAAAGGCTTTCCAAACCATGCTCTGGTATGAACCAGTCCTTACTAAAGGAGTTGAGAATGTTCACACAATGCATAAAAATAAGCTACTGGACATAGCTTACATAGTAATAAAATGAATTTTATTTTAATATTTAATTTGATACAAATAAATAAACATTCAAATTACCCAACATAACACACACTGGCATAAATATACTATACAACATGTACACATTTGTTATGCAATGCAAACAAAGTCAATGCCAACACTCCACTCTTTTCTATAAAACATGTTTTGTTTGTGCAATGACTACAATATAATAAAAATATATACATATTTAAAATAGGAATATTGAAATTTTGTTTTTACTGAAGGAAGATTATGATAAAAGCATTTTTGTACATATATCTGTGCCCCCCAAGCAATTTTGCTCCCCACCTGCTCTGAGGCCCCATACACACGAGCGGACAGATTTGTTCAAATCTGTCCGTCCGACAGATTTGAACAAATCTGTCTGCTGGGATTTTGGTTTGCTCGCGTGTACACACGAGCAAACCAAAATCCCCGCCAGCAGACGGCGCGCTGACGTGTCGGTGACGTTGACGCCGCCACGTCACCGCACCAGGAAGTAAAACACTTCCACGCATGCGCCGAATCCATTCGGCGGCGGCGCGGCGGCGGTGCGGGACGACATGTCTGCTGGTAAGTGTACTAACCAGCAGACATGTCGGGCGGACACATTCCCACCCGATAGATTTCAAAGCATGCTTTGAAATCTGTCGGGTGGACAAATCTGTCCGCTAGCCCATACACACGATCGGAGATGTCTGCTGAAACGGTCCATCGGACCGTTTTCAGCGGACATATCCGCTTGTGTGTACGAGGCCTTAGACATACAATAAATATCAGCTAGACTTCAAATCAGTATCAGATCAGGCAGTGATTGTGATTGGTTGCCAGAGGTTACAGCATACCATTACCACTTACTGACTGGTTGCTAGAGGTTATAGCAAATCATTATCACTTACTGACTGGTTGCTAGAGGTTACAGCACACATTACTGCTCACTGATAAGTTGCTAGAGGTTACAGCACACAATTTCTTCTTGATTGGTTGCTAGAGATTACTGTACAGTAATACTGCTCACTGATTGCTTGTTAGAGGTTACAGCACATCATCTCTTCACTGCAGAGGGGCATGATATACATATGAATGCCGCCTTTATTTATATATGAATGCCGCCGACCTAATATATTTACATATGAATTCCGCCGCTATTTACATGTAAACACAGGATCTGCAGGTGAGTCATCTCTACAAAACAATAGGGCAGAGCTAGGCAGCATTAGTAGCAACATTTCACACTGAGATATCAGGACACAGCAAAGAACTAAAACTTCAAGGGACAAAATAATTTAAACTGGGATAGTTGGGAAATACGAGACAGCTGCTTTGGGCCCCACAACAATGACAGGGCCCAGGGCAGCTTTCCCTTCCCCTTCCCCTTTTGCCCTGCCTTAAAGATGGCCATGGTCTCAATGGCAATTGCTGTATTACAAGTTGCATTTATGGCAATCATATAGACCAGCCTTTCTTAACCTTTTTACCCCTGAGGAACCTTTGAAATTATGTTTAGTTCTTGTGGAACCTCTGCTGAAACCAATGCATTGCAGGAAGAATGCCCTCCTTACAGAAGGTAGTGGTCAGAATTCTACCCTTACAGATAGCTTAAAAAAAAATCATTGACATTATACTGCTTACTCAGCCATGTGGTGTTAGCCCTGGAACTATGCTGGCACCATCAATTAGGAGGTCAGTTAGGCACAGCTCGAGGAACCCCTTGCAAGCTCTAGAGCTGCCCTTTTCAACCAGGGTGTCCAGGCACCCTGGGGTGCCTTGAGGTTGCTTCAGGGGTGCCGTTGGCAAAACACCTAAAAATGTATCAAAAACTGTCTGGATGAAGCCTGCCTTTTAGTTACACAAAGCCATGGACCATTACGACTAGACACTGACATCCTAAGAACCAATAATGCCATCAGTTGATAAAGAGGATGTCTGTTGCCTCCACAGGATCCTTTTTTGACCCTTTTCTACCCCTCTCCCTTAGCACTGGGGTCACATCAGCTGACTAATAGAGGGAACTTGAGGGAGAAGAGAAAAATTGGAATACCAGTCAGTACCTGTGTGCAAAACTGTATCTGCTTTGGAAGAATACATCACCTCTAACATTGGGTGTCCTACATGGGTGGATGTTGCTGCATTATGTAAAACTTTAATGCCCTGTACACATGATCGGGCTTAAGCCCGACCAAACTCACATTGGAATTCCGAAGGAATTCCATCGGAGGAAAAGAGAACGTGTTCTTTATGTAAACTCCAACGGAATTCCTCTGAATATTCGATGGAAAAATGCAGATGGGCATACACGCGGTCGGAATTTCTGATGGAAAAAGTCCATCTGACTTTTTCCATCGGAAATTCTGATCGTGTGTACGAGGCATAATAGTATTTTTTTTACATTTTAGGGTGGGGTGCCTCATGACTGTCCATAATTTTAAAGGATGCCTTGGCTGAAAAAAGGTGGAGAAACCCTGCTCTGGCTAGAGGTACCCTAGAATGGTTGATGTTGAGAATGGTTGATGTAGTAATGCCTTTCAAATGTATGCTTTCATGCAGTAAAGAAGGTCATCTGTTGGTGGATTTGGAAGTACATATGGTATATTCAGAATTTCAAAACACATGGGAGGGGATTTACTAAAGCACTCTGAATCTGGCATCGTTTCTATGCACAGCGGGACCAGATTTTGCACATTCTGGTTTTAGTAAGTCTCCACCATGATTATATATACATGACGTATTGCATAATAAACCTAACTGTATGCAATTTACATAATTCCCTATTTGTGGCCATATAAGGATCACTACATTCTTTAAGCCTGCCTTGGTGACTGTGCTAGTCACACAAGTTTTTACATAATGTAGGCTACTGATAGACGGAGCCAGGAGTATAGCGGAACCATTACTGACATTCCCTCTGAATATGCATCCTTAAGCTGAAATAGACAATTTACATGTAATACAGGGTCAGACAGGAACATTCAGAATTATTATCTTTGGGAACAGTCTTTCAAGGATAGCCATCTAATTAAGATGCCTGCATGGTGCCGATAAAGGCAATCTGAGAGTCTGGGTTCCTCAAACAGCCGTCATTTTCCCTGAGATATTGAAGATGAGTTGAGTGTAGACCTGGAGCTTCTGTAACCTGAGCAAGAATAAAAAAGATTTGTAAGTGAGAATATTGCAATTTAAATACAGTTTAAATTATAAAAATTAGAATCCAGATACTGATAATTACAGTAGAATTGCAGGCAAAACTTTTGTTTAATTGTTGGATAGACTAAAGCAGGGCCGATCCTAGGCAGGGTGCACAGGGTGCATTGCACCCAGGCGCCTGCAGAGGTGGGGGCGCTGAACATCTAACAGACTCTTTAACAGAAGCCCTCTCTGTGTCCATCACAGAGGCCCCACTTCAGGTCCCAATAAAGTACTCTGCTTCTCTTCCTGTATTTTCTTTATTGTTAAGAGAGCATGTAAGGATCCCAGGTAAATGAAGACTTTGTGGGGGAACATCTCTGTGGTTGAGTCATTGCCATAGAAACATTTGTAAAGGGGTGGAGTTAGTAAAATGACGACGCCCATGTGGGGGCGCCAGAAATATTTCTGCACCTAGGCGTCTGTGACCCTAGGATCAGCCCTGGAATAAAGTATGGTTGTAACCCATATAAGGCTTTTTTTTGCCTATTTGGGAGATTTTCCTTTGTATCCTGTCCCATAGCCAAGACAGGAAATTAGAGAAAATGCCCCCAAAGTGAGGGTATCCATGGTTGTCACCAGAACTAGTGTCCCCAAAGGAAAGATTTATCCTCTATTTCTGTTCTGGTGGTCAGCAGTGCTGTTACACACATGATCGGATTTTCCGTTGGAAAAACCTTGGATATTTTTTCCCACAGAATTCCGCTCAAGCTTGGCTGTCATACACAGGGTCACATAAAAGTTCTCTGAACTGTCGACCGTCAAGAACACAGTGACATACAACACTACGACGAGCTGAGAAAATTTAAAATGCTATTTTTTTTTTTTGCTTGTAAACTACAAGCAAAAAAAAAAACATAGCATTTTTAATACAATAGAACTTCCAATATAAAACAAATCATGGTAGGGCAAAGAATATTAATGACATGTAATGTGCAGTAGCCCACAGCAACCAATGACATTTCAAATGTCATCATACTGTAGAAGACAGTACAATAAATGTAGATTGTTTACCAGCTGCTATGAATTACACGTATGCCCCGTACAGACCATCGGAAATTCCGACAGCAAAAGTCCGATGTGAGCTTTTGAACAGAAATTCGGACTGTGATTAGGCTCCATCAGACTTTTGCTGTCAGAATTTCAACCAGCTGGTTCTCAAATTTTCCGACGCAAAAAAATCCTATTGGAAAATTTGATCTTCTGTAGCATTTCAGACGCATCCAAAATTCAGACGCATGCTCGGAAGCGTTGTACTTAATTTTCTCAGCTCGTCGTAGTGTTGTATGTCACTGCGTTCTTGACGGTCGACAATTCAGAGAACTTTTATGTGACCCTGTGTATGACAGCCAAGCTTGAGCGAAATTCTGTGGGAAAAAATATCCAAGGTTTTTCCAACGGAAAATCCGATCATGTGTGTACGCGGCATAACAGCACTGCTCAATGCCTTATTGTTTTGGCATATGTCAATGTGACATATATATGTTGAATATTATTCAATACTTAATTAAAGGAAAAAAAACACTATGGGAATAAAAACACATTGGCCTGACAATAAACTTTGTAAGAGATAATATTTGATCCATCCCAATAGAGTGTCATTTTTTCTTCTTGTTTTTTTAAATTTTGATGTGTGGATTAGACCTGCCCATGCATGGTTAGATTAGTCCATTCAATGCTTCAGTATGTTAGCTGCAAGTGGCCATCCAAGATGATCATCAAATACGGCATATATGTATTTTTAGCATGGGTGCAAAAGGTTCATATTATTCGACAGTCAATAGAACCAGCTTTATGGAAATTGCATACTTGTGTAATGCTGGTCTCATGCAAGTATGTCTCCTCTCTAGATCATGAAGTAGAGGCATTCCCCACTTTTAAAGTGGTTGTAAACCCACTTTTTGACTTTTACCTACAGGTAAGCCTATAATAAGGCTTACCTGTAGGTATAAAGAATATCTCCTAAACCTGTACGGTTTAGGAGATATTGCCATCGCAATGCGCCACTGCGCAGGGGGGATCCTCGGCTGAAGGGCCGGCCGCCGCCGACCCTTGCTGGAATGAAATCTCTCCAGCTAATCAGAATGAGCTTCTAACCCCAGTTTGTTCAATTAAACTTTGGTAATTAAAACCTGGAGGCTCATGGGGTTTTATGCAAAAGGGAGCCTGATTTTGTGCTTTCCAGCTTTAGTAAATAAACTCCATTGCGTACTTCAAAGTGGGGTATGCCTGTATTCAGATACTTGAATTCCCTGAAAGCTAGGGGTAGAACATATTGGGGTTTATTTACTAAAACTGTTGAGTGCAAAATCTGGTGCAGCTGTGCATGGTAGCCAATCAGCTTCTAACTTCAGCTTGCTCAATTAAGCTTTGACAAAAGAAATAACCTGGAGTCTGATTGGTTTCTATGCAGAACTGCACCAGATTTAGCACTCTCCAGTTTTTGTAAATCAAGCCCATTATGTGTAGGGAAGGTCCAAAAATTGCGCTTCTCTGCAGGTAAGCAGACTGTGCATGCAAGTAACTGTTATGCAAAATACAATTAATTGGACAATCTGGCCAGAAAATTTAAATAATATAAATATTAAAATATATATTATTTTGCCTTACATTAAAGTGGTTGTAACCCCCCCCCCCCCCCCCTAAAAAAAAAAAAAGACAAAGGCACAAGACAAAGGCATAATGAACTAGTATGTGTGGCATACTAGCTCATTATGAAGTACTCATCTTAGATCAAAGCCCCCGGCGACATCGCTCCTGGAGTTACTTCTGGGTATCACAGGCTCCGGCGCTGTGATTGGCCAGAGCCGCGATGCAATAAGCACGGTAACGGCACACTAGCTGAAGCAACGGCACAGATGAGCCATTGCTTCAGTGCGCATGTGCCGATGACGTCGGCACATGCGGATACAGGGGATATCTCCTAAACCGTGCAGGTTTAGGAGATATTCTGGGTAGCTACAGGTCAGGCCTCGTACACACGACCGAGAATCTCGTCGTAAATCAAACATCGTTTTCCTCGACGAGTTTCTTGTCAGGCTTTCTTGCATACACACTGTCAAGACAAAATCTCGTCATTCTCAAACGCAGTGACGTACAACACGTACGATGGCAGGGGAAGTTCGATTCCACTGGCACAACCCTTGGGGCTGCTTTTACTAATCTCATGTTACTGCGTGTTAAGTAAAAGTTTCTCGTCGTAAACCAGCCCCACAAGAAACACGACGAGGAAACTGAGACTTCCGACGAGAAAAAAGAGAGCATGTTCTCTTTTTTTCTCGTCGAGATCCACGTCAGTTTTCTCAACGAAAAACATACACACGACCGTTTTTCTCGGCAAAAAAGCTCTGCCATCAATTTTCTTGATGGATTTTGTCGAGGAAAAACGGTCGTGTGTACGAGGCCTAAGCCTTATTATAGGCTTACCTGTAGTAACAAGTGGATTGTAAGGGTTTACAGCCACTTCAATGCATGCTAACCACATGAACATTATATTAGGCCTCGTACACACGAGGGGATATGTCTGCTGAAAACTGTCCGATGGACCGTTTCAGCAGACAAATCCGATCGTGTGTATGGGCTAGCGGACAGATTTGTCCATCGGACAAATTTCAAAGCATGCTTTGAAATTTGTCCGCTACAAACCTGTCCGTCGGATATGTCCGCTGGTTAGTACGGTAAACCAGCGGACATATCCTCCCACACATGCGTCGTATCCTGTGAATGGATCCGACGCATGCGCACGGAAGTGTTTACTTCCTGGTGCGTGACGTAGCGGTGACGTGGCGGCGTCAACGTCACCGCCGCGTCACCGACACGTCACCGCGCCGTCCGCCGGCGGGGAATTTTATCCGATGGTGTGTACACGCCATCGGATCAAACTCCAGATCGGACATATCCGATGGAAATGGTCCGCGGACCGTTTTCATTGGATATGTCCGATCGTGTGTACGAGGCCTTAGTGTAAAACAAGTTGTAAATGAACATAACCATATTCACTAGGGAGCAAGTAAAAACATATTACCTGGTATAAGTCTGTAAACCTTGAAGTATACGGAGTTGATATGCTGAAGTCAGAGAGGGGTTTATGACTTCTGTGATATGGCAATGGGGACATCCATGTTTCTCCTTGTATCTGGGATTGTTCAGGTTCTGCTGGGGAAATTCTGAAGCTCTCGCACTGCTGTGCTGGTTCATAGAAGAGGGAACTTTGTGACTGCGGCTGGCTGTGTTGATGTTGCCTGCATGTCTTTTCTTGGTAGCCCTCAGGCACCTGTAGATAGGCAGAATCCACATCTTGACAAGGTTCTCTTTTATGCTTCATTGTCTCTTCATTAAGACCGAGTAGCTTTGACAGATATGAAATGTAATTTATAGTCAGTCTCAAGGTTTCGATCTTGGTTAGATTACGCCCAGCTGGCACCACAGAGGGTGGCAGATATTTCCTCAGGTTATGAAGCGCCTTGGACAGATCCCTCATCCTCAACTTCTCCCGTTCACTGGCACTTTGTCTTTGAGGGCCAATCACTTTGCATCTCGATCTTCTGCCAGTCAGAGGAGATTTCTCTGTCTGGTGACAGGCCATGTTGACCATTGGATCTTGAAGATATTTGGCAAAGATTTCTTGACGTGAAGCGGAATGAGGATAGTTAGGCGACAGGAGAAAGGACCCTGTTGAAGATGTTGGAGACTGTGAGCCTGAAGAGGGATAAACCCACTCAGAGAGAAAAGAGCAGTCTTGTGGCATCATATAGAATAGGGTGGTCCAGACAGTTCTTCTCCTAAAGCTATGTCCTTGCTTGACAGTCAGCCAACTAATGAAAGTGCTTGGCTTCCCTAGGCTTTTATACAGAGTCCAGAGGTGTGAGGAGTCTTCTTCCCAGGACCAGAGATGTGTCAAAATCCACAGCCTTTTGAAAGGGTCACATGCAGGGGGTCTCTGGGAAAGTGAGCCCCATTTGCAAAAGTGTGAAATTTGTCTCCTTATGTCTCTAATTGATGCTACAGTGCACTCCTTATGTGTGGTGGGAACAATTATTACATACATGACAACTGCTAACTTTCTTACTTAATGTGTCTTTATCAGACCGTGAGAGTTGAAGACTGTCATAGAGGAGTTAAATAGTACTCTCAAAAATTGTTACCGAATATAGTTTATTTCATCATTTTTAGACTTTGTCGTCATTAAAAACATATTAAAGGGGTTGTAAAGGTTCCAATTTTTTTTTTAAATAAAAAACATGTCATACTTACCTCCACTGTGCAGCTCGTTTTGCACAGAGTGGCCCCGATCCTGGACTTCTGGGGTCCCTCCCAGCAAGAGCTAACCCCCTTCATGGGAAGCTCTCCCCCAAGGTGGTTAGCTTAAGGGCACACTCCCGTGATACAGCTGGAGGCTATAGTCGCCAACTGTATCACTCGGCCCCGCCCCCTGCGTGCCGCGTCGTTGATTAGATTGACAGCAGTGGGAGCCAATGGCTGAGCTGCTATCAATCTCCAATGAATAGCCGAGAACAGCCTGAAGACGGGCGAGTAGCCAGCGCGTAAACGATGCGGGACTTTCGAGGGCTCAGGTAAATATACCGGGGGGGTTGTAAGCACCGAATGTTTTTTCACCTTAAGGCATAGGATGTATTAACCTCCCTGGCGGTATGATTATTTCAGATTTTTGGTGCTGAAAGTGGTACCATTATTTTGCAAGGAAATTTGGCTTTTTACATTGTAGGCCTGTAATTCTTAGGAATAACTCACTTAAATCTGACCAAACAAGAGTCTAGTAAACATCTCGGGTATGAATAATTTTTTTTTTTAAAACAAAATTATAATATAATAAATAATTATAAATAGTTATAACAAATAATAATATAATTATAATAAAAATAATTTAATAATGTAATCAACTCAAAATCACTGAAATTTGCTCAGTTGCAGAATTGTCGCTGTCGTTACTTTTATTTTTTTATGACGAATTTCCCCACAAATCGCTATCTCTCAATTCTGCAAGTGATTATAATTTATTATCGCTGTTTTCTAGCTGCTCTAAAACAATTTTTGACATAAAAGGACACTTTTGGTTGCTATGGACAATCTACAGTTTGCAGGCAGAAAGAACAGTTTTTATTATACAAAAGTACATGCAGGACACTGGGCAGACAACTAGGGACAGGGGGGGGGGGGTGTATTTTTTATGATAAATCTATAAGATTACAGTATAGTTTATGTACTGTGTTTGTTTACTTTTTTGAATTTGGCGCCGATCTCTGCCCCCGTAACATCGTAATGTCGCAGGGAACGGAGATTGGCAGGACACGGGTCACTGTGTGAACCGAGCGAGGACGCCGATCCCTCACACTGCAAGGAGGCATCACAGGATCCAGGGACAAGGTAAGTAACTTTGTCTCTGGCTGCTGCAAGGCGAGCCAGAGTCTGGTTCGGGGATACCGCTCTTGGTACAAAAATCTTACCCTGAGCCAGACTCGGGAATACCGCCAGGAGGGTTAAGGTGAAAAAACACGAAGCTTTACAACCCCTTTAAACGGTATTTTCCTACATTCTTGTAAGTCAAAAGTGTCAATAGGATGTTAGTATAAGAGTTTTTACTAAACTTCCCAATGTTCAACCAATATGTTGAAGGAAATAAAATAAAAAATTTCAACTCCCCCATCCACACATTTGAACCGGACAAATTTCAATCCATGTATGGCTGGCTTTAGTTATGCTACAATTGTACTGTTTAAAAAAAAAGGGGGGGGGGGTAAGATAAAAATGTTGTCAAAGGGGTTGTAAACCTTTGTGTCGTGTTTATTAGGATGCATTAAGGTGAAAAAACACCTTGGAGTGTCCGGCCCCTCAGCACCCCCATTTTACTTACCTGAGCCCCGAATTTCAGTGGGCGCCTTCCTACCATCCTTCTCTCCAGAGTCCCGGCTTTGATTGGATAGATTGATAGCAGCACAGCCATTAGCTCCCGCTGCTGTCAATCAAACCCAATGACGCAGGCCCTGGTGGGTGGGGCCGAGTCATACACTCGGCGTCTATTGATGCCGAGTGTATGACACAGGAGCACGCCCGCAAGGTAACCCCAGAGAGAAAGAGCTTCCCAGAGGGGGTTATCTAATGTGGGGAGGAGCTGCGAGAGCCCCCATGGGACCCCAGAACAGGTGGATTGGGGGCAAAATGAGTTGCAAAGTGGAGGTAAGTATTGTTATTTAAACAAAAAATTAACCTTTAGGCTCCTTACACACGGAGCGGTCCGTTTTCCGGTCCGCTCCGTGTGTCCGTCAGCTCAGCGGGGGGTCTCTGTGCAGGGACCGTCCTGTCTCTCCTCCGCTCTCCCCTATGGGGAGTCGGATGGAAACGGACCGTCTGTCCGTTTGCATCCGATCCGTTTGGCCGGACGGAAGAAAAATAGGACATTCTTCCGTCCGCAAAAACGGATGCGGATCTGGCGGACGTTAGCGGATGCATCATCCGCTAACGGATCTGCTCCCATAGGGAAGCATTGAGGTCCGTTACCGGACGTCCAAAAAACGGACGAACGGAACGGACATGTGAAAGGGCCCTTAGTGTCACTTTAGGCCTATAGCAACCGATCAGTGTGCATTCTTCCAGAGATCATTAAAAAGGATAGCTGTAAGATCTAAAATATCAAAATTATAGACTTGCAATAAGAGAACTACTCTACCCTTCCTCTAGATCAGGGGTTTCCAACCTTTTGACCTTTCCGGGACACGTTGGAAGAAGAGGAATTGTCTTGGGCCACACATAAAATGAAAAAACCATAAGGATAGCAAACCTCCAAATTTTCTAAGATGGGAATGAGGGACACCTATTAGTAAAAGTATGTAGGCATAGGACACACACCCTGCCACGGCCCCCTTAAAGGAGAATTGTACAAAAAAAATTGATTGTTTAACTGGTTGCCGACCGCCCGCCGTCATATTACTGAGGGAAGTCGGCTCTGCTGGGCGAGAGCCCGTAGCTATACGTCCGCTACTTTACGGCCACTAGGGGGCCCGTGCGCGCGTCCCCGATCGCCCCGAGTCCCGTGTGCGTGCCCGGCGGGTACGATCGCCGCCGGGCACACGCGATCGCTCGTTACAGAGCAAGGACCGGGAGCTGTGTGTGTAAACACACAGCTCCCGTTCCTGTCAGCAGGGGAAACGCTGATCTTCTGTTCATACAATGTATGAACAGAAGATCAGTGATTTCCCCTAGTGAGTCCACCCCCCCATACATTTAGAACACACCCAGGAACACACTTAACCCCTTCCCTGCCCCCTAGTGTTAACCCCTTCACTGACAATGGCATTTTTATAGTAATCCAATGCATTTTTATAGCACTGATCGCTATAAAAATGCCAATGGTCCCAAAAATGTGTCAAAAGTGTCCGAAGTGTCCGCTATAACGTTGCAGTACTGAAAAGAAGAAGGCTGATCGCCGCCATTACTAGTAAAAAAAAATATATAAATCAGGATGCCATAAAACTACCCCCTATTTTGTAAACGCTATAACTTTTGCGCAAACCAATCAATAAACGGTAATTGCGATTTTTTTTTTTTACGAAAAATATGTTGAAGAATACGTATCGGCTTAAACTAAGGAAAAAAAAAATGTTTTATATATTTTTTGGGGATATTTATTATAGCAAAATGTAAAAAAATATTGAATTTTTTTTTAAATTGTCGCTCTATTTTTGTTTATAGCGCAAAAAATAAAAACCGCAGAGATGATCAAATTCCACCAAAAGAAAGCTCTATTTGTGGGAAAAAAGGTACGCCAATTTTGTTTGGGAGCCACGTCACATGTCAGTTAAAACGACGCAGTGCCGAATCACAAAAAGTGCTCCGGTCATTGGGCAGCAATATGGTCCGGGGGTTAAGTGGTTAAACCCACAAGTGCTTTTTTTTACCACTACTAATTCCTGTTATATTGGCTTTTGGAATTTAGAAATCAGATGAAAGGTTTAGCAATGTAAAACACTTTTTGATAGATAGTGAATTTTGTATACAACTATATGGATCAGACCAAAATGAGGGATAAATAAAGTGGAATGAGGGACAGAGGGACTTACAGTAGTTCCAAATTAGGGACAGTCGCTTGAAATCAGGGACAGTTGGGAGCTATGGCCGGTAGCTGATAAGCATAACAATTTGGGCAGATCACAAGTTAACATTTTTTATATATACAGTATATGTATAAAAGAGAGCAGCATAAAAAGAATGCAATATTTGAAACTCATCAATATCTGGTTTGATGGATGGAGTAGCAATTCTCAATGAATTTTTGAGGTGCTCATCAGATATTTTGCCCTTCGTGTTCTTCATCCTTGTAAATAGTTGCTCACAAATATAAGTGCTGCTGAAAACTGATGAGATGAATAAGGTATGATTGTGAAGAGTGGGAGATTTTTCTTTGGGAAGAAAAAAAATATCAAATTTCATTAAAGAGACACTATTAAATTTGTATGTGGCAGTATGTATTTTCTAAGTGTAAACACATTTTTACAAAAAAATCCACAAAATCAATTTTTTTAAAGAATTTTATGATTTTGTTTTGGGCCACATTCATAACTGACTTGGGCCACATGTGGTCCTTGGGCCACAGGTTGGACACCCCTACTGTAGATTTAAAAAAGCCAGTTTTAGCTGGTCAGGCAGTTAAAGGGGTTGTAAAGGTTTGTGTATTTTCATCTTAATGCATCCTATGCATTAAGGTTAAAAAACACCTGGAAATCACGGGCCGCACAGCCCCCCATTTTACTTACCTGAGCCAGTTCACCTACTCGGCTCGTCCTCAGCGTCCTCTTCTCCACGGAGTCTCTGCATTGATTGGATAGATTGATAGCAGCGCAGCCATTGGCTCCCTCTGCTGTCAATCAGATCCAATGATGCGACCGCCAGGGGGCGGAACCGAGTCATACAATCGACGTCTATGGATGCCGAGAGAATGACATGGAAAAGGAAAAAAAAACCAAGGTGGGACTTTAACGGCAACAAAAAAGTAATATTCAATTTTTTTAACAATTTATACAAAAAAGGTTAAAATCATGGTTGATACGTTGGTGAGTGACTTGTCCACAATGGTCCAATAGGGCCCAACGCGTTTCGGGACTTCGTCCCTTCATCAGGGGCTAATGTCCGCGTGGAGTCACACTGTTTATAATACAAATAACCATATTTTAAAATATGTACATAGTTAGATTGAATTACATATCTATACAAAACAGAAGAACACAGTAAGTGTGCGGCATACAAATCATAACCGTCACCATATATGTAGACTCGTGGCTGAGCTGGCAAACATCCAGGCGGTGGCAGAAAACCTTTTCCATTTCATATAGGGATGTTGGTAACACATACAGGACTCTTTTTGATGTTATTCTATGTTCTAAGTGTATGACATGGGACCGCGCCCGCAAGGTAACCCCCTTGGGAGAGAGCTTCCCAGAGGGGGTTAGCTATTCCGGGGAGGAGCCCAGAGAGTCGCCGTGGGACCCCAGAAGAGGATGATCGGGGCCACTCTGTGCAAAACAAACTAAAAAAAAATGAACCTTTAGTACCACTTTAACCACTTCCATACAGGGCACTTATACACCTTCCCGCCCAAGCCAATTTTTAGCTTTCAGTGCTGTTGCACTTTGAATGACAATTGCGCGGTCATGCTACACAAACTAAAATTTTATCATTTTGTACCCACAAATAGAGCTTTCTTTTGGTGGTATTTTTATTTTCTGCAAAAAAATAAAAAAATGACCAAAATTTTTGAAAAAACAAAGTTTTTTTTGTTTCCGTTATAAAACATTGTAAATAAGTACGTTTTCTCCTTCATGAATGGGCACTGATGGTACTGCACTAACTGGCACTGATAAGGTGGCACTGATGGGCACTGATGAGGTGGCACTGATGTGGTGGCATTGATGATGGGCACCAATATGCGACACTGATGGGCAGCACAGATGGGAACTGATAGGCGGCACAGATAGGTGGCACGGATGGGCACAGATATGCGGCACAGATGGGTGCGGATAGGTGGCATGGATGAGCAGGGATAGGCAGCACGGATGGGCAGGGATAGGCGGCACGGATGGGCAGGGATAGGCGGCACGGATGGGCAGGGAAAGGCGGCACGGATGGGCAGGGATAGGCGACACATATGGGCACTGATAGGCGGCATGGCTGGGCACTGATAGGTGGCATGGATGGGCATAGATGTGTTGTACTAACTGTGTTGTACTAATGGATGCCAATCAGTGCCAAACAATGCCTGCCAATCAGTGATGCCCATTGTGGGCACTAATTGGCATCCATTGTGGCACTGATTGGTATCCATTGTGTCATCCCTGGTGGTCTAGGGTGGCATACCTTTTTTTTAAATCCCTGATGGTCCAGTGGGCATCCCTGGTGGTCCAGTGGGCATACTCGGGGGGGGGGGGGCTGTGCTGATAATCGATCAGCACAAACCCCCCCTGTCAGAGGAGCAGCCGATTGGCTCTCCTCTACTCGTGTGAGAGACACTTTAACTAGATCGGTGTTGCGGGGTGTCAGACTGACACCCTGCAACAACGATCGCCGCGATGCGCGCCCCCGGGGGCGTGCAGCGGCTCAATATTCTGACGACATCATATGACCTCCAGTCAGGATCTAGTAACCACTTTGCCGCCGTCAATCTGTCATTGGCGAGTGGCAAGTGGGTAAAGGGGTTATAAAGGTTTATTTTTTATTTTCTAAATAGGTTCCTTTAGGCTAGTGCATTGTGATTCACTTACCTTTTCCTTCGATTTCCCTTCTAAATGTTTTTTTTCTTTGTTTTCTTTGTCTGAATTTCTCACTTCCTGTTCCTCCTCAGTAAGCTGATCTGGCTGACTAACCCCCAGCCAGATGAGGGGGGCAAGCTTACTGAGGAGAAACAGGAAGTGAGAAATTCAGACAGAGAAAAAAAAAACATTCAGAAGGGAAATGGAAGGAAAAGGTAAGTGAATCACAATGCACTAGTTTAAAGGAACCTATTTAGAAAATAAAGACAAACCTTTACAACGCCTTTAAGTTAAGTATACAAACATATGTGTCCATGAATATGAAGGAAACCCTGTGGCTTTTATCACAAGCATAGAACTGCAATTTCAGCACAATAATCTGCAGCTCAGATTAGGCTAATTAAACTAGAGATAATAATAAAGTACTTATTGGCTTGAATGTTATGTACATTAAAATCCCATCTGAGAACACTTGTGGTTCATCAGTAGACCTATAATTAGTCAGCATTAGAGCATAATGTAGATCTCTGGAGACAAGTTCACCCTGAATACAAAAACATAGAGCAATTCTGAGGCCTTGAAGTTTGGATAGAAAAGATCCAATGTTCATTATACAGTTAAAAATAGATACAATGATTTAATTGAAGCTTGGCTAGATGATGGGATCCACCTAAAATCCAGAAGAGGACATAAGAAAAAAAAAAGGCCACCAATCTGCGAGATTGGATCATTGTTACCACATTTCTTCAGTATCCAAAGATATTCAATAGCGAGGTTGAAAAAAAAGACACAAGTCCAACTTATGTAGTTGTCCTATGATTACCATTTTCATAATATATGGGCCTAAAGCAGGGGTCCCAAAGTACCGGCCCGCGGGCCATTTGCGGCCCGCGGACCTGTTATAAATGGCCCGCAGGCAGGGCGGGGGGTGCTGCGGAAGTGGGGGGAATAGATTTTATTTATACGCAGAGTAGCGCAGGAAGAGTCTGTATACGCTGTCATAAGTTCACGTTTCTCTGATGTCACGCTGCGGCTGCTCCCCCCCCCCCCCCCAGCGCCCACCCCCCTCTCTTCTCGTCCA
This sequence comes from Rana kukunoris, assembly GCA_029574335.1. Lineage (NCBI taxonomy): Eukaryota > Metazoa > Chordata > Amphibia > Anura > Ranidae > Rana > Rana kukunoris. Next base: position 38,757,084 of record CM056051.1, read on the forward strand.
CCCCCTCTGCTTGTGATAACACCTGGGATGGACAAGAAGAGGGGGGGGGCGCCGGGGGGGGGGGGGGGGGGCGAGTAGCAGCCGCAGCGTGACATCAGAGAAAAGTGAACTTATGACAGACACTTCCTGCTTTACTCTGCATGAGAAGAAAACCACAGGTAAATGCTGACCTGTGCCCTCATGTACCCCGATTGTGCCCCCATGCCCCGATTGTGCCCCATGTGCTCTGATGTAACCTGATGTGCTGGGCTCTGTACCCTGGTGTGCTGTGTCCTGTGCCCTGTACCCTGATGTGCGATGTGCCCTGTACCCTGATGTGCGCTGTACCTTGATGTGCCCTGTACCCTGATGTGCCCTGTACCCTGATGTGCCCTGATGTGCCCTGTACCCTGATGTGCCCTGATGTGCCCTGTACCCTGATGTGCCCTGTACCCTGATGTGCGCTGTGCCATGTACCCTGATGTGCGCTGTGCCCTGTACCCTGATGTGCCCTGTTCCCTGATGTGCCCTGTACCCTGATGTGCCCTGTGCCCTGTACCCTGATGTGCCCTGTACCCTGATGTGCGCTGTGCCCTGTACCCTGATGTGCGCTGTGCCCTGTACGCTGATGTGCGCTGTGCCCTGTACACTGATGTGCACTGTACCCTGATGTGTTGGGCCCTGTAGCCTGATGTGCTGTGCCCTGATGGTGAGTGGTCATCATGCAGTGTAGTGGTCAGTGTGTAGGGGTCGGTGTGTAGGGGTCGGTGTGCAGTGTAGGGGTCAGTGTGCAGTGTAGGGGTCAGTGTGTAGGGGTCGGTGTGCAGTGTAGGGGTCAGTGTGCAGTGTAGAGGTCAGTGTGCAGTGGTCAGTGTGCAGTGTAGGGGTCGGTGTGCAGTGTAGGGGTCAGTGTGCAGTGTAGGGGTCAGTGTGCAGTGTAGGGGTCAGTGTGCAGTGTAGGGGTCAGTGTGCAGTGGTCAGTGTGCAGTGTAGGGGTCGGTGTGCAGTGTAGTGGTCAGGGTTAATAATGCGTCCGCTGACACCAGTACTGTTGTTTTTGAAGTTTGCATGCGGCCCCCCATGGGATATGAAAACTCGTCTTGTGGCCCTCAGGTAATTTGAGTTTGAGACCCCTGGCCTAAAGTGTAGCTCTTTGAGACAGATTTTAGTAGAGGTAAGTCCAGTCACTAAGATATTGTATATTCTTTAAAGGATAAATTCACTTCTTCACAAAAAAATAATAAATGCACATTTTTTTGCAGGTGAAAAAATATGCTTTTATTTTTATTATTTCTGGGGACCTGCAAAGCATTGCACCCACGATCAGCAGATTGTGAGCGTAATTTCACAGTCCTGCAGACTGTCTGTGTATCTGTCTGTACCTCCGATACGGGCAGGCAGTCACACCCAGACCGGAAGACTCAATGAACTACCACAGCGATCAACAGCTCCCTGGTAGTTCATTGAGAACTACCAGCTGACAAAGGCTGTTTGGACTTGTAGTTTTCACATTCACAGAACACTATGAATGGATGACGTGGGCAGGCAGAGCCCTATAAGGCTGAGTTTTCCTTAGATTGTGACAGTGAGCAGGGGGAGTAGATCTCCCGCTCACTGTCAAAATGGGCACCTGGGGGGTGCAGGAGCCAGTGCAATTGTAACATGTTACACGTTACACCCTGAATATGGGTGTAATATGTAGAATGTTACAAAAGAGAAACTTATCCCAATCTTTTTTTAAATGACATCTTTCATTAAGGGTTGATTTAGATATATGTGTTGTGGCAATGCACATTATATACATAAATACATTGCGGTGACATTCATTCTGAACAGCACCCAATGCACAAAGGCAACCCACATGCATTGCAAAGCGCTGCAACATATTGCAACATACCATAGGAAAATGACATGCCCAATATTTGGGTGTTTTTGGTGCTTCAGAAGCCTATTGGTTCACTGTGCTGCACTAATTCAATGCACATTAAAGGTTTTTTTTTTTTTTTTTCATAATAATCATCCTTTACCTGCAGACATTCCTCTTTTCACTCCCTCATTGTTTGTTTTTGCTATTTCTTCTCTGTTCTGTTCACTTCCTGCTTGTCTGATTGTTACTCACCACCGTGAAGGGAGGCTTTACTGCGGTGGTCAGTGATGTGCTCGCCCCCTCCTGGGAACTACATCTGTGTGGCAGGTCGCTCTCTATGTGTTAGAGACTTTAAGGAGGTGTGAATTACTGGGCGTGCCGCAATTCATACTGGGAAAAGTAGTTCTTACATGAACGAGCGCCGTAAACCAGGAAGTGAATGAGAGAGCAGAAACTAGAACGCCAGAGGTGATACAGATGAAGGAATTTATTAGGTATTTGCTCGTTTTTTAACAGAATCATTACACTATTCTGTCTGTCTACCTTGCAGACATTAATTTTAGGCAAAACATTTTTTTTTTCTTTACAACTCCTTTAATGCCTAACATAATGCAAGTTAAAGGGGTTGTAAAGGTTTGTTTTTTATTTTCTAAATAGGTTCCTTTAAGCTAGTGCATTGTTGGTTCACTTACCTTTTCCTTTGATTTCCCTTCTAATTTTTTTTTCTTTGTCTGAATTTCTCACTTCCTGTTTCTCCTCAGTAAGCTGTTCTGGATGACTAACCCCCAGTCAGAACGGCTCGGATGATGGGGGCAAGTTTACTGAGGAGACACAGGAAGTGAGAAATTTAGACAAAGAAAAAAACATTTAGAAATGAAATGGAAGGAAAGGGTAAGTGAACCAACAATGCACTAGCTTAAAGGAACCTATACAGAAAACAAAAACCGAACCTTTACAACCCCTTTAACGCATTAACACACCACACATTTGAAAGGGTCCTAAACAAATACTTGCTGTTCCAACCATGAAGGTCTTTCTTTAGGCACTTCCTGATACAGTATGGGGTGACAATGCTCCAAAGGAAACCATAAGCATCGGTGGAAAAAGTAATTGCATAGGCATCTTCTATTATTATTGCCCTCGCAAAGCCCACACTGGGGAATGTACATGCGGCTGCTATTGTAGTGTGTGTAGATAGACAAAGACTGTCACAGAGAAGCTGGAGGAGATGCAAAAAAAGTATGAAAACATGCTAAAAACAGTATTTAAAAAAAAACATGAAAAATGGTTTATGACATGCAGTGATTTAGAAAATGTCATCTATTTAGCGTTTAGATCTATTTTAATGTGTACTTCCACTTTCTCAACAAAAAATTAAATAACACCTATTCTATATGCAGCATTTCCGGCTTCCCCCCTCCTGTCGGCTGCTGCAGGGGATGTATCAGGATAGAGAGCAGGGAAGGACCCAATAAATATGTAATTTACCGGCCCCTTCATTTTCTGAATGGACAGAGTCAGTGAACAGTACTGATCACTGACTCTGTCCATTCATAACTGAAGAATAATAAACTGTGTTTACTACGCTTTGGTTTGGGAATGAACGGGGAGCTCTATACAGAACTATTCCTGCCCATTCATTCTGTGCAGCTGAGGTTGCAGAGATGGAGATTGAGGGATGTGTCCTCAATCTTATTTCTCTGTCTCAAAGTTGAAACATAAGAGGTCTGTTTAGACCCCTGATATTTCATCAAAACCTTCCAACAATAATAAGAGATAAAGTTGTAAAAATAAATAAATAAAATAAAGTAAAATAGTAAAAAAAAAAAAAAGAATTAAAAAGTAAAAAATAAACAACTACTGACACCAGTGGCGGAACTTCCAGCCTGACTTTCTGCCGCCGGGCTCAGAGGGAAGGGCCCCAGACAGGAAACAGGGAGGCCCTTCATGGTTTCTTGCATTGGGGCCCTGAAGGTTCTAGTTACACCTCTGGCTAGGTAGTTCACTTTACTTATGATCGGGTTGGGCAGATATGTTTGCCATAATTACCCTTATCTGTACTACGCAAGCAGATCTTCATTATCAATTGTAATTTGATTTGAACACTGTCGGGCCTAACAAACGGTCCCAGTTTTAGAAGCTGGGCTTCTTGCAATGTATGTTAAGAACAGACTTGGGACAGGCTCACTCTAACATTGTTCAAAAGAAGAAATATGCTTTAAAGCGTAACTCCACTTTTGTTGAGGAAAAAACATTCCCCTCTGGGTGATCTATGTACATTGCAAGGATTATAACAAACTTTGTTGCAGATTCCTACCTTTTGTTATTCTGAAAAAATCCCTGTATATTCCTTTGTGCCCCTGTGGTGAGTGAGTCTAATGGGAGTGGTTTTCTAATTATCAACCAGCTGCAGAGCACTAATGAGAAAAGCTGCAGGGCCTGAATCCCTTTAAAAGTGTTTCTATTGGTAATATCTCTCCAAAAATGACATTTTTGTTGCAGGGGATGCCTGAAATCTGACTTGTATCATAGTACAGACTTCTGTGAAAATCAATGAGCCAATTACACAGGCTAGGGGGCGTCCTGTATATATTCTGTGTACGGAACACCTTCAGGTAGCTTGCATAGCAATTTAACCACTACCCGACGGCCGTACGACTTTGTACGGCCACAGGGTGGTTCTACTTCTCTAACAGGCCGTGTTTTTACGGCCTCCGCTCCGCCAGGCCACTGGGGGCGCGCGAGCGCCGTCGTTGGCAGCGCGCGCGTGCCAGCCGCATCGCTGAGATGGCGATGCGCGTACCTGGCGGCCGCGATGTCCGCCAGGCACTCGGGCTCGGCGGCTACAGGGACAAGACGTGGATCTCTGTGTGTAAAAACACAGATCCATGTCCTGTCAGGGGAGAGAGGAGATTGATCTGTGTCCCTTGTACATAGGGACATAGATCGGTCACCTCCCCCAGTCAGTCCCCTTCCCTCACAGTTAGAACACAATTCAGGGTACACATTTAACCCCTTCCTCACCCCCTAGTGTTAACCCCTTCAATGCCAGTCACATTTATACAGTAATTAGTGCATATTTATAGCACTGATCGCTGTATAAATGTGAATGGCGCCAAAAATGTGTCAAAAGTGTCCGATGTCTCCACCATAATGTCGCAGTCATGAAAAAAATGCGGATCGCCGCCATTAGTAGTAAAAAAAATATTAATAAAAAATAATAATAATTCTGTCCCCTATTTTGTAAGCGCAATAACTTTTGCGCAAACCAGACGCTTATTGCAATTTTAGTTTTTTTACCAAAAATATGTAGAAGAATACATATCGCCTAGACTGAGAATTTTTTTTTTTAAATGGGCTATTTATTATAGCAACAAGTAAAATATATTGTTTTTTTTTTTTTTCAAAATTGTCGCTCTATTTTTGTTTATAGCGCAAAAAAATAAAAAAAACTCAGAGGTGATCAAATACCACCAAAAGAAAGCTCTATTTGTGGGGGAAAAAAGGACGTCAATTTTGTTTGGGAGCCACGTGGCACGACCGCGCAATTGTCAGTTAAAGCGACGCAGTGCCACACGCTGAAATTTCACCTGGTCAGGAAGGGGGTATACATGGTCAGTAAGGAAGTGGTTAAAGAAAATAACAGAGCTGCAGATTGACATTCAGTTACAATGTGACTTGTGTTACAATTATATACACTATATTATTATTTTTTTAATTTGCTATTTTGTTTTCCCCCCAAAAGTGGAGTTACTTTGGGGAAAAAATCTGTTTAATCTGTTTAATTCATTGGCTTTAACCAGAATAAATTCTAAAACATGAGGCAACTAGGATTCCAATGCCTTACAGGAGGGGTTATAAAGGTTCCTATGCAAGGTGAAAAAACATCTGACGTTTACCAGCCCCCAACCCCCCTGTTTTACTTACCTGAACCCTGGAAAGTCCCGCATTGAGAGTCTTTGCTTGGGGTTCTCAGCTCTTCATTGGATAGATTGATAGCAGCGCAGCCATTGGCTCACGCTGCTGTCAATCAAATTCAATGACGCGGGGGCGGGGTCGAGTCCTGCACTCAGCAGCTATGGACGCCGAATGCTAAAGAGCTGAAAAACCACATTGTTTTGTGTTTGTTGGCTAACAATTCTTTGCCGTTCGTATGCAATCCAAGTTCATGGCCAACGCCCTTCGGACAAAAGCCCTCCGCTTTGCCCGCAGAAAATCCAATCGTGTGTACCAGGCTTTACAGACAAGAGCCCACTTGTACGGCAAGCGCACTCAGCAGGAGACTTAAAATGTAATGTTATAGTTAGGACTGCAGTACACAGAGCGCCTTGACGGGGCCTGCAGCTTACACATGCATTTGCAAATGCGTGCAACCAAACCTCTGTTTTTAACGTACACTGTTAGATAGGTCATTTTGGTTGGTTGCTGATTGGTCGGTAAGTTTGAGCCTGGATATTCTATGTTTTTGCACTTAGAAGTGAAGTCGCTGTAGATCTAAGGGGGACATGCAGGGAAAATAAAAAACAGCATTTTAGCTTGCACATGATTGGATGGTAGAAATCAGTAGAGCTTCCCCTCATTTCAGATATTCCCCTCAGAGCTAAAGTGACTGCACTTCCAAGTACAGTTATAGTGCACAGTTGATTTGCCTTTAGTAAATAAACCCCATTGTATTCTCCCGCCGGGAAAAAACAGTGATTATTGCTACCGGCTATAGCAGCCGCTAGCGATAATTGCAAGTAAAACCGGGCAGGCTGGTATACCCAATTTGATCGATCAATCAACTTGGTACATTCAGCCTCCCATACACGGTTTGAATCTTGGTTGGTTCCTGCTGAACAGGCCGAGATTCAAACAGTCTATGGGTAGCCTAACTGTTAGCAGAAGTTGCCCAAAGGGTGGCGCTAAATAGCTGAAAAACCACATTGTTTTGTTTTTGTTGGCTAACAATTCTTTGCCGTTCGTATGCAATACAAGTTCATGGCCAACGTCCTTCGGACAAAAGCCCTCCGCAGGTAGGCAACATCTCCTATCTAAATTAGGCGCATCCAAACGCCGAACGTATTGCGCATGCGTCGACCATAGAAAAATCCCAGTGCGCATGCTCCGAATTATGATGGTGTTTTCGACGTGAACGTAATCAACGTAAATCCCCATTCACGGACGAGTTACGCAAACGACGCAAACGACGTAAACATTTTCAAATTTCCCGCGGTCACGACGTCCATACTTAACATAGGATGCGCCTGCTTTTGACAGCTTTATCTTTACGCCGGGAAACCCCTTACGGAAACGGTGTAAAGTGAATGCGTCGGGCCGGCGTATGTTCGTGAATTGGCGTATCTCGCTGATTTACATATTCTCGGCATAAATCAGCGGGAACGCCCCCAGCGGCAATTTTAAAATTACAGTTAAGATCCGACGGTATAATACAATTACGCCTGTCGGATCTTTGCTGCTAACCGGCATATCTTGTTTTCTGCATACAGAAAACAGATACGCCGGCGCAAAGTGTGAGTTATGCCGGCATAACTCTTTCTGAATCTGGCCCATAGTGCACAGTGGATTTGCCTTTAGTAAATAAACCCCATTGTATTCTCCCGTGAATATTGCTACCGGCTATAGCAGCCACTAGCGATAATTGCAAGTAAAACCGGGCAGGTTGGTTGTACCCAAGTTGATCGATCAATCAACTTGGTACATTCAGCCTCCCCATACACGGTTTGATTCTTGGTTGGTTCCTGCTGAACAGGCCGAGATTCAAAAAGTCTACGGGTGGCCTAACTGTTTTTGAAAACCGCTAAATCGATGGGTTTAGTTCTGCTGTAACTCAAAGACAAATGCCGCCATACAATAACTACTGCTATGTTGTGCTATAATAGAAGTCCAACTGAAGTTTTTGCATTGAACATTTTTCTATCAAAATGTCTAACATTCTTAGGATTTGTAAGACTAAACATATTAATCACGTGCAATTCGTAGTCATTACGAATCAAAATTCTAAAGAACTTTTCATTATTTGAAGATTTGGATGTATCCGAAACTCATAATCACAATAGTAATACATTTAAAAAATCCAAAATAATTTATAACAAAATCAGTTATATTAATTTCTTTACCTCAAATTACATGATGCGATAGTTTGGGCCTTTTGTTAATGTTTGAAGTGTCCAAAATTATGTAACAACATAATGAATGATTCAAATTCTGATACATTCGTTTTTATTCTAGTGAGCCGATTCTTTTTATTATCATAAAAAATGCACTACATATGAAATGGAAATACTGTTTATTGCAATAAATACACTAAGGGCTAATTTACAATTGCTTCGGCTTCAACACACTTGCTTCAAAACAAGGCTTCGGACGTGCTTTGTTAAAGCTCTCTGAAAGCCAGTCAAACCCCCTGTCACTAAATAAAATGGTTAGCTTACAGACTTGTTTACACCTTGCTTTTGCTTTGCTTCGGCTTTGCTTCAAAAATTATACCGCTTTAGTTGTGCTTCAAAGAGTCTTCCAAGCCTCCATAGAAGTCTATGGCAAAGCTTGCTTGAAGCCTCACTAAAGCCTTATCGAAGAACCACAAAGACTCACCGAAGGCTCATCAAAGCCCCATCAAAGCTCTACAAAAGCCTCATAGAAGCCCCACCAAAGCCTCATCAAAGCCCCACCAAAGGCTCATCGAAGCTCTACCAAAGCCTCATCAAAGCCCCACCAAAGCCTTATCGAAGCCCCACCAAAGCCTCATCAAAGCCCCACCAAAGGCTCATCCAAAGGCCACCTGCCAATCAGAAAGCTTTAACAAAGCCTGTTCAAAGCCTTGTGTTGAAGAAAGTGTAAACTAGCCCTAAGGTATAAAAGTAAAATAAGACAATTCCTACTTATTGAGTTTGGGTTGGATGGGGGTGGATATACCTGTACCTCTGAATCATAACATAACGCATGAATGTGTCCATTCCTTACTATCAGGATGCATCCGGCTCTAGTTGATATCCTCCAATCAGCTCATTGCATTTCTCTTTGTGGGTTGGTCTAGCAGGGAAGTCTCAGAGTTCATAAGTAACACCCCAAAATAAGGAATAAAGGCGTTAGGGCCCTTTCACACGGGGCGGATCGTAATGATCCGCCTCCGTGTATCCGCTTTAGCTCAGCGGGGATCCTCCGTAAAATCCCCGCTGAGCTGACGGCTGACAGGGCGGTCTCCACACACTGTGCAGGGACCGCCCTGTCTTTCCTCCGCTCTCCCCTATGGGGGGATCGGATGAACACGGACCGTATGTCCATATTCATCCGATCCGATCAGCCAGACGGAAGAAAAATAGGATTTTCTTCCGTCCGAAAAATCGGATCATTGCGGATGCGGACAATTACGGGTGTCGGCGCATGTTTATCCGCCGACACCCGTAATCACATAGGGACCAATGTATGTCCCGTTTTCATCCGCAAACGGATGGATGAAAATGCGGACATACGGTCCGCTCGTGTGAAAGGGCCCTTAAATCAATTATAACCAATCTTTCGAAACAACTTCCGAAAACACAAATCGGTTTGGAACAACGAATATACAAAACAAATCCGATTATAAGAAAGAAATCCGATTATACAAAACAAATTCTGAATAGGAATCAAACTAAACGACTATAAGGAAACAAAGATTAACGTAACAAATGAATCTGAAGCTAAACAAATTTTCCCGTCGTGCACATCTATGTTTATTATGATAGATTATGATTACGCTATACACAGACCTCTGAAAGATACTAAATACATAGATATCGTATGGTGGAAATGGTATGCACAGGATTTCCTATTGATGTGGACAATGTAAATCTCAGGTGTTTTGGGTAAGTCAGTCCGATAAGTCTTCCTCCTGAAATACACTACATCCCAGACAGAAATCTACAGCCTCGGGGCCCCTTTTCTTTATCCAGGCCTAATGGTAATTTGTTGTGTGGGAAGTGAAAACTGTAAACCTTATTAGCATGTGAGTACAGGGAAGTACCACCACAGCCACAGTAGTCTATTATCACTAATGAGCACTCCGACAAGTACAATGTTGATTTGCCGGTAGCGTGTGTCCTTTCATGTAGAGGCCATGATGTCATATATCGGTTTTATGTGCCTATACCAACTTGCCCTCTCTATTCCAGAAGAACGGCCTTCAGATTCCAATATCCACCCAATTAAAGGATATCTACACCCAAGACTAAAAGTCCAATGTATTGCAGCATACAGTTCTTAGATTTGGTGGTTGCATTAGATTATTTTTTTAATTCTCAAAAGAAGGGCGACCAAACTGATAAGAGGCATGGAGCTATGAAGAAAGATTAGATGAACTGAATTTATTCACTCTTGAGTAGGCATGTGCAAAAGTGAAAAATTTGTTTTGTTTCGTTTCAATTCGTCATTTAATAAATTTCGTTAAGTTAGGTTCGTTACATGTGTTGAATTCGTTTTCGGAATTCGTTCGTTTTCGACCGAATTTCGAAAAATACGGTCGAAATCGAAAATATTTCGACCGTTTTTCGAATTCGTTCGTTTTCGACCGAATTTCGAAAAAAACGGTCGAAATCGAAAATATTTCAACCAGATTAGAAAACAAATAGTCTCTTTTCGAATAGAATTTTTTTCGAATTAAATTCGAATTTTTTTTTTTTTTTTTTTTTTTTTTTTTTTTTCGAATTCCGATCGAATTTAGTCCGCGGGTATTCGATTCGGAATTCGAAAAAAAAAAATCGATTTCGACCATTTTTTTCGAAATTCGGTCGAAAATGAACGAATTCCGAAAACGGTCGAAATTTTTCGCTATTATAGCAATTCGGAAATTCGTATGCATCCGAATGTCCGAATAATGGAAAATTCGTCCGAATTTCGATTCGGAACGAAACGAAATGCACATGCCTACTCTTGAGAAGAAGAGATTATAGGGGGAAGATGATCTCTATGTATAAGTATATTAAGGGTCCATATAGTGAACTTGGTGTTGAGTTATTCACTTTACGGTCAACACTGAGGCTGCGTACACACGACCGAGGAACTCGACGGACGAAATACATCGTTTTCCTTGTTCGGCTGTCAAGGAACTCGTCGAGCCAAATTTTCCCATTCCCGTCGAGCAAAAAGAAGACATGCTCTCTTTTTGGCTCGCCGAGTTTCTCGACGGTTTTCTCGGCGAAAAGTGTACACACGACCGGTTTTCTCGGCAGAATACGTCTCCCATCAAGTTTCTTGATGGATTGTGTCGAGAAAACCGGTCGTGTGTACGTAACCTGACTTTTTACAACTAGAGGAAAAGAGATTTCATCTCCGAATACGGAAAGGTTTCTTTACAGTATGGCCTCGTACACACGTCCAAGAATCTCGTCAGGAAAAAACAGTCGTTTTTCCTGACGAGATTTTTGGCAAGAAACTCTTGCCGCCGGAGTGTACTGACTTTCATTTCAAAAGAACCGCAGTTCTCTTGAAAGGAAAGAACACGGTGACGTCATCGCGTATGACGAGCATGCGCTCGTCGCATTCGATGCCGTTGTGGCCATCTTGCTTCACCCTACCTATGCCGTGGAAGCTACCGCGCATGCGTCAAAGTCATTTTGATCATGCGCAGGTTTCCACGGCAACAGGTAAGTATACACACTCTCGGATTTCTCGTCAGGAAACAGGCTGACAAGAATCTCGACAAGAAAATAGAGAGCAGGTTCTCTTTTTTTTTTCGTCGAGATTCTGGCCAGATTTCCAGACGAGAAACCTGAATGCCTCGTACACACGAATGGGAATCTCGGCAAGAAGCAGTTTTCTTGCTGTTTTTTGCCGAGAAACCCGGTCATGTGTACGAGGTCTGTGGCCGCGTACACACGATCGAATATATCTGCTGAAACTGGTCCGACGGACCGTTTCAGCAGTCATCTCCGATCGTGTGTACGGGCTAGCGGACATGTTTTCCCAGCGGACAAATTTCAAAGCATGCTTTGAAATTTGTCCGCCGGAGAAATGTCTGTCGGATATGTCCGCTGGTCAGTACACTCACCAGCGGACAGAAATCTCTGCACATGCGTCGAATGGATTTGACGCATGCGTGGAAGTATTTTACTTCCTGGAGTGGTGACGTGGCGGCGTCAACGTCACCGCCACGTCACCGCGTCCTTAGCCTGAGGGGATTTTCATCCGATGGTGTGTACACGCCATCGGACCAAAATCCGATGAGACATGTCCGCTGGAAACGGTCCGTCGGACATGTTTGAGCGGATCTGTCTCATCGTGTGTACGCGGCCCAAGAGAATGTGGAACAGACTCCCTCCAGAGGTGGTTCTGGCCAGCTCAGTAGATTTCCTTAAGAAAGGTCTGAATTCTTTCCTTAATGTACATAATATAACTGGGTAGTGACATTTATAGGTAAAGTTGATCCAGGGAAAATCCGATTGCCTCTCGGGGGATCAGGAAGGAATTTGTTTCCCTGCTGTAGCAAATTGGATCATCGCTCTGCTGGGGTTTTTGCTTTCCTCTGGATCAACTGTGGGTATAGAATTGGGTATATGGGATTGTACGATATATATATATATTTTTTTTTTTTTATGGTTGAATTTTTTTTTTTTTTTAGCACAATATGTGTTGAACTTCAAGAATGCAGTGTCCTCCTCGTTTCCTGTACCTTCCTTCCTAGCTATCTTCTGTAAACTACCACTTGCCTTGTGCCCGTTGTAATGGAGATGAATAGAAACGGTCATGTTTGTAGACTATATCAGGAGAACAACCTAGGGCAGGGGTAGGCAACCTCAACCTCAGCCCTCCAGCTGTGGTGAAACTACAAATCCCATCATGCCTCTGCCTCTGGGAGTCATGCCTGTGATTGTTAGGGTCTTGCAATGTTTAATGGAACGTGTCGTTTCAAAACAGCTGGAGGGCCGAGGTTGCCTACCCTTTACCTATGGTATCTTCCATAGATACAGTGAAGACGTGACATAGCCACTAGTGTTGAGCAGAATATGCCATATTCGAATTCGCGATATATCTCGAATATATAGTCGAATATTCGACAGATATTCGCTAAATACGAATATTCGTGATATATTTTCGAAATGAAATGATTGCGAATTTTCGCTATCGCGAATGCGAATGCGATTGCGAATTGCGAATTGCGATTGCGAATATTCGAGAAATGCGGAATGGAGCACTCTGATTGGCACAGAATATTCGTGATATATTACAATATAAAATAATTGCGAATATTCGAGAAATGCGGAATGGAGCACTCTGATTGGCACAGAATATTCGTGATATATTACAATATAAAATAATTGCGAATATTCGGCAAATGCGGAAGGAGCACTCTGATTGGCTCAGAATATTCGTGATATATTACAATACACAATAATTGCGAATATTCGAGAAATGCGGAATGGAGCACTCTGATTGGCTCAGAATATTCGTGATATATTACAATACAAAATAATTTCGAAATTTCGAGAAATGCGGAATGGAGTACTCTGATTGGCTCAGAATATTCGTGATATATTACAATATAAAATAATCGCGCGATATCGCTATTTGCCGAATAATCGCATTGCGATTTTTCGGCAATATAAAATGAGCGCTGCAGCTACTCGGCCCAAGGTCTCTAATCATACCAGCAATGCTTTTAGACGTCGATGGGGATCTCTAGGATGTGATCTGTTCTAAAAAAAAATTTAAAACATTCGAATATTCGAAATAGCGAATATTCGCCGCGATATTCGCGTTATTCGCGAATACTCGAATATGCAATATTCGTAGCGAATATTCGCAATGCGAATATTCGTGAGCAACACTAATAGCCACACAGACAGGAAGTGTGTTATTTGCAGGATTACTGTGTAAAAATAAAGCAAAAGAAGCTTGGGAAAGAAAAGAAAACAAATTCAGCCACCACACCAAGGACCAGTAGGATGCAATAAAATATGTTTTTGGTGTTGGGTTGGGTTTGGATACACTTTAATGTTTTGGTACACTACTTTTTCTCACAATGATTGTAATGTTAATATATAACCATCCTATTGACTGATAACATGAGAAACATTACGTCTAACAATGTTCTCAATGCTGGCCTTAAACTGAAACGCCAACTCGCTATATTTGCTCAAACTAATAATTGAAGAATGCAAAAATGTCTTTAATTATTAATCATACTTAAAAAAAATATATATATATATAAGATAAATGGTTTTGCACACAGCAACCCTGGTCCTCCTGTTTTAGGGTCCCGTGCCAATGATCGTGGCTCCTCCCCTCTAACAAATACCCCCATAGAATGGCACTTGCTATAGGGGCACTCATGCAGACTTGATCCTGAGGTGGGTTCTGTGTGTCCATAGACACACACAACACAGCGTAGCCCCGCCTTGCGCTCTCTACTCACAGGCTGCGGGCTGTGATTGACAGCAGCAGGACCCAATGGCTCCTGCTGCTGCCTTTTTGTCCAGTGAGGAGAGACAGGGCAGAGAGAACCACTGCTCCTGGGCACAGCTCTGGAGTCGGTTTGGGCTCAGGTAAGTGGGCTGGGGGCTGAACACAGAAGGTTTTTGCATTAGTGTAAAAAACCTTCTGCCTTTACAACCACTTTAAGGCTTAGGCTAGTTTGAGTGAAATTACTCATTTCATCTTTGTTAACATTTTAAAGTGGACTTACGGGTTTATACTAACTAATCTTAAAGCTGCTCCCTCCCTCCTTCTAACACCTATACTAACTACCCTGTGGAAGAAAGATCAGTATACTTATCTAAATTCTTGGGCCACTCTGGTCCGGTCATATGATCGGCTCCCCTGTGTCCAGCGGTGGCTTCAGAGGAGAGCAGGGAGCGCCAACAACAGATGAGCCATAAGAAGTCTGTGGGTGATGTCACTGCTCAGGCCTTCCAGCCATTGTTGAGCGTTCTTGCCTCTCCCCTGTAGGCAGCACTGGATGACACAGGAAGATCATGTGACCAGACTGGAGAGGCCTAAAAATTGGTAAGGATTTACATCTTTCTTCCACAGGCAGGGGAGGACTGACAACTTATGGGGCCCCCGGGCAATAGAAGATCATGGGGCCCCCTCTGTCCCCACCCACACTCAAGCCACACCTGCAGGGAGACATGGGGGAGCACACAGGGGGACACTAGGGGAGGGAGAGCACAAAGGGGGACACTGGGGGGAGCACACTGGGGGAAGCACACAGGGGGACACTGGAGGGGGGAGAGCACACAGGGGGATGCTGGGGGAGCACACAGGGTAACACTGGGGGGTAGCACACAGAGGGAAACTATGGGGTAGCACACAGGGGGACACTGGAGGGGGAGAGCACACAGGGGGAGGCTATAGGGGAAGCACACAGGGGGACACTGGAGAGGGAGAGCACACAGGGGCACACTGTAGGGGGGGAGAACACAGAGGGGACACTACACTGGTGGGGGGCCCATACATCTTTACTCACCCCATCTTTCTCCTATGGCGGCCCTGGTGTCTCTATACTGAGCTTCACTCACCCGACACCTGTAATAATACCGCTAACGGAGCGCTGCTCCTCCCCGCTGGCCCCTCCTCTCTTCTCGTCCGTCCCAGCCAGGTGATGTCGCCATGCATACAGTACAAGCACCTGGGTGGATGGGAGGGAAGGAGGGGCTGGCGGGGAGCAGCGTGCCGATAGCAGTATTATTAGAGGTATCATTACTGCTTTAAGTGGCCTCTCATGGGGTTGGGCCCAGGCCCCTAACGGCCTTGGGCCCTCTGGTGGTGCCTAAGAGCCCAATGGGTCAGTCCGCCCCTGTCCACAAGGTATAGGTGTCAGGGGGGAAGCAGTAATAAAGATTCACCATATTCACTAAGCTAAGGAAAAATTCCCTTGGAGAGTCAAAATCCCCCTTTCTATTTGCCTTTAGTAGAGTAATACAATTACTCTCATCAAATTTTCAGATTTTAGGTTACTGTCCCTTCACGGGCATATTTATTCTTACTACTTTGTGGATTGTCCCTTTTGACAGTTAGGGATAAAGCAGAAATTCTCAACACTTTTCGCAAGTTCTCAGGTAAGCACCCATTGGTGTGCCTGTCACATCTTGATATATAAACCTGTTGGGTTCCTCTCTGAGTCATGTTTGGTTTAAGGGTTCCCACCATAACACTGAACCAATAGAGAGACCCAAAGAGCCGACAGGGCTAATCATAAGGTGTCAAAATCCTGACACTTGTCTAAATAAAAGAAGCACAAAAGTGAGAGTTCTTGAGGTTGTCAAAGGTATTTGAAGAGGTCAGAGGGCGAGGGAAAGTGTGGTATGGTATGACCTGGGATCAGATGTCAGGACAGGTTGAGAGGGAGGACATGAAGGTACAGGCGTATAGAGGATGCAGCCAATTTGCGAAAATAATACGTTTGAGAATTACAATGTAATTTTGAAATAATTGATTTACTAAAGGGGTGCTAAAGGTCACCAGAATACGGCAATGCTGGTGAATCTACACCGCGGCCTCAGATAGTGACATTTACTGCTACAGATGTTTGGTTAAGTAAGCTATACGTTTATTGGGCTTGTTTAATTTGGGATTTACATCGGTGGTTGTCAACGTTTGAGCTAAAGGGGCCTTAAATGCGGCCTCTGACATCCCAACACATAGGGCCAGATTCATAAAGAGTTACGACGGGGTATCAGTAGATATGCCGTCGTAATTCAGAACCTGCGCCGTCGTATCTTTAAGCGTATTCTCAAAGTTAGATACGCTTAAATGTTGCTAAGATACGACTGGCGTAAGTCTCCTACGCCGTCGTATCTTAGCTGCCTATTTACGCTGGCCGCTAGGGGCGTGTATGCTGATTTACGCCTAGAATATGTAAATCAGCCTATTCACGAACATACGCCCGGCCGTCGCAGTAAAGATACGCTGTTTACGTAAGGCGTTTTCAGGCGTAAAGATAAAGCTACAACAAGATGGCGCAGCCAATGTTAAGTATAGACGTCGGGACCGCGGTCAAATTTTTCACATTTTACGTCGTTTGCGTAACTCGTCCGTGAATGGGGCTGGACGTCAATTACGTTCATGTCAAAACCAATGAGTCTTAGCGGCGTAATTTGGAGCATGCGCACTGGGATACGTCCAGGAACAGAGTTTTTTTTTTTATGGCAAATCCACTTTGCACTACAAGTGCAAACTACAAGTGCAAACTACAAGTGCAACGTGCACTTGGAAGTGCAGTCGCTGTAAATCTGAGGGAGAGATCTGAAATGAAGGGAAGCTCTGCTGATTTTATCATCCAATCATGTACAAGCTAAGATGCTGTTTTTTATTTTCCTTGCATGTCCCCCTCAGATCTACAGTGACTGCACTTCCAAGTGCACTTTGCACTTGTAGTTTGCACTTGTAGTTTGCACTTGTAGTGCAAAGTGGATTTGACTTCCGTAAATAACCCCCAGAGAGTGTGAATATTGTTGGCTGGGGATATGCTTCAGAAGACAATATATGAAATATATTATGAAACTGGGACCAGGGCCTGTGCTACCACTAGGCAAACCAGGCAGCCCGACCACTGGGGTTCCTACTCTCTTCTCTCTGCAGCAAGCAGCTAAGTCTCAGCATCAGCCGGCAGTTACTGCTCTCTTTGCACATAGTGGGGATTATTTACAAAAGGCAAATCCACTATAAGTACAAACTACAAGTGCAAAGTGCACTTGAAATTGCACTGAAAGTGAGCTTGGATGTGCAGTCCCTGTAAATCTGAGGGATAGATCTGAAACGAGGGGAAGCTCTGCTGATTTTATCATCCAATCATGTGCAAGCTAAAATGCTGTTTTTTATTTTCCTTGCCCCCCTCAGATCTACAGCGACTGCACTTCCAAGTGCACTTTGCACTTGTAGTTTGCACTTGTAATGCAAAGTGGATTTGCCTTTTCGTAAATAAACCCCAGTGTGTCTGTGTCCCGACTCCCTAAAAAATGAAAGCAAGCAAACATTCATTGATGGGCACTGGTGAGGCTGCATTGATGGGCGCTAGACATGTGCATTCGTTTTCGTTAGAATGCATTTTCGTCCGAAAATCATTTTTTTTTGTTATTGTTTTAACAAACGATAAAAAAAAGAACAAGAAACAAAAACTCGAAAGATCTGACATAAAAAATGCTTTCTTTTCGTTTTCGTTGCGGTAAAAATTCGATATAGAGAGGTTCGACATTATAGAGAAAAGATTTGACATTATAGGGAAAAGATACGACACTATATAAATAATAGATTCGACATTACAGAGATTAGATTTCGATTTATGAGAAAATAGATTCGACATTATTACTAGTCATACAACATCAGAATTCTTGTAGGGGGAATATTCGAAGGAAATTTACGATTCGACGTAAAGATTTGACGTTCCGTCGAATATTTATTTGACCATTCGACAGAAACCAAGTATTATTGGATTTTCGGAAGAAAGATTTTCGGGAGTAACTAAATACATTTATTTTCCAAACGAAAACGAAAAAACGAAACAAAATATTCCAGTCTGCACATGTCTAATGGGCGCTGGTGAGGCTGCATTGATGGGCGCTGGTGGCTTTTCCTCACTCGCGTCTAATCAGTGCAGCCCCCCCCCGTGGGTGCCCACACTGGACCACCAGTAAAGCCGCCAGGACCACCAGGGAAGCTCCTAACACATGGATGGCCAGGTACGCCCCCCTTGGCCATCCACATATGCTAATACATACCCAATATATGCCAATCAGTGCCCACAAATGGGCACTGACTGGCAACATTATGGAACATATCAGATCAGTGATGCCCAGCAATGCCACCCATCAGTGCCACCTATCAGTGCCCACCTATCAGTGACCATCAGTGCCCATCATAAGTACCCATCAGTGCTATCCATAAGTGCCATCAGTGCTCATCAGTGCCGCCTATGATTGCCAATCAGTGCCACATATCAGTGCCGCCTATCAATGCCCATGAGTGCCGCCAATCAGTGCCCATCAGTGCTGCCTATCAGTTCCCATCAGTGCCATCTCATCAGTGCCCATTGGTGCCACCTTATCAGTGCCCGTCAGTGCAGCCATATCAGTACCCGTCATTGAAGAAGAAAACGTACTTATTTACAAACAAGATGAACAGAAACAAAGAAAAACTTTTTATTCTACATTTTCTGTCTTTTTTTTATTTGTTGCGCAAAAAAATAAAAATCGCAGAGGTAATCAAGTAATCAAGTAATCAAAAGAAAGCTCTATTTGTGGGAACAAAATGATGAAAAATGTGTTTGGGTACAGTGTAGCACGACCGCGCAATTGTCATGTAAACAGCGACAGCGCTGAAAGCTGAAAATTTGCTTGGGCCGGAAGAGGGTGTAAGTGTCTGGTATTGAAGTGGTTAATAAAAGCTGAAGATTTAAAAAGATGGATTTTTTTTTTCATTTAGTGATTTAGTGAAAAATATTT
Organism: Rana kukunoris; assembly: GCA_029574335.1. Taxonomy (NCBI): domain Eukaryota; kingdom Metazoa; phylum Chordata; class Amphibia; order Anura; family Ranidae; genus Rana; species Rana kukunoris. Next base: position 38,776,344 of record CM056051.1, read on the forward strand.
CCTTAACGATACACAATTTTTTTATTTTTTTTTAATAATTAGCTATGAAGATCCATGACTACATGATAGTTTTCTTTGTGGGAACGATGAAGAAGTCCATAAAGCAGTGACCCGGACAGGTACACATCATTGGGACAACAATCTGGAAATGTACTGATTCCCAAGATAACACCTCGGGCTGAAGCGAGGACAGGTTTTGTGATGTCAGGCACTTGTGTCAACATGAGGGTGAGGTGTGAAGTGGTCACACTTCTTCTAACCGGCCAGAGGCAGTCAAATCATTGCAGGACCGAGACAGGTCTGGGAAGAGCGAGTGTGCCTGGCAAGAGTTTAGGAAACCAACTGACCTGACCTTGTTTTGACATAAAATGTCCTTCACGCTGCTTTCCCATACGTTCTTCCTGGTATGGTGACACCAAAATGGAAGAGGATTAAAAAAACTAAAAATAAATAAAAAATAAAAACCAATAAAAAAAAATATTTGCCTACAATAATATAGAGCAAATAAAAATAAAAATTCATATATATATATATATATATATATATATATATATATTATACACACACACAATATACTACCAAAAGTATTGGGACACCTGCTTTTAGGCCTCGTACACACGACCGAGGAAATCGTCGTAAAAGAAATATCGTTTTCCTTGACGAGTTCCTTGTCAGGCTTGTCGAGAATCTTGTCAAGCTTTCTTTGCGTACACACTGTCAAGAAAAAATCCCGTCATTCTCAAACGCGGTGACGTACAACACGTATGACGGCACTATAAAGGGGAAGTTCGATTCCACTGGCACAACCCTTGGTGCTGTGTTTGCTAATCTCGTTTTAGTAAAAGTTTGGTAGGAGAGGATTTGCGCTTTTCAGTCTGTTACAGCGTGACGAATGTGCTATCTCCATTACGAACGCTACTTTTACCGAAGGTGCGCTCCCGTCTCATCCTATATTCTGAGCATGCGCGGGTTTCTAAGAATACACACGAACGTGTTTCTCGTCGTAAACCAGCCTGACGAGAAACACGACGAGGAAATTGAGACTCCCGACGAGGAAAAAGAAAGCTTGTTCTCTTTTTTTCTCGTCGAGTTCCTCGTCAGTTTTCTCGACGAAAAACATACACACGGCCGTTTTCCTCGGCAAACAAGCTCTGCCAGCATTTTTCTTGATGGATTCCTTTGAGGAAAACGGTTGTGTGTACGAGGTCTAACATGCACATTTGCCTACAGGGCACATTCACCCTCTTCCTGCCCAAGCCATTTTTCAGCTTTCAGCGCTGTCACACTTTGAATGACAAATGCAACACAACACTCTACCCAAGAAGAGGAACAAGTTTGGAAAAAAAAAACACAATATTTTTTACTTTTTGCTATAATAAATATCCATTTTTTTGTATTATTCAAATTTTTTCTCAGTTTAGGTCGATATGTATTCTTCTACATATTTTTGGTAAAGCGTATATTGATTGGTTTGCGCAAAAGTTATAGGGTCTACAAAATAGGGGATAGATATATAGCATTTTTTTTTTTTTACTAGCAGTGGCGGCGATCATTGATTTTATCGTGACTGAAAGATTGCGGCGGACACATCGGACACTTTTGACACATTTTTGGGACCATTCACATTTATACAGCGATCCCTGCTATAAAAATGCACTGATTACTGTATAAATGTGACTGGCAGGGAAGGGGTTAACACTTTGGGGCGATCAAGGGGTTAATGTATTCCCTATTCTTACTGTGGGGGGAGGGGAGTGACTGGGGGAGGTGACCAATGGTTGTCCCTATGTACAAGGGACACAGCATCGGTCCCCTCTCCCTGACAGGACGTGGAATAGAACTGTCAGTTTTTATTGTTGTCTGTGCCCCCATTAGGGAGACCCGCCCCCTCTCGATTTGTCCTGTTTCCCTTTAGCATTAAGGTGAAAGTAAAAGAAAATGCCACATTTTGGGTTGTCCCCAGAAAAGTAATAGAGATGAAATCTTCCACTCGTTTTGATATCTTGGGGGGTCCACAAGGGATTCCCTTAAAGCGGATGGCCCATTAATTTTTTTTTTTAAAAGCCAGCAGCTACGATTACTGCAGCTGCTGACTTTTAAAAATAGGACACTTACCTGTCCTGGAGTCCAGCGGCGTCCGCAGCAGAGGACGAGCGTTCGCTCGTCTCTCTGCTGCTCCCCCCTCCAACCACGGTGAGGGAACCAGGAAGTGAAGCGCTGCGGCTTCACTGCCCGGTTCCCTACGGCGCAGAGATTTTTTGCCAAAGAAAAACGGTCGTGTGTATGCTTTTCATCGAGAAAACTGTAGAGGAACTCGACAAGCAAAAAAAGAGAGCAAGTTCTCTTTTTCCTCTACGGGAGTCTCAATTTCCTCGTCGTGTTTCTCGTTGTGCTGGTTTTCCACGAGAAACACGTTGGTGTGTATGCTTAGGAACCCGCGCACCTTCTGAAAAAGTAGCGTTTGTAATGGAGATAGCACATTTGTCACGCTGTAACAGACTGAAAAGTGCAAATGTCTTTTACCAAACTTTTACCTAACACGCAGTAACATGTGATTAGCAAAAGCAGCCCCAAGGGTTGTGCCAGTGGAATCATATTCCCCCTGCCGTTGTATGTGTTGAATTTACCGCGTTTGAGAACGAGGAGATTTGGTCTTGGCTGTGTGTATGCAAAGACAGCTTGTCAAGTTTCTCGACAAGCCTAAGGGCCCTTTCACACGGTGCGGACCGTTTTTCGGTCCGCACCGTGTGAGTCCGTCGGCTCAGCGGGGGGTCCCGCTCAGCTGTCGGCGGACAGGGCGGTCCCCGCACACTGTGTGAAAGGGCCCTAACAAGGAACTCGTCGAGGAAAACGATGTGTCTTTTCCGACGAGTTCCTCGGTCGTGTGTACGAGGCCTAACTTTATCCAAAATGAAAAAAAAAGGCTTGTTTGTAGTTCTACTTTAAAAGAAAAGTATGGTTGTTTTTTTTTTTTTGCTAGTTATACTTACCTCAGTGGATGGAGCATCAGGCCGTCTCTGCACTGAGAACTGAGCCACCAAACGCAGCCGATGGCTCGGTTCTCACTCCTCCCCGAGCAGAGCGATGCTGACTGTCAGTCAGCATCGCTTCTGCTCTACTTCTCAGCGCTCATTGGAGTGCTGAGCCAAGGAGGGGCAGGGAGCGGCCGTCTTAGCGGCTCACTGAGTAGCTAAGACTGCCACCAATCAAGGCAGCTGGCAGATCCCGACTTGAAAGTTGGGATTACATGCTCCCCCCAACTGATGGCAGTGACGTCAGCGAAAAGAAGACTTCAGACCGATATCCGCTGAAAACGGGTCACAGGAGTGCAAAACCATTTACATTCCTGTGACCCAGAGGAGAAGCCGAGCCGAAAAAGCTCAGGCTGGACTTCTCCTTTAATTCTACTGCGATCCCATTTATATAGCAGGCCTGGATGGAATTTTAAGGGCTTTTAAGCAAAATTAGATGAATCAATGACGGCAATGTTACTATTTTTCTACATGCGTTTAAAAGAAAATCTAACCGTAGATGGCATGGCAAGCTTTAAAGTGGTTGTTAAGCCACGGAGTGTTTTTTCTACAATCCCCTCTGTTACATTAACTGATATATCCAGGGTAAGTGTCTTTGTAAAAATAAGCCGTGCTACATCTAATTTTATAGCGCTCTCCTTTCTCTCCTTTCCCAGTCTGACAGCTACAGTGGGAGGGGCTGAGAAACCCCTGCTAACGTCAGCCAGGAGGAGGAGAGAGATGAGCACCGCAACTACAAGTGCAAAGTGCACTTGAAATTGCGCTGAAAGTGCACTTGGAAGTGCGGTCGCTGTAAATCTAAGGGGAAGATCTGAAATGAGGTGAAGCTCTGCTGATTTTATTATCCAATCATGTGCAAGCAAAAATGCTGTTTTTTATTTTCCTTGCATGTCCCCCTCAGATCTACAGCGACTGCACTTCCAAGTGCACTTTCAGTGCAATTTCAAGTGCACTTTGCACTTGTAGTGCAAAGTGGATTTGCCTTCAGAAAATAATCCCCAGTGGCTTATTTTTACAAAACCACATACAGTACACTGGGATACATTGTTTTTTTTTTTACTACAGGCAAATCCACTTTGCACTACAAGTGCACTGCAAGTGCACTTGGAAGTGCAATCGTTTAGATCTGAGGGGGACATGCAAGAAAAAAAAAAAACAGCATTTTTGCTTATACATGATTGAATGATAAAATCAGCAGAGCTTCCCCTGATTTCATATCTTCCCCTCAAATCTACAGCGACTGCAGTGCACTTGTACTGCAGAGTAGATTTGCCTTTAGTAAATTAACCCCATTGTTTAGTGGGGATTGTAGAAAGAACATTCAGAAATTATAGCAGCAGTCGGAGCTGACAGGCAGGAGGGGGGGGCTGGGGAGAACAGAGGAGAGCTTCAGATGATGGAGGCATGTAAACTGAACATTGTGTCAGGGCTCAGCGGCCATGATAAATCGTGGTCAGATTACAGGAAGGAGGGCAGAACCAGGCAAGATCAACCAGGTATTTCAGGTGACACAGGGTGCCAAATAGCACAGCACAAGCACTGTACTGTTATTCATACTTTAAACAAACAGGTTTATTTTTTATTTTATTTTTATTGAGGTTACAAACACTTTAACCAGACCAATCTCTCACATACATACACAAGTATGCAGAGGTGCGTGCAGCTTATTGCATTAGGGTCTTTGATGTCAGTAGGGCCGTGGACAGTGGACAGGGGCGGACTGACAACTCATGGGGCCCCCGGGCAATAGGAGATTATGAGGCCCCCGGGCAACAGGAGACTATGGGACCCCCAGACAACAGATTATGGGGCCACACAGTATACACACACACACATACTGTATACATAGACAGACACACAATATACACACACCGTATACATACACACAGAATACACATACACACACTGAAAAAGTACTGGAGAGGCGGGGCAGCTATAATCTTGGTATTTTTTTTAAAACACAGATTTTTACATACTGTCCCAGGTTTTACTGAGGCTGGCAACCCTGATGGGCCCCCCTAGTGGCATGGGGTCCTCGGGCAGTTGCCGAGTGCCCCTGTCAGTAGATTTAAATTGTTATTATTTTAATAAAAAAAAAAAAATCGGGGTCATTGGTGCAATATCAGCAGGGGGACTCTGCGCCTCAAGCAGTGATTATGGTGTGCCCAGGCACAACCGGCACACCCCCTGCGTACTTGCATGCCTATGCAAGTACGTTGCTTGCATCAATGGTGTTGGTAGTAGCCATCCAAGAAAATTCTGAAATAGCATTGTGTGTATTGAAGACTAGTCTACTGGCTGGGGCTCTCTTTCAGAACGGGCATAAAGGTGTGATGGGGAATTTGCACTAGGATGCCAATACACAATTATGTCAGCACTGTGTGACTCAGGGGTTGGGGAGGATCTGGAAATGAACTGAAGCTCACTAATGAACAGCAGTTATCTGTGAAATGAGCTGCTAATAACTTTCATTCCTGTCACTCTAGGACTGGCTATGTTTGAAGTGCGAGCTTCTCTCTGTGATCTCTTGTAATCTTGTATTTGATGTCCCAACTCCTCTTTATCTGACTCTTGCTTCACTCACTTGCAAAGGTTTAGATAAGTGATTCCCGTCTGGGTGAAATCCTGTTATTGGGTACACTCAATGGGTCTTATTCACAAAAGTGTGAAAATCTTTAATCTTTGGAATTTTTAAAATAAAGCTGGTTGGATATGTGTGATCACTTCTCTGTATCTCATTTCACACGCAGCCTCCCTGGCGGCATGATTATGTCCGATTTTTCAATCTCAAAGCGGTACATTGTTGTGCGTAGAAATTCAGCGTTTTATTCTGTAGGCCTGTAATTCTTATGTGGCGTACACACGACCGTTTTCCAGGTTGTAAAAAATTAAGTTTTTTTTAAAATGTCATTAAAAACGATTGTGTGTGGGCTCCAGAACATTTTGAGCGATGTAAAAAATGGGCATTAAAAATTTAGAACTTGCTCTAATTTTTCACAAAGTTTTTAACGTTGTCGTTTTTAAAAATGGTCGTGTGTGGGCTTTAATGGCGTAAAAAAAACGCGCATGTTCAGAGGCAAGTTATGAGACGGGTGCGCTCGTTCTGGTAATTTACAGTTCATAATGGAGTAAGCACATTCATCACGCTGTAACAGACTGAAAAGAGCGAATCGTCTTTTACTAACACAAAATCAGCAAAAGCAGCCCAAAGGGTGGGGTCATCCGAATGGAACTTCCCCTTTATAGGGCCGTCGTACGTGTTGTGCGTCACCGTGCTTTGCTAGAGCATTTTTTTTTCCCGATCATGTGTAGGCAAGGCCGTTTTAATGATCGTGTTGTAAAAAACGTTGTTTGTTCTAGACCAGGAGTCTCCAAACTGCGTCTCGAGGGCCTTAATACGGCCCTTGGGGCACAATTCCTTCCATTGATATGAGGCACTATTCCTCCCATTGACACCAACAATGGGGCACTATATCTTCTACGGATAACAATGACGGGATACTATTGCTCCTACTATTAGAGGGAATACTCCTCCTCCTATTGACCACCAACCCTGAGGCTATATTTATTCTCACTGATGCTGGGCACGTGAAATTTTCTGCCCCTTTTGGCCACAATCCGGCCCTCCTATAGTCTGAAGGACAATAAAGTGGTTCTTTATATGAAAAGTTTGGAGACACCTGTTCCAGACCATTAAAAACGTCATTTTTTACAACCCGAAAAATTTGTACGTGGCATCAGTAATAACTCACTTAAATCTGTCCAAACAAGAGCCTAGTAGACATCTCGATAAAGTTTGATACACAAAATCATAAATTATAATATAATAAATAACTATAAATAATTATATAAAATAATAATATAATAATAATAAAATTATTTTCCGTGAATCACTATCGCTCAATTCTGCAAGTAATTCTAATTTATTATCGCTGTTTTCTAGCTGCTCTAAAACCACTCTTGACGTAAAGGGACACATTAAGGTCCTCATCAAAGTGCCCATTAGAGTCGTAGACATACAAAAAGAAGAGCCTGTGCTCAGACCAGAGCAGCACTCAGCCCCCAATGATACAGAACAAAAGAACAAGGGACTGTAGGGAGTGGTGCTTTCCGAAATAGTAAAACAAATGTATAAATAAAAGGTCCCCATCAGAGTCCCCCTTACATCTGAGTCCCCATTACGTTGGCCATAGGCGGTTTAAATCTTGGCTGGTTCAGCAGGGACCAGCCAAGATTCAAACCATCTGAGAGCAGGCTGAATGCACTCAAGTTGATTGATTGATCAGCTTGGGTACAACCAGCCTGTTGTATTTTAAATGTGATTATTGCCAGTGACTATTATAGCTGCTAGCAGTAATCACTGTTTTCTCCCAGTGGAAATGATCCAAAGCAATAAACGTGGGTGTATGACCTTTTGTTCTAGGTGCGCCTTAATACCAGCTCACAAGATTTCTGGCAGGATTAATAGGTATTTTGTGCACTTAGTAAACAGGAAAATGCTATATAGTAGGGGTATCCAAACTTTTTAAACCAAGGGCCAGTTTGCTTTCCTTTGGATTTTGGGGGGCTGGACTGTGGATATTGGGAGTAGAAAAGGTTCTGGCGTCAGTGGGTAAAAAGCGCCCCATTGTTGGTAACAGTGGGAGGACTTGTGCCCCATCGTTGGTGTCACTGGGCTCAATTGTTGGTGTCATTGGGAGAAATTGAGCCCTGTAGTTGTTGGTGTCAAATGAGCCCTATTGTTGGTGTCACTGGAGGCATTTTGCCCCATAAGTGGTGTCATTGGGCCCTATTGTTGGTGTCACTGGGAGGCATTTTGTCCCATAAGTGGTGTCATTGGTCCCTATAGTTGGTGTCACTGGGAGGCATTTTGCCCCATAAGTGGTGTCATTGGGCTCTATTGTTGGTGTCACTGGGAGGCATTTTGCCCCATAAGTGGTGTCATTGGGCTCTATTGTTGGTGTCACTGGGAGGCATTTTGCCCCATAGGTGGTGTCATTGGGCCCTATTGTTGGTGTCACTGGGAGGCATTTTTGGTGTCATTGGGCCAAATTGGGCCCCTTTATTAGCCAGTGGGGGGAATTATGCCCCCATTTTTGGTATCAGTGGATGAAATAATGCCCAAAGGGCCAGATAAAAGCAAGAAAGGGGCCACATTTGGCCCCTGGGCCGGAGTTTGGAGACCACTGGTATATAGAACAGATCAAAATGGACCAAATAAGATACGTTCATGGTTAGGGTTTGCATACACTTTAGGCAAATCAGGCCCATGATACTAAATTACATGTGTTTAACCAGTGTAGTACTTCCGATTTATCTGTACCACTCTCTGGCATTGAAACAATTATTATACTCATATATCCCAAATAAGTAACTGTTTTCAGAATCAAGAGAATTGTAGTTCTCAACCCCAAGCCCTCACATTGCTTTGCTTGTTAAAGAATTTGTCACCAAAGGAGGCAAACTGGTCACCTTTTGGTGTGCGTAGTGTGGGAATGCCCAGTTCACTGTGAAGTCTCCACACAGCAGCTGTAAATGGTGAGATGCCCCAGTGTGCTCTTTCCCAGGACCCGATGATGGACACTAACATAACCTGATAGAAATACTGATTTATCGTTTAATAAATTATTGCACAGAATATAGGTCAGCTATACCTTGGCTTCTAAATTCCATATGAAAGGCAAAGGAAGGAAACACAATTTGATTGGTTGATTTACTCAAACTGGAGAGTGCAAAATCTGGTGCAGATGTGCATGATAGGCAATCAGCTTCTAACTGAACCTCTTGTTCAATTAAAGAGGTTGTAAACCTCTCAGTGGAAGTTGTACCTATAGGTAAGAAAAAGGCTTACCTATAGGTACTGTATCTCCTCTACGCGCGCTGTTTAGTAAATATTTACTATGTTTTGCGCCAATGATGTCATTGGTGCATGCGCTGTAAAGAAAAAGCGCCCATTCCGTTTCTTCATGAGTGAGTGCCGTGACTGGCAGCTCCCACGCGCATGCGCTGGAGTGACGTCACGTAGCTCCGGACAGTCACAGTACCGGAGTCTGCGGCCCGGGGAGGAAGAGGGATGAACATGGATGCAGCCTGCAGCGGGGACAGCGCGGGCTTTGTTTACAGGTAAGTGTCAAATAATGTGCTAGTACATTATGCTTTTAGTTTGCAGGGACAAAGGAAGGAAGTAAAACCCATCAGAGTTTACGTCCTTTTTAAGCTTTGACAAAAAAATAAAAACTGAAAGCTGGTTTCTGCACCAGATTTAGCAAATCAACCCCATTGTTTAGACGTTTTTATTAAAAACTGTATTTTTTATATACAATTTTTCTGTTCACTTTATAATTTTCTGTATTCAACTATTTGAAGCCCCGTACACACTATCAGTTTTCCTGACGGTTTTCTCTTCAGGTTTACCAAAACCATCTAATATGAGGTCAAACCTCAAGAGTTTCAATTTGTATGCAATCAGGCAGGCCCTTGTACTACATGGTTTTGGTAAACCTGATGAGAAAACACTGAGGCAGCGTACACACGACCAAGGTTCTCGCTGAAAACCAGCGAGAACCTCGCTGGAAGCTGCATTCCAGCGAGGACCTCGGCCGTGTGCACGCTCTCGGCGAGCATCCCGTCGGGAAGCCCGTCGAGCAGAAATAGAGAGCACGCTCTCTATTTGCTCGACGGCCCGCCTGGATGAATGGCTGGTTGCCATTCCCGACGGGCGGGTCGCCGATTTCGACGGCCGGCAGAGAACCTCGACGGGCGGAACGATGTGTTCTGCCCGTCGAGGTTCTCCGCCGTGTGTACACGGCCTGATAGTGTGTATGGGGCCTAACTCAATTGGTGGCCTATCCATGCCTACAGTTTGAACCCATTAGGGGTAGGCTGGTACAGACAATCAAATATTGTATTTTTATAAGGATAATCTTATGAACCAATCTAACTAAGTTGGTTACAAATGACTAATGTGACAAAGTCAATCTATATTGTTAAGTAAATCCTGTCAATAAAAATCTATTGTTTAAAAAAAAAAAAAAATTTTTTTTTAATATTCTCCATATGAGTAATTGATTGAAAGTCATAATGATTTCCTTTTACTTTCAAAGTCTGGCTATAAATTTTCAATATTTTTCTAGGTAATATATTCTGGAAATGAAGGCATTGTACGTTAGTATGTGTCTATATTCAAAAATAGAATATTTGTATTAAATAAAGTTTCTGTAAAAGTATACAACGATTGGCAATAATGTTTTCTTTATTTAATGCAGTTGGATAGCTCTGACGTCCCACAGAGAGATTCATAGACTACATCAAACCATTCATCTCATTCTGAGCCACCAAAGAAGTTCATAGCCTAAGGATACCTTATTTTCAAAGAAGACAATGCGGTTGATTTTCCAAAGGCAAATAGACTGTTAACTTTGCAAGAGAGTTTTCCTGACAGTACTTTCACACTGCGAAAATATGTCCCTGGATTTTATTTTAAAATCTGGTCACCATTAGACATGTGCACACTGAAATATTTGGTTTCGGAATTTAGTTTTTGGCCAAAAAAATCATTAATTTAGTTACTCCCGAAAGTAGTTTTTATTTATTTTGTTTCCTTAAAAAATAAAATGCATTCATCTGAAAATCCAAATTAATTAATGTAGAATCTATCAATTGAAGGCTTATGGTGTCTGTCAAATGTTCTAAGAAGATTTGACGGAGCAGCTAAACTGTACGACGCCGCGATCGTACATATCCGGTCGAAAGCTCCGCCCACAAGCTATAGTAGAATTCTAATATTGTATGATACTAGTAATAATTACATTTATAAATTATTATTACTAGTCAACCATCATTAGAATTCTTCTATAGCCTATGGGACAAGCATTTGACCGGAAATGTACGATTGTGGCGATCGTATGTTTTTAGCTGCTTCTTTGAATCTTCATGTCTCTCTATGTCGAATCTTTTCTCTCTATGTCAAATAATCTCGGAATAATAGAGTTAGGTTAGGCACATATCGACCTCAGGTTCGATAGACACAGATGGCTATTGTCACTGCTATGTCGAATTTTCTGTCCGTATCGAACTGTTGTCGCAACATAAACGAAAATAAAGCATTTTTTTATGTCGGATCTTTTGGATTTCGGATTCTGTGCGTTCGTTATTGTTTGTTAAAACGAAAGCGAAAATCCCAGAAATTCGGACAAAAATGCATTCGGACGAAAACGAATGCACATGTCTAGGAGCCTTGGACAGTACAGCTAAACACCTCCAGTGTCAGCTAAAATAAGGGTACAAGAATAGTGATGGGACTGATTCTGCCTGCCATGGCTTATTTGGTTAGTACAGTTGAGGCCACATGGGGATAAGAATCTATGCCAATTTTTAAGCTTATTATAAACATTACAAGACAGTTTGGTGTGTGGGCATAGTCTGGCTGCCTGAAAGAATTTGCCATTTATATATTATTACTATGCTTAGTAAAATACAAAATTAGCGCAGCGCTTAAAATTAGTGCAGCGCTTAAAATTACATAAGTGAAAAAGCTATAAAAAGTAAAAAACTACGTTTTTGAAAACTTCAATTTTCAAAAACGACGTTGCCTACACACCATAGTTTTTTCACAATGCTTTAGCAAAGCGAGGTTACGTTCACCACTCTTTTCCATTGAAGCTCGCTTCATAACTAGCTTCTGGGCATGCCCAGGTTGAAAAACGTAGTTTTAAATGTCGTTTTTTACTACACACAGTGATTTTTTGTGAAACAAAAAAACAACGTTTTGAAAAACGACACAAAAAATTGAAGCATGCTTCAATTTTTTTTTTGTCGTTTTTCACAAGACATAAAACAACGTTTCCCCCACACACAGTCATTTAAATTGACGTTTTTAAAAACATGTTCTCTTTTTTTTACAGCGGAAAAAAATTCTATTGGAAATTCTATTCGTCTGTATGGAATTCCGACAGAGAAAAAAACATACATGCTCGGAAACAATTTGACGCATGCTGGGAAGCATTGAACTTAATTTTTCTAGGCTCATCGTAGTGTTTTACGTCACAGCGTTTTTGATGGTCGGAATTTGGTGTGTCCGTGTGTATGCAAGACAGCTTGAACGGAATTCCATTGGGAAAACCCGTCAGAGTTTATTCAGACGGAAAAAACGGTTGTGTGTACGAGACATTTTTAGATGGAAAAGGTTGTAGATAAGGGAAAAATGATAGTCCTCCACAATAGGTAGATCTTGCTTCACACTCAGGTGAGAGTAAATAATCCTGCTTGCCAGCTTTCCGTGACCACTATACAGTGGTCTCACCAAGCCCAGGGAAATAGGTCTCCCCAGGAACCTCACTGATGGCCGGGATCCCGTTTAGCAGATGGAGCTTGGAAATGTAAGACAAAAGATATTCTTCCATAGTGTAGTACTTTTAATGGTATAACATTTTTTTACCTACAGGATAAAATCTTCACAACGGCTTGTCATTAGATTGGAACCACGGCATCCCTACGAGCTTCGCTTCGCTTCACTTCTTTTATGTATGTTTAGGCCTACAGAGCCATGGACTGTACAGCTAAACACCTCCAGTGCCAGCTAATATATGACGAGGAAGGAGGGATGGATTGTCAAGGGATACTTCAAAGCTGTGCCCTATGACACCAATGGTGTTTGAGGACTATCTTGGTACCCAGAAAATGTAGAAGGCTGCTTAAAATTATATAAAAATGTATTGAAAGAATTACATAAAAGACATCAACAACAGAACAATAGTAGAGTTGTAGTATATTCCATGCATTAGCAATTAGGAAATGAAGAGCCACATTGGTGTGTGGGGACACTAAGATGCAGGTTCAAACGTGGTCCTCAACATGTTTCACGACAAAAGTCGCTTTTTCAGGAGGAGTCAACCGTAAGCATCTATAGAAAGATACAGTGCTCATAGTTATGGTGTCAAAAAATACTTATAAAAACAATTTGGTAACAATAAGTAGAGGAGTATTGGTAAACCAGCGCAACTCACCAAATGAAGTAATATATGGGTACAAAAATAGTCATGGGAAAAAACTAAACCAACCCAGCTCCTCGCTATTTCCTCCAAGACCAGTGAACCAGGGGAATCAGGTTCTGGTAGACATGAGGATCATCCATTGCTAAAGATGAAATCTAAGATGAATAATTGACCATTTCTCTCAGAAATATTGGCCAGGAGTGTCCGAAATCATGATGGGCCAATCTGTGAAGACAAGTGTGCAGTGTAAGTCCTCGTACACACGACCGAGAATCTCGTCATAAAAAAAAAGTTGTTTTCCTCGACGAGGTTCTTGTCAGGCTTGTCGAGAATCTTGTCAAGCTTTCCTTGCATACACACTGTCAAGACAAAATCTCGTCGTTCTCAAACGCGGTGACGTACAACACGTATGACAGCACTATAAAGGGGAAGTTCGATTCTACTGGCGCCACCCTTGGTGCTGTGTTTGCTAATCTCGTTTTAGTAAAAGTTTGGTAAGAGACGATTTGCGCTTTTCAGTCTGTTACAGCGTGACAAATGTGCTATCTCCATTACGAACGCTACTTTTACTGAAGGTGCGCTCCCGTCTCATACTTTATTCTGAGCATGCGTGGGTTTCTAAGCATACACACAAACGTGTTTCTCGTCGTAGACCAGCCCGACGAGAAACACAACGAGGAAATTGAGACTCCCGACGAGAAAAAAGAGAGCATGTTCTCTTTTTTTCTGTTCGCGGTCCACAACAGTTTTTTTAACGTAAAACATACAGACGAACGTGTGTACGAGGCCTGAGTGTAGGATGGTGCCTGGACCTTAGTTCCTTTTTTTCTATGTGTTTTTGGAATGTTAAATAAATAATTTTACCAATAATACAAAAGTTTTATATCCCAATGCGGCAAGTAATTTGTCACTGAAAAGTAATTTTTACATCTATCAATATTCTTGCTTAACTAAATAAACAAAAATACAGTCCTGGAGTCTAAATATGCTAATTTCTAATTTATTATGGACATTAGTGTCAGACTGATCTATGAAGAGCCCAGCAGGAAATCTAGTTACAACAGTCCACAAAAGAGACAACATTAGCATATCATATGTACAAGCAAGACTCACATACCTGAAATACACACACTACTATTTGGAATGTCTGTGGAAGGTTAGGAGACAAGAGCAGAAGTAGTGGATCTTTTTAAACAAAATAACTGAAAAGGCCGGTCCAAGCACAGACAAGACTGTGATATGTATATTCATTCCCACTGCCGGGATCTTGGTACTCGCAATTTTTGCCTCAAGGTCCCGATGCTGGGAACTGGTGTGCATAGTGTAGCCAGCATTTTAGAAAGTAATAAAGTATGTCTATGCATCTCCCAGCTGAACACTTTGGGGTCTTTCACACGGGAGATCCGCCCGACGCACTCTGAATTTCTCAGCGGGGGTTCAATCTGCTGATCCCTGCTGACCAGGTGGATGACAGGCCCGTCTCTGCTCACTGTGCAGGGATGGACCTGTCAGAGCACCGGTCTCCTCTATTGGGAGATTGGATGAAAACAGACCTTCTGGTCGTTTTCATCCGATCCCATCCGATCCACCAGTAGGATGGAAAATAGGGGCTCCATCAGTGGTGGCCTATCCATTGGGGGCGCCGCCCCCCATCCATGTGTCCGAACCCCCTAATCTAGATGCAGGGCTCCTTACGCATGGATTCCAATGGGGTTTTATTTTGGAAGCACGTGATTGGAGAGAAATGCTCTGATATGCATCAAAAAAGGGTGGGCTTGGAGCGCAGAGCACTGAACTCCAAGCACACTCCCTTGTGTGACAATAGCGAATAAATATTCGCTATTGTCACACTGATTCTCTTCCCGACCAATCAGGAAGCAGGTCCTGAGACCCGTCACCCAGTTGGCCGAAAGAAGAGGCGTTCCGATTGGCCACCTAGGAGGAGGAGGAGGGAGGAGATGCATGGTGTGATGCAGGGGAGTAGAAGATGTAGGGTAGCTGCTGCAACCTAGATGGGGTAAGTGCGGGGCTGGTGACACACAACCAAGGGGCGGAACTGACTTTAGGTACTGGTAACCCTACAAGCAACTGCGGGTGCCCCCCCAATAAAATATACCACCAGCCACCACTGATCACCATCCGTCTGGATTTCAAGGACAAGATCGGATCGGGCAGCAGCGGGTGTCAGCGGACATGCCACTGCTGACATCCGATGCTCCAAACTAGTGAATAGAGAGTCCGATCAGGTCCACCTGAAAAACTGACAGGAGGACCTAATCAGAAAGCCCATGTGAAAGGGGCCCTAGGGGTTTATTTACTAGCTGGAGAGTGCAAAATCAGGCTCACTTCTGCATTGCAACCAATCAGCTTCAAGGTTTTATTGCCAAAGCTTAATTAAGCAAGCTGAAGTTGGAAGCTGATTGGCTACCATGCACAACTGTACCAGATTCTGAGTGCTCAAGTTTTAGTAAATCTCCCCCAGCGTCTAAAGAAGCCACATAAAGTCAAAAAGTTTGGTCTTCAAACTGGGCAAATTAGGGAATGTTTAAGATCCTCGTCAGATTATTTATTTTACACCTGTGTCTCACTGGGAAGATTCCCTACACTATCTGTCCTGAAGACACATATGGATGTCAGAAAAATCTCTTTAAACGTTGTCCTTACCTTCAGTCCTTTTCACAATTGCTTACAGGGTTTACAGGACAAGTGGCAAGGACACAACGCTCAGTTAAAAATGGGCCAATTAAAAATAATGGGATTATTCTTCTAACACTTAAAGAACTGCAGTCTGCTCACATAATTTGTAATAAAAACATCTTTGCCATTCTGAAGCTTCCCTCCAACCACTTTGCATATTATTTTATATATACTGTGATTCTGTACTTGCCAAATATGCTTTAGAAATCTCCCTCCACTGAGTCTGGCTGCAGCCATTTTTACTGTGGGCAGCTGAAGCTGCTGCCTGTTCACTTCCTGGATTTACACAGAGGCACACCTCCAGCTCTGCAGCCCTGCAGCTTTCTTTGGCCCTCTTATGACTTCCTGGCAAACTCTCACAAGAGTGAGAGAGAGAGAGCTCTACGTGATGTCATAAGCCTAGGCTTTATACCAGACAAGAAATAGGAAGTGGGCTGTATAAGGTATTTACTGGCAGAAAAAAATGTTTTACTATCCAAAGTTAAAAGAACAAGGGCAGAAGATTTAATAGATGAAAAGTTGAAAAAATGACTGAAGGTCCACTTTAACCTAACACTGACTTAAAGTAAGCTATGCACTAGTAGATATTCAAACAAACATTCACACAAATTGATCTCATCCCACTAATGATTAAAAAGTAAAACAAACATTCTTAAAGCGGAGTTCCACCCTTAAAACCACTTGGTTTCATCCCATCCAGCATACTGGCGTCAGCGCCAGTATGCTGTTTTTTTTTTTTTTTTAATGCATGTACTTACTTTATAATAAATCATTTATTACCGTGCGCACCGCGGTATGTCGCCGCTATAAGGCGTCACGCCTTCCGGAAACAGCCGATTAGCGTTCGGCCCTTTTTGGCGCCTGCGCACAGACCCAGGAGCTGACTGCACAGGCGCCGTATATAGCCGTGTCACGCCCTCCGAAAAAACCCGAACTAGGACCGGCTATTTACGGCGCCTGCGCAGTCAGCTCCTGGGTCTGTGCACAGGCGCCGAGAAGAGCCGAACGCTAATCAGCTGTTTCCAGAAGGCGTGACGCCTTATAGCGGCGACATACCGCGGTGCGCACGGAATTAAATGATTTATTATAAAGTAAGTACATGCATTAAAAAAAAAACAGCATACTGGCGCTGACGCCAGTATGCTGGATGGGATGATACCAAGTGGTTTTAAGGGTGGAACTCCACTTTAAAATAAAAATGTCTATGGGCAATTTCAAACCCCTAAAATGGACTTTAAAGCAGATCTCCACCCAAAAGGGAAAGTTCCGCTTTAAGGCCACCTCAGCTCCTGTTTATGAAACTGAACTTTTGGGGAAAAGGGGGGCCCGGGTACCCGATCCTGACAGGTACCCGCTCCCACTTTCATTCTGGTCGCCTAAGGCAATCAAAAGCTGAAGTTCTCCTTCCACCCTCCCTCCCAAAGACTTCTGTGAAGCATGACAGGTCCCAGAAGACTTCGGGACAAGTCACAGAGTGCAGCGCTGCTCGCGCATGTGCAGTGGACACCCGGCTGTGAAGCTGCAAGCTGTCACGGCCGGGTGCCATGGTAAAGATGCCGGCGCTTCTGAGGGAGGTTTTAGCGACGCATTACCATTGCTCTATCGGTTAAAAATGCCTTAATATCGACCGAAGAAAGGGTTAAAACCGCCCCGCGTTGC
This sequence comes from Rana kukunoris, assembly GCA_029574335.1. Classification (NCBI taxonomy): domain Eukaryota; kingdom Metazoa; phylum Chordata; class Amphibia; order Anura; family Ranidae; genus Rana; species Rana kukunoris. The sequence continues at coordinate 38,793,724 of CM056051.1, forward strand.
GACGCTTCCGAATCGCTTTTCAGGCACTTTGGAAGAGCTGCCTATGCATTTCAATGGGCAAGGGCGTTTTAGGAGCGCTGTATACAGCACTCCCAGACTGCCCCAAAATTTCTGCTTGCAGGACTTTTTGTAACGTCCCGTGAGCGCACTGCCCCAGTGTAAAAGCACTCGGGCTTTCACACTGGGGTGGCATGGGAGGCAGTTTTCAGGCACTTTACAGGCGCTATTTTTTGCTCTAAAATGCTTAAAAAAATGTCTTCGGTGTGAAAATGACTGGAACTCTGCTTTAAAGTATAACTAAAGTCAAAACGTTTTGTTTTGCATGCAGAGGGATTAGTACGCTTACCAGTTTTTATTGCTGCCTATGCCCCCGTTAAGGTGATTCTCCCTCTATTTGTCTTGTTTATCATTATCATTGAATGGGAAAGTAAAATAAAAAAAAGGTTGTCCCCAGAAAAGTAATAGAGGGGAAATTTTCCAATGGGGACACTAGTTCTGGTGACCAGGGAGGTCAAAGGGCTTCCCTTAATTTGCAGGGATTTCCTCTCACTTCCTGTTTGGCTATGGAACAGGAAGTGAAGGGAAAACTCCACGCAAAACATTTTGCTACTTTTACACTTTTTTTCTTTTTTTTATGCTCTTCGCCACGAGCCCATGCAATTCCAAGATCCAATGACTTGAACAAACTGATCCAAGCAGGCTTTATTTACTAAAGATCTCACTATGATGGTTGTATCAGTTTTTAGAAACAAAATAACATGGTATTTTTGGGTGTTACATTTTTGGCATTGCTAGATTTACCACAAAATGAATTTATCATACTTGATAAAGTAACCTTACCCCTGACCTAACTGTTAATCCCTGGTCTTGTATGTTACTCTTAACACATACCTAAATCTAGGTAAACTGATCCCTAAAACTTAACCTATTGACCTAACCAACCTTATCACTTCTATTATCACACTAAAATAACCGTTCATCAATTGAAAAATGATCCTCATAATTTTCCCACTGAAAGGACCACGTGTTACTTAAAAAAAAAAAAAAAAAATTGATAAAACAAAGATTATACATCATTTATACATCATTTTTCCCAATGAAAAACAACACACCACAAACCTGGCACTGAAAACTTGGTGCTGAATTTTCTTTTGTAGAACAAAACGAATTTGCAGTGGGACACATTTTACTATTGGAGCTGATTTATTAAACCTAGAGAAAATAAAAGATATTCAAAAGTGCAATTGTTACCCACATTGACCACAATCAGATTTAACTACCAAGCCTCTTTCTGAGATTTGGTGTTTACAAGTTAAAAAAGAAATTTGCTAGAAAATTACTGAGAACCCCCAAACATTATATTTTTTTTTTTCTAACACCCTAGAGAATGAAACGGTGGTCGATGCAATATTTTTTGTCACACCGTATTTGCGCAGCGGTCTTACAAGCGCACTTTTTTGGAAAAAAAACTTTTTTGAATTGAAAAATAAGACAACAGTAACGTTAGCCCAATTTTTTTTTTATATTGTGAAAGATAATGCTGCTCCAAGTAAATTCATACCCAACATGTCACGCTTCAATGTTGCGCCCGCTCGTGGAATGGCGACAAACATTTACCTTTAAAAATCTCCATAGGCGACATTTAAAAAATTCTACAGGTTGTGTGTTTCGAGTTACAGAGGAGGTCTAGGGCCTCTCCTGCCACCGATAAAAGTGATCTTGCGGCGGGGACCACTTTTATCTGAAAGAGGACCGCTTGCTCTTGAAAAGGGTACTGGGGTTATGGTAGCTAGCTGCTTCCATAACAACGTTATTACTCTTCAAAGTGCCGGTGTATAACGACGGCAGTCCAATATTTACGGACCAAGTGGTTAATTTATTATAAATTGGAAAAAATAGATTTGTTAGCTTTTGTGCACTTTTTCTTTTCTCACTTTTTCATGAATACGCCTATCATTTATTTTAAATACAAAATTAAACTCAGTTACAGATAGCAATTACAGATTACAGATAGATTGGTGAAACGCCCCATTTCACCTCATTCCCTCCTCCATTTAAACACATTTTGGTCATTTGTTCACTAGCTACGAGTAAGCATCACATGATGTGAAACATGTCAGCCCTTTTCTCCTTGTCCACTCACCGTTTTTGACTGCATGCATTTTGGCAGGTTTTTTTTTTTTTTTTCTCTTGAAATTTTATTGTTTGCTTATGCTTAAAAAAGACATTGTTTTCCGAGGAGTGCGGCGATCCAGGATTTTTTCCTTCATCCCAAGCAATGACTCGATATTAAGGCTTCATTTCCATGGACGTTTTTACAGCCACTTTTCTGAGCGTTTTTTGCAGCTTAAAAACGGCTCTCCATGTTAGTCTATGGCCTCGTGCCCACCATAATGTTTTTGAGCTGTAGATGGCCAAGCCGTTTTTAACCTCCCTGGCGTTATGATTCTGTCTGGAATTTTGTACCAAAAGCGTTGCAATTGTTTTGCAAGGAAATGTGGTGTTATGTATTATAGGCCTGCAATTCTTAGTAAGTACTTACTTAAATCTATCTAAACAAGAGTCTAATAGGCATACCGGGTATGATTTTTTCTTTTTTTCTTTTATTAAAAATTATAATATAATAAATCATTATAAAAAATTATAACAAATAATAATATAATTATAGTAAAAATTATTCAATAATGTAATCAAATCAAAATCACTGAAATTTGCTCAGTTCCAGAATTTTTGCTGTCATTATTTTTTTTTTTTTATGACGAATTTCCCCATAAATCGTTATCGCTAAATTCTGCAAGTGATTATAATTTATTATCGCTGTTTTTTAGCTGCTCTAATACAATTTTTGACATAAAGGGACACTTTTGGTTGCTATGGGCAATCTACAGTTTGCAGGGAGAAAGAAAAGTTTTTATTATATAAAAGGACATGTAGTGCACAGGGCAGACCACTAGGGACATGGGGGGTGTGTATTTTTTACATACAGTACTGTAATCTATAAGATTACAGTGTACTGTATGTAATGTGTTTGTTTACATTTTTGAATTTGGCGCCGTTCTCCGTCCCCGTGCGTCGTAACGTCGCAGGGAACGGAGCTCGGCGGCGCGCAGGGACACTGTGTGAATCGAGCGAGGACCCGCTCGATCACACAGCGGGGATGCATCGCTGGATCCACGGAGAAGGTAAGTATACTGTCTTTGTGGATGCTGCGAGGCAAGCCCGTGTCTGACACGGGATCAACGATAGTAGCAGGAGATTTTTACCCCGTGTCAGACACGGGAAAACCGCCAGGGAGGTTAAGCTGAAAAAAAAACCAAAACAGGACCAGTGGGTTCTGAAGCTCCAGCGTTAGAGCTGTAAAAACACCAGACATTAAAAAACTCTCAAAAACGCTCCAAAACGCCACCGCTGGACAGGCGTTTTTAAGCTGTAAAAAATGCTAAAAAAAGCGTCTGTAAAAACACCCATGGAAATTAAGCCTAAAAATATGCTGGTTTCTGCAGTTTAAAGCGGAGGTTCCGCCAATTTTTTTTTAAAAAAGCCAGCAGCTACAAATACTGCAGTTGCTGAAAAATGGACACTTACCTGTGCAGCATGCCCGCGATGTCAGCAGACGAAGCTGAGCAATCGCTCGGTCCTCGGCTGCTTCCGCCGCTGTCCTGGGTAAGGGAATTAACGAAGCCTGACGGCTTCACTGCCCGATTCCCTACTGAGCATGCGCGAGTATCATGGTGCGCCGTCACTGGTCCCTGTTCTCACGTGGGAACAGTGTTTCCCAGAAGACAGCGGGGGGTGACCTAAAAGGTGCCGGACTCCCGCGGGAGTCAGAACCAGGAAGTGGTGCAAATACCTGTCTTATACAGGTATCTGCACCCCCCTGAAAGGTGCCAAATGTGACACCGGAGGCTCACTTTTTGTGTGAACCTCCACTTTAATGGGGGAGATTTACCAAAACTGGTGCACTTACAATTAGGTTCAGCTGTGCATGGTAACCAATCAGCTTCTAACTTCAGATTGTTCAATTAAGCTTTGGCATTAAGCCCCCGTTCACATTGGCACGACTGGTCAAATCGCATGTCAAATCAGAGCCTATTTCCGGCAATAGGGGCGTACAAATCATTGCGCCGCCAACTTTGCAGCGTTGCACCGGTTTCCGAAAGTAGTTCCTGCACTACTTTTTACGACTTCACGGGCGATTTCAATAGACATCTGTGCATGAACCCGCACCGATTACTTTCAAGTCGCCCCCCGGAGTCAGACTGAAATGTGGCTTTGAATGTGGATTTTAAAGCCGTGTTCAGTGTGAACGAGGGCTAAAACCTGGAATCTGATTGGTTTCTAAGCAGAGCTTCACCAGATTTTGCACCATGCAGTTTTAGTAAATAACCCTCAGTGTCTTGCTTTTCTCTCATAAGTCAACTGAATAAGGTCTGAAAGCAATGCATCTGGGCAAAGATTGCCAGTCATCCAACCGTACAATAAAAATGCCATTGCTGACTTGTTTTTAAAATGGCAGGTTCTGGGGCTCCCATCCTAATGCTAACAAACAACAGACTTGTGGGGCACACCCTAAAAATGTGTTTACATTCAAGATGGTGCTTCTATAAGACCACAAACAGAACAAAATAAATGACAGCGTACACATACAAAAATGACATTTGAATCCTGTAAGGCTTTTTAAAACACCTGAACATATTAAAAAATATGGGGATTTGGTTACACCATATGGACATATAGTGCTAAGCCCACTACTGCGTCAAAGTACCCCATTATTATTGGGTCCTATACTATTCTAATGCTGACTTTACTTTGTAGTAAGTTAATCACATGGAATAAGTATGCAGTTTGGAAAGTCTGAACTCTCCTCTTGGATGCTTATTCTAGGTCAGTGGTTTTTAACCCTGTCCTTAAAGGAACACTAAAGGTTCGTTTTTTATTAGATCAATTGATTGCTGTAAGCTAGAGCATTTAAATATCACTTACCTCGTTTTTCCTTTTGACTTCCAAAATACAGTAATCCAGGTTTGAAAATGCCATTTCCTGTCTCTCCTCTTCTTGCTTTCCACCAGCATCTGCATGGTGGAAAGCAGAATGTTCTCACCCCCTCCCCATGACTACAGCCCTGCGTGAAGATGATATCTTATCCCTCATAGGCATGGAGGCTGAGCCTAATCGGAACTGTAGTTCCCATTAGGCCGTGATGTAGCAAGAATGAACACGCAACGCAAACCAGGAAGTCAGTGAGAACAACAATTCAGGAGTGATGGAGGTGAATAAAACAGCTCGATTTCAACAGGTATCAAACTAGTTATAATGCAAAACATTACTTTTTACTTTATCAGCTACTGTCAGACTTTAATTTAAGAGGAAAATATTTTTGTCTTTACAACCCCTTTAAGTACCCCAAACAGGCCAATTTTGGGGAATTTCTCTTAGGCCTCGTACACACGGACAAGAATCTCATCAGAAAAAAAAACGTTGTTTTTCCAGGCGAGATTCTTGGCAAGAACCTCTTGCCGCCCGAGTGTAGAGTGTACACACAGACTTTCAAAAGACCTGCGGTTCTCTTGAAAGGCAAGAACGCGGTGATGTCATTGCGTACGTCAAGCATGCACTCATTACATTCGATGCCGTCGGCACCATCTTGCTTCACCCTACCTAAGCTACCGCGCATGCGTCAAAGTCATTTTAAGCATGCACGGGTTTCCACGGCGACAGGTAAGTATACACACTCTCTGGTTTCTCTATTTTTCTTGTCGAGATTCTGGCCAGATTTCCCGACGAGAAACCTGAAAGCCTCGTAAGCACGCTCGATTTACGCTCGGTTTACGCGGCAAGAAAGCTCTGCCAGCAGTTTTCTTGCTGGTTCTTGCCGAGAAAACCGGTCATGTGTACGGGGCCTTAGTTAAAATAGCTGTCCAAAATACTAAGCCGTTGACTCTGATTTAAACCACCTGTGCAAGATAAAGGAAAACCTGAAAACATGGCCTGTTGGGGATACTAGAGGACAAGGTTGAGAACCACTGTTCTAGGTCAGTGACTCAAGCCAGAATAAGGATGATAGCCTTGGAACCTTGATGTTTAACGTTTGCAATGGCAGCTGCAATACTTCTAACCTGACAGGTTCCATTTAAAGGTACCCTGTCAATTCCAAAAAATATTAAACAAAGCCCAACCCATAGCAAAATTATTACTTACCTGTCCATCTTCCCGTGCCAATGATCTTTACTTTGCTGCTTTCTGAAGAATCTTCTGCATCTGACACTTCTGGGAGTGCCTGGTCCCCCCAACAAGGAGAAACATTGTTTACCCGAAGACACAGGCATCCAACGTACCCAGTAGTGTGTCGGATAAAGAAAATCCTGTAACAGACTTTGTTGAACATTGGCATTCCCAAAGGCCCCGTGTTCGTTTGTAAAGAACAGTGTATTAATATGTGCTGATATGTCTTATTTAAAGTAATTGTAAAGCTTTTTTTTTTTTTAAATAACAAACATGTCCAACTTACCTCCACTGTGCAACTCGTTTTCCACAGTGTGGCCCTGATCCTCCTCTTCTGGGGTCCCCCAGGGGCTGTGTCAGCTCCTCCCTGCATCGCATAACCCCCTAGGAGAAGCGCTCTCCTGGGGGGTTACCTTGCGGGTGTGCTCCCAAGTCCAACATTCAGCATCCGTAGATGCCGAATGTAGGACTCGCCCCCGCCCCCGTGTCATTGAATTTGATTGTCAGCAGCGGTAGCCAATGTCTGCGTTGCTATCAATCTATCCAATGAAGATGAGGCAGCATGTCTTCGCCAAGGGATCGATATGGGTCGGGTGAGTAAAACGGGGGGCTGAGGGGCCGGTCACTAGAAGAAGTTTTTAGTTCCAGAAAAATGAGGGTTTACAACCCCTTTAAGTTGTTCTTAAAGTGGTTCTAACGGCTCAAGGTTTTTTACCTTCATGCATTCTATGCATGAAGGTAAATAAAACCTTCTCTGTGCAGCAGCCCCCCTAATACTTTCCTGGGCCCTATCGCGATCCAGCGATGTGCACAAGAGCCTTATGAATGAATGAATGAATAAAAACTTATATAGCGCAGCACATGCGAACTAAATCGCCTCTAAACTAAATCGCCTTAGCTCTCCAGGGACTATCTTTCCTCATTGGCTGAGACAGCAGCAGAAACCATCGACTCCCCATTGCTGTCAATCACCGCCCATGAGCCATAGATGAGAGAGAATTGGCGGGCCGAGCCGTGGCTGTGTGTGTGAATGGACATTTAGAGCAGGGGCTAGGCAGTGAGCCTGCTAGGGTGCCCACATAGCTAGCTGTTTGCTTTGGGGGCACTTGGCAGGATGGAGGGGGCAGGATTGCCAGCGAGGGACCCGAGAACAGGAGGATCGGGGCTGCTCTGTGCAAATCCACTGCAACAAAGCAGGTGAGTATGGCATGTTTGTTATTTTGTTTTAAAAAGTTCAGCTTTTAAAGCGGAGGTCCACACAAAAATGGAACCTCTGCTGTCCGGATCCCCCCCCCCCTCCGGTGTCACATTTTGCACCTTTCAGGGGGAGGGGGGAGCAGATACCTGACCTGCACCTACTCTATCTGCCCCCGCCGTGTTCTGGGAGACACACAGGTCCCGGAAGACATTGAATTTATAAAAATCTGGTGTTATTGGTTGGACTTCTCCAATTCCACTACAAACAAGTCATACTTGATACATCTTCACAAATCTTGGGGAACCCATCGATAGATGACTTTTGTCTGTATTGTCTGTATTGTTATCTTATTGAATCTTCATGACTTTTTGAAGATTATTGATATTAGACTTACTTTTAATTGAGAAATCCCTCCCGTCTGATGCGACCCCCTCCCCCCTATTCCATTTCCTTTTTACCCTCCCATCCCCCTCTTACTAGTCCCTCACTACAGCTTTGACGCATCATACAGAACTTAGTTTCCCATAAAATTTTACCATTGAAAATTTCATGACTCGTCCTACTTATTATATGAAATCCATTCTCTACCATTTTCATGTTTATATATATTCTATTTTATGTATTTTCCTGACCATGACCATGGTGTGCTCATTGTTTGTTTGTTTTTTTTCTTCCTATACATCTTTCATCTATGACATTTTATGTGAAAACTAATCTTACAAATAAAAAATGTATAACTTTTTTTTTTTACCAAGTTAAGTAACTACAATGTGATGTACCATTCACTAGACATGTGCACACTAAAATATTTTGTTTCTGAATTACGTTTTTGTCCAAAACAAATATTTATTTAGTTACTCCCAAAATTAATTTTTATCTGTTTTGTTTCATTAAAAAATGCATTCGTCCGAAAATCCGAATTAATTAAAGTCGAATCTGTCATTCTTATGGTGTCTGTTGGATGTTCTAATGCCGCATACACACAACTGTTTTTCGGGTTGTAAAAAATTAAATTTTTAATGGTCAAGAAAAAAACAAAGTTTTTTTCAACCCAATCGTTAAAACGGCCTTGACTACACACGATCGTGAATAAAAAAAAATGCTCTAGCAAAGCGCGGTGACGGCACTATAAAGGGGAAGTTCCATTCGAATGACGCCACCCTTTGGGCTGATTTTGTGTTAGTAAAAGACGATTCGCGCTTTTCTGTCTGTTACAGCGTGATGAATGTGCTTACTCCATTACGAGCGCTAGTTTTACCAGAACGAGCGCTCCTGTCTCATAACTTGCTTCTGAGCATTCTCGTTTTTTTTCACGTCGTTAAAGCCCACACACGACCATTTTTTAGGACGTTAAAAACGACGTGAAAAATTAGAGCATGTTCTAAATTTTTAATGCCCTTTTTTACATTGTGAAAAATGCTCTGGAGCCCACACACAATCGTTTTTAATGAAATAAAAAAAAAAAACGTAATTTTTTACAACCCGAAAACGTGTGTACGCGGCACGCCACAATCATACATTTCCAGTCGAATGCTCCGCCCACAAGCTATAGTAGAATTCTAATGTTGTATGACTAGTAATAATTATATTTATTAATTATTATTACTAGTCAACCAACATTAGAATTCTTATATAGTCTATGGGATGAGCATTTGACCATAAATGTCCGCTCGCGGCGATCGTATGTTTTTAGCTGCTCCCTTGAATCTTCATATCTCTATAATGTCGAATATTTTCTCTTTATGTCGAATCATCTTGGACTAATAGAGTTAAGTTAGGCACATTCAACCGCAGGTTCGATAGACACAGATCGCTATTGTCACCGTCATGTTAAATCTTCTGTCTGTATCGAACTGTTGTCTCAACAAAACGAAAATAAAGCATTTTTTATATCGGATCTTTCAGATTTCGGATTTTGCGCATTTGTTATTGTTTGTTAAAATAAATGCGAAAATCCCCAAAATTCGAACGGAAATACATTCAGACGAAAACGAATGCACATGTCTACCATTCACTAAAATATGCTTATTGCAGAATACTGCATAAGATCTGCAACACCGACCAAAATCTGTGTTATAGTTAATAAAATATATTCACAGTCTTTAACCAAATATTGCAGACCCATCAATGTAATCTACACCCTAAGGGTTATTTCTAACAGGTTTCGAAATGGGCATTAGCTATATGAAAACATAGAAGTGCAGATCCCACTGAGTTACTAAGTAATACATGGGAGGGAACTTTCTAGCCTTTCTCAGAGAAATTCTGCAAGCAATATAAGCATATTTCAAAATACTTGGACACAGTAAATTACATTTCATTCCTGAAAGGGGTGAAATTGCTCACTTTGGCCCTGTGCGGAGTCTTCTTCCCAGGGACCCCCTGCCTTGTCGTGCTCTATCCCATGAAGCTTTGATGTGTTGATGATGGTGGAGAAGGTGACAATTCACACCTCTGCACACTGGATAAAGACTGTGGCAGCCCAACTCTGCTCACTACTCAAAAAGCACTGAAGGAGCAGATACATGGACAGCTCATCTGTATCTCTCCATTACCAGGACTGCAACATGTACCAGAACTGTACCACTCTCTACCAGTGTGGCTACCCTAGCTCCGAGGGATACAGCAGTCTTTCTCCTGCTTCTTCCATTGACTCCAGTGGCCTTTCTCCTCCATATATGCTTTATACAAGCTCTCAGGAGGCCCATGGTAATATTTCTTCAACCAACTCTCAGACGATGAGCTTCAAAGCTCCGAAAGAAAACTGCGATGAAAAGAAAAGCCGAAGGAAGGGCAAGCTACCATATAGTCAACGACAAAGTGCCAGTGAAAGAGAGAAGATGAGGATGAGGAACCTCTCCAAAGCTCTTCAGAACCTCAGAAGATACCTTCCTCCTTCCATGGTTCCTGCAGATAAGCCTCTAACAAAAATCGAAACTCTTCAGTTGACAGTTCGCTATATATCACATCTGTCAGCACAGTTGGGACTAAGTGAAGACGTCTTAGAGCAAAGAAGGTTGGAGGCTATTCAAAGGGCAAACAGATGCCCACAAGGCTTTAGTCAACACATAGATATGACGCATCCATTCTGCTCAGAGCCTGCAGAGAAGAGTTGTATGTCCTTTTCATCCTCTACAGAGCCCACAGCTCCAAAAAGACTTATGCCTGTTGAACCTGTACTACAGAACACACAAAACAGCTACAACATGTCATATGAGATCCCTTACTTCTCAGAACTACAAGCCAACCCTCAGCAGCTGCAATATGCAACCGCAAAGACCACGTTACCTCAGCTTTCTACTGAATACTACTCCACGTGTCTCCAGCAGATGGTAAGAGACTATACGTTTTCTATATTTAAATAATGTATAACTAGATTATATAGTTTAGATAAGTAATTATTAATAAGCTTATTTTAAATGCTTGGGTACTTTAGGCCTAACTCTACAATATCTGTAGTCTTCTGCAGTGATAACAATAACCACTGTCTAATAGAAAATAATTGCATGTCAATAGTGAATAGCGGCCAAGTCTAAACGAAGGCTAAACTGTCTCGTACTTGTAAGGGCTCAGAAAATAGGGTGATGGTGTGTGGTTATATATGGCATCTATTCAAAAATGATATTCAAGCAAGATTAGAGGAGCCAGACGGCTTTACACAATATTAATAAGCTAAGGCTTAGACAGCATTTAAAGTGCCCAGAGTTTTAGGCCACAGTTGAGTTTTATTTGCCTAATACAGTAATCCCATTGACCACCAAGCCTGAGACATTGGGACTGTTTTACTAAAACTGGAGAGTGCAAAATCTGGTGAAGCTGTGCAGTGTTGCCAACCTACCAGATTGAAATTTACTGACACAACACCCAAACATCCACGTTTTTAATGGCATTTCCAAAAGTTCCAAAATGACCGTTTTAAGTGCAAATTTCAGTATTTAGGCTACAAACTAGTACAATATGCAATTAGCAATGTGATTTAAGGTAGGTATTAAGGCAAAAAACAAATTTCTTATTTTATTTTCGATATAGTAAGTAGTTTAGGGTCTGGGCTCAGGAGGGCAAGAAATTAGAATGGGCAGGCACCACTTGGCTCCCCTGCACTGCATCATAACATCACACAACACACTCAGGCACCACCTCCGCCAGTTCTCCTCCCCGTCGGTGCCGCCCGTATGCACTGTAGCGGGCACTCAAATGGTCTCTTCACATGCGCAGTTACAAGTGTCACAGCCATATTTTTTACTGGCAACCTTTTGCAGACACTGGCATTTACTGGCAGGAGAAAAATGCCAATTTTTTTACTGGCTGCCAGTAAAAATACTGACGGTTGGCAACACTGATGCATAGAAACCAATCAGTTTCTAGTTTTCAATTGTCAAAGCTTATTTGAACAAACTGAAATTAGAAGCTGATTGGCTACCATGTGCGGCTCCACCAATTTTTTCACAATCCAGTTTTAGTAAATGAACCACATTGCTTATTCCAACTGAACCCAGGACATTTTCCATCCCCCACTCGCAACAATCCCCCCCCCCTATGTCTGAAGGACCAAAAAAACTGTCACCTTTGTTTAGAAAGTTTGGAGACCCCTGGTTGTATATATTGTAATATTTTAGTAGCATATCATCATATCATCCTAGTGTTTAATGACCTTTGCGTTATTAACTAATCCTGCTACATCGAATCCCTATTAGTGTATAATAATGTGTGTTCTTACCTTTATTCTAACCTGCATTGTATTATGTATTTTTTAGATAACATGTGACGAATACACCCAGGCTGTGGACCTGTAAGGAAATAAACCCATGCCCCTCAACTGAAAGAGAGCATCCGATACCCAACAAAGATTAATTATTTAAATTATTCTGCATTATGTATATTTGGTATATATGTTTGTATATGTATGAATATAATTTGTCTATATTTATGGTAACATACAATTATTTATTAAACTTGAATTTTTTTTAATGATGGCACATTCTTTTGAAAGCAAAACCAGATTATTATTTATCTATATATTTAAGGAGTGACATTATTATTACTATTATTCTTTATTTATAAGCTTGATAAACTACCAACATATTATGGGGATTTACTAAAGGCGTTTAGGCTGCCTGATAGCTGAAATTGTATGTCTGCGGCTATGGTGGAGTTTCGGTGGAATGTTGCAGCCACATACCTGTCTTGGACCCCATAATGGGCATACTATAGCATAGGCTCCTGCAAGGGTCATATTTACCCACATGGGGGTGCACAGGTGTTCCATGCAACCTGGTGCAGGAAGTCCCATTCAAGTCGATTGGGACAAAGCAGCGGCCACAGACACAGCCGTGGCTCCCAATCTGACTTCCATGTGGGTGCAATGTGTGCATTTGGGGTAGTGCATGTGCACCCTGACAGATGTCAAATTGGGAGAAGCGGATGTGTCCGTGTCGTTCCAATTGACATGACTGTGACATGACTGTGGTTGCATGGAACACCTGTGCATCCGTGTGCTGGTTACCACGGTCCACGCACCGTATGCTATAATATGCCCGGTGTGAACAAGGCCTTATAGAACCAAAAAAAGTGATCAGCCAGAATAATTGTGACCGGTTTGCTTAGCAGGCTTATGCAGGCCATACAAGCTGCAAATTTCTTTCCTGCAACCATAGGTTGCAGAAAAATAAAATTGCATGATTCCCCCCATCAAAAGTGCTGACAGGGGAATCCATCCCGCCAAGTTACTGTCAGCCCCTGGCGGGGGAGTGCGAAGAAGAAGTCTCGGCCGGGAGAAGACAGTGCTTTTCACTAGCAGTCGCTAGCGATAACCATAAGAGAATCTGGCAGGCTGGTTGTACCCAAGTTGATCGCTCCATCAAATTGATACAATTAGCCTGTCCATTCCTGCTGAACCGGCCGGGATTCAAACCATGTATGGCCGGCCTTAGCCAAGCAGCATCAGCCCTAGAGGGTCTATAAAGAAGTGAACGTTTCCTGATCTGACTGTAAATGGATTGGGTAAGTGTTCTCTATTGTCTATGGAGACTCTAGTTTTACTTCTTATTAAATCTACATGTTTCAAGTAATTGACATCCCGGACTGAGTTGAAGTCCTAGGTTTGCCACCTCATCCCTTTAAACCTGAACACATATTAATTACACAGGTTCTGTGACTGATTAACCGCTTGCCGACCAGCCGCCGCAGTAATACAGCAGCGGCTGGTCGGCAATATCTCTCGTATCTCGAGATACGCCACGTAACTTCTAGGATGCGCCGGCGTATCTTTTTTCTGTAAAGCAAGATACGCTGGAATTTTGCTTAGATCCGACCGGCGTGAGTCTCTTACGCCGTCGTATCTTAGTTGCATATTTACTCTGGCCGCTAGGTGGCGCTTCCATCGATTTACGCGTTGAATATGCAAATGAGCTAGATTCGCCTTGCGCCCGGTCGCATTTTTTTATGTCGTTTGCGTAAGTCCGGCATAAAGTTACCCCTGCTATATGAGGCGTACGTCATGTTAAGTATGGACGTTGGGACAGCGTCAAATTTTCCGTAGTTTACGTCAATTGCGTAAAACGTTTGCGAATAGGGCTTTGCGTAAGTTACGTTCAAACCAATGAGTATTTACGCCGTAATTTTGAGCATGCGCACTGGGATACGCCGTTCCTTAGAAACGTCATTTACGTGGGGTCATGGTTGTTTACCATGCAACACGCCCACTCCAAGCCTACTTTGAATTACCCGGGCTTACGCCGGCCCATTTACGCTACGCCGCTGTAACTTGAAAATACTGCACTTGCGTCCAAAGTTGCGGCGGCGTAGCGTATATACGTTACGCTACACCCCGCTCAAAGTTACACCGCCCTACGAGAATCTCGCCCTATAACTTTTGCGCAAACCAATCAATAAACGCTTATTGCAATATTTTTTACCAAAAATATGTAGAAGAATACGTATCGACCTAAACTGAGGAAAAAAATATTTTTATATATATTTTTGGGGATATTTATTATAGCAAAAAGTAAAAAAATATTATTTTAAAAAAAAATTACGCTCTATTTTTATTTATAGCGCAAAAAATTAAAGCCGCAGAGGTGATCAAATACCACCAAAAGAAAGCTCTATTTGTGGGAAAAAAGGATGCCTATTTTGTTTGGGATCCACCACGTCGCACGGGCGGGCAATTGTCAGTTAAAGCGACGCAGTGCCGAATCGCTTAAAGTGGCCCAATCATTGACCAGCAATATGGTCCGGGGCTGAAGTGGTTAAGGTGGTAATCAAACTCACTTAGTGCCTTATCTGCATTAAAATAACCTTAGCTCAGAATCTGTGTAATTCATATGTATTCGGTTTTAAAGGGATGGTGTGGACACCCTAGGAACTTCTCTGTTGTGTGTGGACATATTTTGATTGGCCATTTACAATAAAGGAAAGCAGACATGTAGATTCCATACAGCCATAGAAAAGTAGACAATAAATGCTGCAGAAAACCTCATTAACATGTAAAGTCAGCTCTGCCAACCCTGCAATTTTTTTTGGGGGGGGGGGGGGGGGGGGGGGGGGGGGGTTTCTATTCACTTCCTGTCCCAAAGCCACAAGCCGAAGTGAGAGAAAATGCCTGCAAAGTGATCCCTGATAGTCACCAGAAGTAATGTCCACATTGAAAAAATTCCATTTATTCTTGTTTTGGTGACCACCCAAAATTTAGGATTTTCATAAATGTTTTTATTTTCTCTTTCAATATTTTTTTATTGGAATTTTAAAGAACTATTGGGGCCGGATTCAGATACAAATGTGTATCTTTCCGGCAGCGTAGCGTTTCCTCTTTACACTACGCCGCCGCAAATATTATGGGTAAGTGCCTTATTCAGAAAGCACTTGCTCCATAATATGCGGCGGCGTAGCGTAAAGTGCACGGCGGAAGGCCGCGTAATTCAAATTGCTGAAGTAGGGGCAAGATTCATGTAAATGAATCATGACCCCACGTAATTCACGTTTTTTTTGGACGGCGCTTGTGCGAATGCGTGAAATCACATCGCTTTTTCTCAATGTAAACGACATGAACGGAACTAACGTTGAGCCCCATTCCCGAATGATTTACGCAAACGACATAACCGACGTACAATTCGACGATGTCCATACTTAACATTGGCTACGCCTCCTATAGCAGGGGTAACCTTACGCCGCTCTAAAGCTTCCGCAATCAACGTAACATATGACGCGCCGCCACAAGTACGTTCGGGAATCACCGTAAATAGCTCATTTTCATATTTTACGCGTAAACCGCCGTAAGCGCCACCTAGCGGCCAGCGTAAATATGCAACTTTGATACGACGGTGTAAGCGAATTACGCCGCTCGTATCTTAGAAGAAAGCCGGCGTATCTTCTTTTCTGAATACAGAAAAAAGATACGCCGGCTATTCTTAGTATTTACGCAGCGTATCTCTAGATACGCTGACGTAAATGCTTTCTGAATCCGGCCCTTGGAGTTTACATAAATGCGGTCACAGCCGCTTAAAAAGGTGCAACAAGATATGACAACTCAAAGCATAAACATAACAGTAAGGACAAAAAACATATTGGGCTAGATTCAGGAAGAAGTTACGTCTGCGTATCTCGAGATACGCCGCGTAACTTCTAAGATGCTCCGGCGTATCTTTTTTCTGTATTCAGAAAACAAGATACGCCGGAATTTAGCTAATATACGAGCGGCGTAAGTCTCTTACGCCGTCGTATCTTAGTTGCACATTTTTGCGCTGGCCGCTAGGTGGCGTTTTTGTCGATTTACACGTTGAATATGCAAATGAGCTAGATACGCCGATTCACGAACGCACTTGCGGCCGGCGTATCTATTTGCGTCGTTTACGTTAGGCTTACACCCGGCGTAAAGTTACCCCTGCTATATGAGGCGCAGCCAATGTTAAGTATGGACGTCGGGACAGCGTCGTATTGTACGTCGTTTACGTCGTGTGCGTAAGTCGATGGGGCTGGGAGTCAGTTACGTTCACATAGTTAATATTGACTATTTGCGACGAGATTTGGAGCATGCGCACTGGTATACGTTCACGGCCGGCGCATGCGCTGTTCCTTTGGTGCGTCGTTTACGATGGGTCACGATTAGTTTACATACATCACGCCCCTACCTGCCCTATTTGAATTACGCCGGGATACGCCAGTCCATTTACGCTACGCCGCTGAAACTTATGGAGCAAGTGCTTTGTGAATACAGCACTTGCCTGTAAAAGATACGCTCTCCATCCTGAATCTAGCCCATTGTCACTAGAGTTATATAAAGGGATATAAGCTCCAGGTTCAAGGCACTACAATTTTTGTATAATTTTTGATCAATTGCAAGGCACGGATTAAATTGTAAATATCACAGAGTATAAAGAAATCTAAGAGGGGTACCAGAGGCGTCAAGGTTTCCATATAAGATCAAATGTTCAGATGTTTTTTTATTGGAGAGCTATAGACTTTCCCCATAGAAAATGTTTGTGGGTCGTATTCACAACTTCTGATGGATTTGGTGCTAGGTCTTGTTTCCAATATCTAATAATGCACAACTTAGGATGCTCAGCCAATAGGATATTAGCCAGAATACCACAATATTTAAACTCATTTATACCCAAATTGAGTAAGGCTGGTGCTGGATGCGCCAGGGGAGATAATACCGGTTACATCAGATATATGTTGGAACAGTGGCGGCTGGTGCTCAAACTTTTGGGGGGGGGGGGGGGGCGCGCAAAAAAAAAAAAAAACACAATTGCAGCCTCACTGTGCCCATCAAAAGCAGCCACTGTGCCATGCCATCAAACGCAGCCACTGTGCCATGCCATCAAACGCAGTCACTGTGCCATACCATCAAAACGCAGCCACTGTGCAATGCCATCAAAAAGCAGCCACTGTGCCGTGCCATAAATTGTCACCACTGTGCCATGCCATCCAAACGCAGTCACTGTGCCATGCCATCAAAATGCAACCACTGTGCCATGCCATCAAAATGCAACCACTGTGCCATTCCATCAAATGCAGTCACTATGCTATGCCATCAAACGCAGCCACTGTGCCATCAATTTTCACCACTATGCCATGCCATCAAACACACTCATTGTGCCATGCCATCAAACACAGCCACTGTGCCATCAATTGTCACCACTTTTCCATCAATTGTCACCACTATGCCATGCCATCAATTGTCACCACTTTGCCATCAATTGTCACCACTGTGCCATCAATTGTCACCACTGTGCCATCAATTGTTACCACTATGCCATCAATTGTCGCCACTGTGCTCCGCAATTGTAGCCACTGTGCCCCGCAATTGTAGCCACTGTGCCCAGTAAAATGCCGTGAAGAAGGGTCATAGGTGACAAGGTAAACTTGAAAAGACAGCAGAGAGAGGGGGGGGGGGGTTGTGGAGATTAGAGTTAGCAGGATACCCCCAGAGCTGACAGACATTTCCCAAACATACAGACAGCCCTCTCTATATAAACAACCCCCCAATTGCTCTGTCCACTTAATGCGAACTTCATTTATGACCATCCAATTTAACCCTGTGTCATGCTAACTCAGTACAACCCAAAACTTAAAACCTAAACAAAATCTAAACTCTCTATAAATAAAATAACAGTCCATAACCACTTTCTGCTGGCTGTATGCATATTTATGTGCCGTAAATGAAAACATTTTTTACCGAGAGTGTGCGCCCTTTATGCTTCCAGCATGATAAGGCTACTTTTAGAACAAGTCGTTGCGCCATTGGCGGTAATGCTCCACTATTTTTAGCAGCGCTTTACGGTGCTGTTTGACCACTAGCGTGGCTCGAAAAAGGGTTCAAAGCGCCACTGCAGCAGTGGGTTGCCAGCAGTTCGGCTGCGCTGGCCATTGATTTCAATGGGCTGGGGCACTGCCAAAACGCAACTGCCATTGACATCAATGGCCAGCGCTGCCAAAGCGCCTGCAAAGTGTTTTTGCAGCGGTCCTTTGCAAGCGCTTTAAACCCCTTTTCAGCCGATAGCAGCGGTTAAAAGCGCCCCGCTAGCGCCGAAAAGCGCCACTATAACTACAGTAAAGCACCGCTAAAACTAGCAGTGCTTTACCACTAACACAGCCAAGCCTCAGTGTGAAATAAATATCTCCCCAACTAAAATAAACCCCCCCACAACTGCCTTCATACCATCTGCACTTCCTTCCTGCATGCAGTCATCCCCTCCACACTCCCCTCCTTTACATACTACTAACATTCATACCATCCACACTCCTCTCCTTTACATAATTCCCACAGTCATACCCTCCACACTTCTTTCCTATACATGCTGCCCACTGTCATCCCCTCCACACTCCTCTCCTGTATATACTTCCACTATTCTCCTCTATATACTGAGCCGCCGTACACACGGCCGAGGTTCTCGCTGAAAACCAGCGAGAACCTCGCTGGAATGCACATTCCAGCGAGGACCTCGGCCGTGTGTACGGTCTCGGCGAGCTTCCCGTCGGGAAGCCCGTCGAGCCGAAATAGAGAGCACGCTCTCTATTTCCTCGACGGCCCGCCCGGAAGAATGGCTGGTTGCCATTCCCGACGGGCGGGTCGCCGATTTCGACGGCCGGCAGGGAACCTCGACGGGCGGAACGATGTGTTTTGCCCGTCGAGATTCCCTGCCGTGTGTACGCGGCCTGACACTGTTATCCCCTTCCACACTCCTCTTCTTTACATAATTCCCACTGTCATACCCTCCACACTCCTTTCCTATACATACTGTCCACTGTCATCCCCTCCACACTCCTCTCCTGTATATACTGCCACTATTCTCCTCTATATACTGCCACTACTCCCTTCCCACACTCCTCTTCTTTACATAATTCCCACTGTCATACCCTACACACTCCTCTCCTGTACATACTGCTAACTGTCATACCCTCCACACTCCTCTTCTATACATACTGCCCACTGTCATAGTGTGGAGGGTATAACAGTGGGCAGTATGTGCAGGAGAGGAGTGTGGAGGGTATGACAGTGGGCAGTATGTACAGGAGAGAAGTGTGGAGGGTATGATGGTAGCCATCTTCAAACCTTGGGGACCCATGATCTCCTATTGCCTGAGGGTCCCATGATTTGTCAGTTTGCCCCTGGGCAGCGCTGTAACATAATCCCGCCTACTAGACCGGCTCCTGTAATAGATGGAACACTGATCCAATGCAGTAAAAGTTATGCCGCATACACATGGTCAGACTTTTCCACGGGCAAGCCTCTGTCGGAATTTCAACCGTATGTACGCGGCATTAGGAGCAAAATCGCTCCTCCGCACCTGCTGCCCCCATGCTTCGGCATATATGATCTTTTTTTTTAACTGTGGTGGTGAAATCACCTCCTACAGCCTTGGAGTCGCGGCTTTATGTATCGTGGGTGCAAACGCTGTTGCTGTCAAGATAAATAAATCCGTGCTGCAACTGAATGGCGTACCTGCTAAGCAAATGATGGTTAACATTCAAACAATGTAACATTACAGTATAACCTTACCATACCATACCTGCAAAGCAAATACCAAAAAAAATATAGTAAAAAATAAAATAGTTTTTTTTTTAACGCAACCTGTGCCTAAAATATATATATATGCCTAAGCATGGGGGCATCCCGCAAAAAAAGTTATGCCGCGTACACAAGGTCGGTCTTTTCCACGGGCAAGCCTCCGTCGGAATTTCGACCGTATGTACGCTCCTCCGCCCCTGCTGCCTCCATGCTTCGGCATATATGCACTTTTTTTAAACTGTGGTGGTGAAATCAGTGGCGGCTTTATGTATCGTGGGAGCAAGCGCTGTTGCTGTCAAGATAAATAAATCCGTGCAACAGCTGAATGCCACCCGATCGCTTTCACACATCCCTGGTACCTGCGCCGCCCCCCGTTTGTCCCGTATGTGATGAAAAAAAAAGTTACACCCAAGCACATCAAACCCCCCCAACATTTTTGTTGAGGCCCCCACCCCCACATATATACACGCACAAATGTAAACGCATGCGTTGGGGCGCCTACACGTGAAAACATTAATTGCAATACACATGTTTCATATCGTTGCATAGGCCAGAGTGACAGCAATAATTCTAGCAACAGACCTCCTCCATAACACTAAACTGATATCTATAAGGGACCTTTGCAGTGTCGCTTATAGAAAGTTTGACACCATTTTACAGGTGCTAATTGTTTTTTTAGGTTTGGCATGTTGGGTATCTATTTACTCGACGTAACCTCGTCTTTTATCTTTTACTAAAAATGTTGGTAATGTATTGCGTTTTTTGGCCCTGATATTCATGTTAGTGTTTTTTTACTGAAATATTACGTTTCCTAGACCTTTGCCGTAATATCTCGTGACATAAAAAATTACTGCTATTTTATTCTCTAGGGTGTCTGCTTTCAGAAAATATATAATGTTTGGGGTTTTGTGTAATCTTCAGCCCTAAAAGGATTTTTTAAACATGTGTTAAAAGAAAAACGCAAAAACGCTTCTCTGGCAGCGAAAGGGTTAAATCAATGGCTTGGTATTTTGGATAGCCATTTTATTTACGAGAAATTCCCAAAACATGGCCTGTTGGGGGTACTTGAGCACAGGGTTGAGAACCACTGGCGGAAGGCTCCTGCATGTAGGCAGGTTTCCTACTGCGTGTGTAGTCAGCACCAAGCTCAGGGGGAATAGGTACAGTACCATGCGATTTGGTGCCAACTCTTTGCATTTGCAATCTGCGTTTAGGGCGCCATTAACAATACACTGGCAACTGCAGCAGATCACAAAGATAGTGTGTTAGTGCATTTGAACATAGTGAGGGAAACATGCACAGAAAGCACGATTTCCATATGTGTGTTCTGTTGTGAACCGACCCGAACAGAGTTTGCTATGTGCTTACTGAAAAGTAGATGGGAAGTTTGTGTTATTTGCTTTTGTAGCCATACTTTTTTCATGGCATTTAGACTGTGGTAAAAAAACAAAGGGGGAGATTTACTAGAACTGGAGAGGGCAAGATCTGGTACAGACCTGCATAGAAACCAATCAGCTTCCAGGTTTTATTGTCAAAGCTGAATTGAAGAAGCTGAAGTTAGAAGCTGATTGGCTACCATGCACAGCTGCACCAGATTTTGCACTGTCCAGTTTTAGTAAATCAAACCCAAAGCAAGAAAAAAAAAACAACAGCACCGTTGTAAGCCCCTTTCACACTGGGGCGGGAGGTGCGGTGGCGAGCGGCACTTTACCGTCTGAATTGCAACGGTATTTGTTGCAGTTTTACCCCCCGTACTAGCGGGCAAAAAAGGGTTAATACCGCCGGCAATGCACCTCTGCAGAGGTGCATTGCCGGCAGTATAGCCGCTGTTTCCCATTGCTTTCAATGGGGAGGAGTGGTAAACACACCGCTCCTTCACCGTTCCAAAGATGCGGCTAGCAGGACTTTTGGAGCGGTCCTTCTAGCACACCACTCTAGTGTGAAAGCCCTCGGGGCTTTCACACTGGAGAAACAGCAGCCGCTGTTTCAGGTCGGTTTGCAGGTGCTGCAGTGTGAAGGGGTCGTAAAATGAAGCAACGATGACTAAATTTGCTCATACACAATTTTTCTTGATTAGCTTGCATGCTGAATAAAAAAAAAGTGAAAATTAACAGATATTTCCATCCACATCAGTGCAAATGGACGAACTTAGCTGCAGCTATTGTAATTTGATTGGATGCAGGTGCCTTTTTGCCGACAATGTTCTACCTGGGTCCAGGGTTGCCAGCCTCCCACAGCATTTTTTACTGACAAAACATGGAAAATTTACTGGCGGAGCACATTTTTTACTGACAACCTGAGAAAATACAGTATAAACATGACATGGAAACATGGACAATACCTATAACAAAGTCATTTTCTTGATTTACACCTAAAAAGTCAACACAACATGAAATTATCAGCCCCTGATATTTACTGGCAGTTGTTAAAAAAAATCACAGATTTTTACACACTGTCAGTAAATTTACTGGCAGTTAGCAACCCTGCCTGGGTCTTTTTTTTTTTTTTTATGTTGGGCAGAGTGGTGACGACAGCCAGCCCGCCCCCATTGAATTTCAGGGGATTCGTTAGTAACCGGCTGAAATTTAGCAGGATCTTTACAACACGGCTGTCACATCACCCTCCATCTACAGGGAGTCTATTTATTTATGCAGATTATACTCTTTATCTCCAAAGCTTTTTTTTTTACTGATGCATATCAGTTGGCAAAAAGAGCCGACTCCAAGTTGATCCTGCAGTCTGAGCGTTTTGCAATGTTGTGAAATGTACATGTATGATGTGGTTGCAATGCTTTGATGATAAGTGGAATTAAACTTGTTTTAAAAAAAACACTGACAGGTAGGGTTTTTTTAGGGTCTTTTCTGTCATAAATGCTTCTCTATATCTCTAAGCAGTAATGTACACTGAGCCATCCATGCAGAGCTCAGTGTATATTTACAGCACCCTTTTGTGTCAAGATGATGTGACTTCCGTGCGCATTGGGCAGTAGTGATGTCATTGCGCCCTGGTTATTCAAGTGGCTGAACAGAGCGCTCCCCAAAAGGCTAGACAAAGATGAAAGCGGCATGAGAAAGAAGCAAAATCTCACGCTTGGTAGTAAGATCAAATCGGAGCTTCTGCGCCCAAATACACCCGAAGGAAATACGCGATTACAAAAAAAACAAAGAAAAAGTACGTTACCTCCTTACAAATTATAGTTAAAAAATATGTCAATGTGATGAAATGTGTTCCCAAAACATAGAGCCTATTTACTTCTGTACAAAATATACCACTAATAAATCCAAGTGCAAGATCTCATCAAACGTATAAAAAATCTATTATATAAATGCCCGCGAACCATATACCATACTGCTAATAAATTCAAGCGCATAGGCGTAACAGTCAATCCCGCCTATCAGTCCCGCTTATACAGTGCTCGTTAATGCCTCCTATTAGTGCCCCTCAGTGCCACTTATTAGTACTTATCAATGCCGCCTATAAGTGCTGCCTGTGAAGCCAAGCAGCTGCATTTGATCATTCAGCTGCTTAGTTTCACACTGCCTATGGTGCACACAGGAGGAGAAGGAGCAGATCAGCTCTCCTCTCTCATCCATGAGAGTGAGGAGGAACTGTCAGTGCAGGCTACTTAGCCACTAGGATTGCTTTTATATGACAGCTGACCGCTGGCTGAAAAAAACTGATACCAAGATGTTGCCTAAACCTGAAGGCATCAGTCCGGTATAACCACTCAAAGTCCAGCAACATATCAGTATGTCACTGCTCCTTGTTGGTCATATATTGTAATGTTCTTTTTTTTCATGCAGCATGTGGGTTAAATGAAAAAAAGATAACCTAACATTGCTCCATTCACATCGATTGGTCGGTGGTATGCCCACCATTAGAATACCGCCCTGCATCCACCCACTTTTAATGATCAGCATGCATGCACCATTCTTTTTTTTCATTCAGCCAATGTGCTGAACGAAAAAAAAAGAAACTAACAGATTCCTCCATTCATATTGATCGATGTGAATGAAGAAATCTCTGCGTAAGGCCGCGTACACACTATGGAATTTTTTCGCTGGAAATGGTCCGACGGACCATTTCAGCCAAAAAATCCGCTCGTCTGTAGGGGCAAGCGGACAGATTTGGACGGATTTCTCCAGCGGAAAATTTCCAAAGCATGCTTTGAAACTTTTCCGCCGGAGACATGCCCGTCGGATATGTCCACTGGTTAGTACACTAACCAGCGGACATATCTGCCCGCACAAGCGTTCTATGGATGCGACGCATGCGTGGAAGTTGTTTACTTCCTGGTGCGGTGACGTGGCGGCATCAACGTCACCGCCACGTCACCGCGCTGTCCACTGGCGGGGATTTTGATCCGATGGTGTGTACACGTCATCGGACCAAAATAGTCCGGCGGACATATCCGATGAAAACGGTCCGAGGACCGTTTCCATCGGATATGTCCCTCCGTGTGTACGCGGCCTAACAGTACAGTAAAACAGTAGAATGACCTACATGTAAAGCAAATACAATCAAACACAGTAACAAAAAAACATTACAGTATAGCATAAAATATAGCAAAACAGTAAGAACAATAAAACGACAACTATTTTTGGCTTTTTATTTATTTATAAAAAAATTACACTTTTATTATAACTTTTTACCGTTACAGCTTAGGGTCTCTCAAAATGCGATGGCCATCTAACATCTTTCTAGACCTTGTGTGAATATGTGCCCTACTTTGCCGTGCTGTACTCTATACTAATACTCGTGTGTGGTAGTGACAGAAACAGTCCCTGATGCAGAGACCGGATTGGTCAGGACAGGAGGTACAAAAATAGTGATGTATCACACCTGTATCCGCACTTGCTACAGACACAGCATATTTTTTGCTCGTTGGGTGGGGGTACCAGGAAAGAGATACAGAAAATGCCTCTCATGCAGCTGGCTCACTGCATCTGGATTGTGAATTTGGGCCACAGCACCTCCGGGATAAAGAAGGGCTGCGATGATCTCTTCCTGGAATTTTAGGAAGGATCCAGTTCTTCCTGATGCTTTGTATAGTACATAAGCATTGTACGGAGCCAATTGGAATAAGTATACAGATACTTTTTTTATACCAGCGTCTGGCCTTACGGGCAACTAAGTACGGCCCAAATCATCTGGTCGTTGAAGTCTACCCCTCCTATTTGGACACAGAGGGGCTTCTCAACAACACCAGTCACCGTAGTAATTTTGACTGCCGTATCTGGGTGAATGAAAGACAGAACGAAAACGTTACGTTTATCCTTACATCTCACTGCAAGTAATTCATTTAACCTCAAGCAGGCTCTCTCCCTATGACTAAGTTTGGCATTTACAAGCCTTTGGTGGAAGTGCCGATGATTAGGTCGCACAGTGCCA
Source organism: Rana kukunoris (assembly GCA_029574335.1). NCBI lineage: Eukaryota > Metazoa > Chordata > Amphibia > Anura > Ranidae > Rana > Rana kukunoris. Next base: position 38,819,043 of record CM056051.1, read on the forward strand.
CATGCGCCAATTTCTGATTGATAGAGGTGTCTAAAAAGTGGCACGCTTGAATAAAAATTGTCCACGTATAAATGGCTTTTCAGGATAAGGGTGACACCAAGTCCCAAACAATCGTGCCGCTGCTCCCTATGTAGTCTGGGTAGTTGGGTGGCTCCAAGCTGCTATCTTTTACCTTGTAAACCAGAAAACTCCATGTATAGCCTTTGGCTCTGTCACAGAGCTTATACATCTTTACCCCATATCTGGCACGCTTGCTGGGCAGAAATTGTTTGAAAATAGGATGGCCAGAAAATGAAATCAGGGACTCATCAATGCAGACATCTTGATCTGGGATAAACAAGGCTGCAAATTTTTTGTTGAAGTGGTTTATGAGGGGCCGAATTTTATGGAGCCAATTATGTTCAGGGTCACCCCAAGAACGACAGAGTTCATTGTCATTGAAATGCATGAACCGCAATATCTGCTCCTATATAGCCCTGGCCATAGCAGCAGAAGATGGTGAATTGGGTCAGTGGACCAATATGACCGCAACTCACTCTTTTAAGTAATGCCCATAGTGAGGCATAGACCCAGAAAGGTTCTAAATTCGGGATCCATTATAGCTTTCCATCTAAACTGTCTGGCAAGGGGTGAATTTGGGTTTTGGGCAATAAGTTGACCAGCTTATAAATTGCTTTGGTCCACAATAGATCTGTACAGATCGTCCGTGAAAAACAGCTTTAAAATTCAAAGGGGTGTTAAATCTGCTGTTTCTACCTGAATTCCAGGTTGGCCAGTAAATGGAGGGAGTATGGGCATTGCAGAATTTGTGGGCTACCAATCAGGATTTATAAGCGCATCACAAAGGGCACTATGGGTTTGTGTTCCAACTCTTGGTGGCTGCGGGACACTACTTGTGCTAGCCACTGCACAGCTTGAACTGCACTTATGGGACTTGCCACATCACCAAGTGTTACTGCAGTGTTGATTTTTCTATGACCAGAGTGTACTAGGCCGCTGTTGCTCGCCAGTTCACCGGAAGGTTGAGCGGCACTTGTACCAACACTCTGCTGCATACGAGTATCACAAGTATGCACCTCAGCAACAGAAGAACGGGGTCAGGTATGCCTGACCTTAGCAGGGACCACTACTCCCTCATTAGAGCAATCCCCAGGCAGATCCCAGTTCTGTTACTAGAGGGAATGAACGCGATTGTCCAGCGGACACCGCCAGCCCCGCTGATTGGCTCCCCCACTGGCCAATGGGAGCGTGCGCACGGCTCCGGCAACCCGTGACCACAAGAGCGAGTGCACGAGCCAACGTACACCTGGCGATTCGTGCAGCCTAGCCACCTTGCCGCAGTATAATTGTGGTGTGTGGTCGGCAAGTGGTTAAGTACTGAAATTTGCACTTAAAATTGTAATTTTGTAACCAGTGAAAACTTGGCTGTGCCAATAATTTCAGTCTGGTAGGTTGACAACACTGCCTTCCAATAGCTGACCCACCTACCTACCTCTTCTAATACCTGACCCACCTATCTTCCTCTTCTAATACCTGACCCACCTACCCCCTCCTAAAACTTGAACCATCTACCCCTCCTCATACCTCACCTACCTACCTACCTTCGCTCCCCATACTTGAACCACTTCCCCCCTCCCCTCCTAATACCCGACCCCCCCCTTTCTCCCTCCCCTCATATCTGACCCACCTATCTCCCCCTCCACCTACCCCCCCCTCCTCATACCATACCAACCAACCTCCCCTTCCTCATACCTGAACTCCCTCCCTACCTCTACTCATATATGACCCACCTATCTCCCCTTGCTCATACCTGACCCACCTATAACCCCCGCCACATACCTAACCCTAAACCTCTAACCCTATAATCCTACCCTCTAACCCTAACACCCTAACTCCTAACCCCAAGCCTTAACCCTCTAACCCTAACCCTTGAAAATGTGAAATTTCAGTTATTCGAATTCCCGAAAATTTAGAATTTTCAAATTTTCGAATATGGAATTAACCACTAACCCCTAACCCTTAACCGTAACCCTCAACCCTAACCAAAAACCTAACCCTCTAACCCTAACCCTCTAACCCCTAACCCCAAGCTTTAACCCCCCAAACCTTGTAAATTGGAAATTTAGAATTTTCGACCTCCCAAAATTTAGAATTTTCGAATTTCAGAATTTGGAATTACCCACTGACCCCTAACCCCAAACCCTAACCCTCAACCCTAACCCTATAACCCTAACCCTTGAATTTCCGCATTTTCGAATATTCAAATTTCCGGATTTCCTGAACCACCTGCCTCCCCATCCTCATACCTCACCTAACACCTACCCTCCTTATACCAACTACAACTCCTCCTCATACCTGACCCACCTACCTCCCTTTCATACCTGACCCACCTACCTTCCCTCCTCATATCTCCCCCACATATCCCTCCTCCTCATAACTCACCTACCTACCTCCCCTCCTTATACCTGACACTCCTTCCTCCTCTTACTTGACACACCTTCCTCCTCTTACATGACACGTCTTCCTCCTTCTTCCTCTTACCTGACTCGCTTACCTCCTTCCTCTTCTTCTTTCCTGACTTGCCTACCTCCTTCCTCTTCTTCTTTCCTGACTCGCCTACCTCCTTCCTCTTCTTCTTTCCTGACTCGCCTGTCCTCCTTCATCTTCTTCTTTCCTGATTCTCCTACCTCCTTCCTCTTCTTCTTACCTGACTCGCCTACCTCCTTCCTCTTCTTCTTACCTGACTCGCCTACCTCCTTCCTCTTCTTCTTAGTTTACCCCCCCCTCTCATTTTAAAATTTTTCCTTAGTATGGTCTGCCACAGGTCGCAAACAAATGAAATTCCGTTAAACTGTCTCTGCTCCTCGGGTAAAATAGGCACGCCAGGTCTTGGGAGGTATTTCAGTTCTTTTTCCTGTCTCGTTAGGTTTCTCATGCCCTAAAAAAGGAAAAGAGGACAATTTGATGCATTAATAAACAGAAGAAATTACCTCTGGGGGCCATTACCCCCCCCCCCCCCGTATGGGCCATCTAAGTCCATATGGTTGTGAGATGCTAGATACCAGTCTTTACTGGGCATACACAATTATATGAACTTTCACTATCAAAGTTGTGCAAACTCCTGAAATATTTACATTTATTTAATTCCTTATTTTATTTTTCCTGAGTCATCAGATTGAGAGTCAGAGTGAGAGCATGCCTGAGACCTGCGAGGGGCTTTTCTCTCCTGTCTCTCAGCCCCTCAGTGAACATCACTATCACATAACAGTGCCCTGTAGCTATAGGAGACATATAACTTCTCCCCAGGCCCTCAAAATGATGAGTCGGGTGTATAATAAAGCTAAGGTGAGAAATATAAATGCTGCACAATTCCAAGAAGTGAAGACTGGATATTCAGATTCTATTATAAATCTGGTCTTGGTGACTTCTCCTTAGGTGAAAAGATACGGTCTCACAAACATAGGGCCAGATTCAGGTAGATGAGAGTATCTTTCCTCTGGAGTAACGCTTCTCATTTACGTTACTCTGAAGACCCTTTCAGCGCAAGTCCTGTAATTCACATAGCAGTTGCGCGTAAACTTGCGCCAGAGTAACGATAATGCGCTGGCGTAACCCGACGCAAGTGGAAGTGGGTGTGATCATATGTAAATGATGGGCGGAGCCCAGCGCAGAGGCTTGCGTTCAGCGCATCAACCACGGAGCATGCGCAGTGAGTGAGGCTCCACTCGCCCCCTTTGTGCGCATGCTCACAACTTCCGTCGGCACCACTGCACGGGAAACGTCAGCGCAATGCCTTCCGTTGGGCGTTTAAATGCGCCCGTAGAAGCGCCATTCCGGCACTAAAGTATATCCTGCTCCCCCTCCCCGCAGTGATATTACTTTTGTTCTGAGATGGCTGCTCCCGTTCCCCGCAAACACACAGGAGAAAGCTGAACTTTAATGGCCAGGAGCTGTCAGCCGTCATCTCGGCTATGGAGACCTATGATGTCTTCCTCCATGGCTGTAAAAGTTGACAGACAAACATGGACAGAGGTGTTGTCCTGCAAGTGGGGGTGCTCAGCTAGCTCTTATTGTCGGTAACGCTGCTGTAGCTGCTCTCCTGCTGACCTGTGGCCATCTGGAGTAAAGATAAAGCAGCCTTTTGTAGAAATAACTTTGCGCCGGACGGACGAGATACGCGCGGCGCATGTAGCCAGCGTATGGTGCTAATCCGTTCGTGAATTGGGAAAAATCCCTCATTTGCATATTTGCAGGGGAAATCAATGGGCGCGACTGATGCGCCCAGCGAAAATAAGCGCTGACGATACTCTGGCGTCGGAACGTTCCGCCGGTCGCAAATGACCCGTTATTGGGCGCATCTAGTTTGGTGGGTACGGGCACATAGAAACGACGGCGCATCATCACAGTTACGCGGCGCATATCGAAATACTCCAGCGCAAGTGTTCCTGAATCTGGCCCATAGTTTCTTCCCTTTATAAACACCCACAGTGTCATGATAGGTGGCAGCCTTGTGTACAGACACAGGCCTAGTAGACATGTAATTTCTACTTACCCTTCTGGGTATATATTTAAAATGCATTGTTTATTGTGAAAATAGCAATTGCTCTAGCGGCGATCGGGTCTGCGAGTCCCGTCCCGGAGCTTCGGACTGGGTCACGTGCCCACGACCCCACTGCTGGGCTTAAAGGGCCACGTGCAGGTACGTGATTGTGCCCAGCCGTGCCATTCTGCCGACGTATATCAGCGTGAAGGGGTTCTTAAGTGGTTAATAGGGACGGTTTTATCTGTAAGATTAGATGTCCAGCGCATCCCCTCCCCTTACATTAGATGTCAAGAGCCAACCCACCATCAGAAGTTGAGTCCCCCACTCTCCCTTATGTAGCACACCCCGTGCGGAGCTGCTGGTTAGATTTGGGACCGACTGTTACCTCTATAGCTTCGATGTCTAGTGTAGTTGAAGAGAGCAGCAATGATGCAATGTCCAAACGATAAATGTCTTTTCTGTGCTTTATTTTACCCAACACGGTAGAACAATGAACTTAGAGGGTGAATAGCAGAAGATGGATAAGGAAAAGAGTAGCAGATTCAGGCCTACGAATACAGAAGCAGTCCTGCTTCAAACGACACTTTGCTTTCGTCGCCACTCCAGGGTGTAGTGTATCTGGACAGGCCTCTCACACTGACCTGGCAGCCAGAGTATCACTCGGAACCTTGTGGGAAAATAGGCCTCTGCCACCGACCCTTCCCTAGAAAGTAGATCATGAGGTAAACCTTCCTCAGAGAACTAATGCCGCGTACACACGATCATTTTTTGTGATGAAAAAAAACAACGTTTTCTGTGAAGTAAAAACGACGTTTTTGAAAAGTCACTTTCAAAGACGATGTTGCATACACACCATCGTTTTTTTCACAAAAAGCGAGGTTACGTTCACCACTCTTTTCCATTGAAGCTCGCTTCATAACTAGCTTCTGGGCATGCGCGGGTTGAAAAACGTCGTTTTAAACAACGTTTTTGCTACACACGGTGACTTTTTGTGAAACAAAAGACGACGTTTTGAAAAACGACACAAAAAATTCAAGCATGTTGGAATTTTTTTTGGTCGTTTTTTGGAAGACAAAAAACGACGTTTTGCCCACACACGATCAATTTATATGACGTTTTAAAAAGTTTTTTCCCATCGCAAAAAATGAACATGTGTACGCGGCATTAGGCCCGGATTCACATACATCGGCGCATATATATGCCGCCGTAGCGTATCTCTTTTACGCTACGCCGACACAACGCAGAGAGGCAAGCATGGAATTCACAAAGCAAATGCTCCCAACGTTGCGCCGGCGTAACGTAATTTCGTAGGCGTAAGTCAGCGTAAGTGGAAGTGGGAGTGACCCCATGCAAATGATGGTCCGAGCGTGGTGTAATGCTTTACACCCGGCGTATCATGAACGGCGCATGCCGTGACGTGAACGTATGTCCCACGCCCCTCTGCGCATGCTTACAACTACGCCTGGCGTAACCCCTAAGATACGCTGGCCCACAGCCTACGCTGAGAGCATAAATACGCCCAGACATGCGCCCGTCGAGCGCAAAAGTACACCAGCATCTGTAGTGCAGGTACTTTTGTAATCTGAGCGATGTCTGCTGCAGAGACTGAGAGGGAGAGGAGGAAAAAAATGTCCAGCTGAGGAGAGGGCCATCCTGATCTCTGCCATCTCGAGGTATGATGTGTACCTCCATAGCGCACAGAGTCGCATGACCAGTAAGGCCAGGAAGGCAGAGATCCTCCAGGAGGTCACCCTGGAGGTCAATGCCCTTGGGCACGAGAGAAGGACCCCTAAGGGCATAGCTTAAAAAATAAAAGACCTGCGTCATCATGTCCGAGAGAAGATGGCCAAGGTAAAGAGTCACCTCAGGGGCACGGGAGACAGACCAGCCAGTAATATCAGGCTGACTGCCGAGGAGGAGGGGATCGCCCCATGTCTGGAGCGGGAGCAAGTGGAGGGCCTGGGGGGCTTTACTCCGGTGAACAGGCCTTGAGGACAGGTAAGTGTGTTTTTTCCCCCATCCGGTGAGTAGCATGTGATGGGGTGCAAGGGAACATGTGACAAATGTGGGTCCACCAACATGTGAATGCTTTGTGTCATCCACAGATGTGCTGGAGGGAGCGGGGCCATCGTCTGCTGCTGGACGACCCATGCCATCCCCGGAGGAGAGTGCCCACACCTCTCTAGAGGTTGTTGAGGAGGAGCATGCTGATCTGGAGGAATGTGTCTACCTCCAGGAGGAGAACATCAGCGAACCCTCCCAAACCTCCACCCCCATCAGGGTCTTCCCCCATCAGGGGAACCCCTTCCCGGTCCACCCCATCCAGGGGAACCCCCTCCCGGTCCACCCCATCCAGGGGAACCCCCTCCCAGTCTACCCCATCCAGGGGAACCCCCTCCCGGTCCACCCCATCCAGGGGAACCCCCTCCCAGTCTACCCCATCCAGGGGAACCCCCTCCCGGTCTACCCCGTCCGGACGGGCACAAGCCTCTCCATCCCCCAGGAAGGATTTACGTAAGACCAGGGGTGTACCCAGATCCCTCCAGGAAGAGCTGGCGAGGTAGCAGGCCCAGCAGACACGCCATATGTTTGCTCTAGCCGGTGACCTGCGCCGTGTGGCAGACATATGTAAAAAGCAAAAAAGAAATGAGGCTATTAATATATATATCATGGGCCAGATTCTTATATATCTGCGGCGGCGTAGCGTTTTGCTATTTACACTACCCCGCCGCAACTTACAGGAGCAAGTGCCGTATTCTCCAAGCACTTGCTCCGTAATTTGCGGCGGCGTAGTGTAAATGGCCCGGCGTATCCCCGCGTAATTCAAAGGGGGCGTTGTGTATTTAAATTAGGCGCGCCCCCGCCCCGAACGAACTGCGCATGCGCCGGCCGTAAACGTAGCCCAGTGCGCATGCTCCATAGTACGCCGCTAATACATTGGTTTCAACGTGAACGTAATAAACGCACAGCTCTAGTCGCAAACTAGTTACGTAAACGACGTAAAAACACGATGCTGTCCCGACGTCCATACTTAACATGGCGTGCGTAAAGTTAAACCACCATATAGCAGGGGTAAACTTACGCTTACGGAAACAACATAAACTACGGCGACTCGGCGCAAATACGTTCTGGAATTGGCGTATCATGCTCATTTGCATATTCGCCACCTAGCGGCCAGCGTAGTATTGCATTTAAGATCCGACGGTGTAAGTGACTTACGCCAGTCGGATCTACGCCGTATCTATGCGTAGCTGATTCTTATGCCGCGTACACACAGTCGTTTTTTGTGATGAAAAAAAACGACGTTTTCTGTGAAGTAAAAAACGACGTTTTCGAAACGTCACTTTCAAAGACGATGTTGCCTACACACCATCGTTTTTTTCACAAAAAGCGAGGTAACGTTCACCACTCTTTTCCATTGAAGCTCGCTTCATAACTAGCTTCTGGGCATGCGCGGGTTGAAAAACGTTGTTTTAAACAACGTTTTTGCTACACACGGTGACTTTTTGTGAAACAAAAAACGACGTTTTGAAAAACGACACAAAAAATTCCAGCATGTTGGAATTTTTTTGGGTCGTTTTTTTAAGACAAAAAACGACGTTTTGCTCACACACGATCAATTTAAATGACGTTTTAAAAAACAAAGTTTTTTTTCATCGCAAAAAACGACCGTGTGTACGCGGCATAAGAATCAGTCGCATAGATACCCGGGCACAGAAACAGAGATATGACGGTGTATCTGGAGATACACCGTTGTATCTCTTCTGAGAATCTGGCCCCATGTGTTTTACGATAAGTATTACAGTCCTTGGTTGCATATATGTAGAAACTTTTCAGTATAGAGAACTGAAAACAAGAAGGACTAATGTAGATACTGATTATATTGTAAGTATAAAGATATAAATTTATTAATAAGGTAAGGATTGAACAAGGATTGTATGAAAAATTGGGCTAAAACTGATTCCAGTGGGATCTGAGTCTATACAAATTTCATTCAGATCACTACATTAACATACACACATAGGGCCAGATTCAGGTAGTCCAGAGCATCTTTGCTCTGGAGTAACGCTTCTCATTTGCGTTGCGCTGCCGAAATTTTAGGAGCAAGTGCTGTCATTCACGAAGCACTTGCTCCTAAAGTTGCGGCAGCGCATCACAAATGAGCCGGCGGAATTCAAATTTAGCGGGTACGGGGCGTGTAGTATGCTAACTACGCGCGATCCCGCCGCCAACGTACTGCGCATGCGTCGAGTGTCAAAACATCCCCGTGCGCATGCTCCAAAATCTGTGAATGAACGTCAATGACGTCACATTCCCATTCATGACCGTTTTACACAAGCGACGTTTTTTTTTTTTTTTCCCGACGCGATGACGACGCCTATACCTAACATAGGATACTCCAACCCCATGTAGGTATATCTATGCGCCGCGTATCCCGTCCGGAAACGTCGTATCGTCATTGCGTCGCGCCGGATTTCGATCGTGAATTGCCGATTTCCGCTCATTAACATATTTTTTGAGCGTAAATCGGCGGGAACGCCCCCGGCGCCATTTTTAAGTTGAAGTAACGATGCGATGGCGAAACTCAGTTACGCTGCTCGCATCGGAACTTCAACCCGGCGTTTCTTGTTTTCTGGTTACAGAAAACAGAAACGCCGGCTCAAAGTCACAGTTAGGCTGGCGGATCACTCGATCCGCCAGCGTAACTGTTCCTGAATCTGGCCCATAATACACAACAACCATTTAAAGAAGACCGTCCGGAAATTAGTTTGCAACAGAGGACCATCTGTCTCTGTAGGAGAAATCCCGCTGCAGATATCAATCAATATTATGTGATCAGTATTAACAGAGACAGGTGGTTTTCCTCAGCCAAGAGCCAGGCTGAATGCACAGCGGCTGTGCAGGGCACCACAGCCACTATGCGGCAGTGCCTCACACAGCAGGCTGAGCAGAGCACCTCAATCTCTGACAGCCTGCTGGATATGAGCGCCAACTGTGCTGCTATGGTCAAATGTTTGGGTGACCAAGCCCAGACCCTGGAGGCCATGCGGCACCACATGGTGGCAGGGGGTCCCTCACCATCTGGTGACCAGGGCTCCAATGTTCAGGCCAGCCTGGAGGGTCATATCCAGGCAATTGGGGAGCTGCAGGCCACAGCAGCAGGCCTCTTGGCAGAGGTGAAGAGCCTGGGAGTGGCTGTCCAGGCCAACACTGCTGCCATCGAGGCGGAGGGAAGGCAGACCAGGCGCCACCAGCGGCAGACCACCACCCGCCAGCTGTGGATGCAGACAGAGACCAACTCTTTCCTCAACCGCATTGCCCTTGCCCTGGAGGGCATGCAGCCATCATCTGCCAGGAGTGAGAGATCAGGGGATGAACCTCCTCCTGATGCCTCGCCCCCCACCCGAGGCTCCCCCCAGGCAATTAAGGAGCCGTTCACGTGGCACCACGCCTGGCCCATGAGAGGGCAAATGAGTGCTAATTTTTTATTTTTTTTGCTCAGTTTATGAGCTTTCTAATATTGTTTTGGTTGGACGCGTAGGTGTGCGCAGCCTATTGCATTAGGGTGTGCACCCCTAAGCTCAAACACACATGAACGCTACCTGCTGTCACAGGAAGGGGCGCTGGTGGTGGAAGCCAGGTGATTAGGAGCATATTACTATACACTGTAAATATGGGTGTAATGTGTTCATAAAGATGAACCTAGATTTTAATATAACGGGGACATTTACAGTGGCCACTGGCACCCCCAACCACCCACCTGGTACTGCTCCTGGATAATGATAATGCACATGGGGTGATTAGGGTGTGCCTAGGCACACCTGGCACACCCTGTGCGCACGCCTATGCTTGGACGTGCACAGACGTATGTGCCGTCCTCCGGTAAGGGCATGCCATGTCGGCCAACGGCATGATGCTTTTTTTTATTTTTTATTTATGCGCACGGTGAGGAGTGCAGAAGTGGTGCCCAGACACCCGTTTGCAGGGGCAGGGTTTGCCCGGTGCTGCTACAGTGTGACTGGTGTGTGAGTGTGTGTATGTGTGGGTGACATTCTTGCCAGTAAGGTGTGTCACCTTGGTTCGTCAGGGAGAGGTTTTCCCCACGACCGTGTGAATGTGGTATGAATGGACAGCAACATCCTTGGTGCCTTGGCATGGCGTTGCTGCTCCCAAGTCCTGCATGGTGAACTTGGGCTAAACCAATGTGAGGTGGATGTGGTGTGCGATACACCTCTGATTCCCCTATGCCAAAGATGTTCAGAATGTGAAAACCTCTGAGGTTGGAATTATGTAGGCAACAAAAAATATTTTCCAAAAATGAAAAAAATTAAAATTAAACAATTCCTTTGTTTACATGTGTTGCTGTAACCTTGCTTTGTTTTCTCAATAAAACATCTCTGTTAAAAAAAAAATTTAACAATTAAATTTATATTTTTTACATTTGTGGCTAAAAAAAAATGTGTTGCCTACATAATCCCAAGCTCAGAGATTTTCACATTCCAAATTTTCAAGGGATGATGGCAACTACATGGTCACCTGTATAGGCTGATTTATTTTCTGCCAAAGACGTTCATGCGCGTTCCGTAGATCCTCTCCCGTGCCCTCCCTTCCGTGCCTGAGGATGCAGTAGTGCTATGACCATGGCTGCCCCTGGCATGTTGGCATACGGATGTGTTGTCCTGCAAGTGTGGTTGCTCAGCTCGTCCGTAACAGTGCTGCTGCAGCTGCTCTCCGCTGACCTGTGCACTTCTGTTGCTGAGTTACACCTGCTTTATGGGGCATAACTTTAGGCCGGACGTACAACTTACGCGCGACGCACGTAGCCAGCATCGGACGCAAGTATGTTCGTGAATCGGCGTATCTCCCTCATTTGCATATTCGAATAGAAAAACCATCGGAGCGCCAGATGCATCCAGCGTAAATATGCGCCCACGCGTAGGAAAGTTACGTCGGTGGGATGAACCCTTTTTTTAGGCGTATCTTAGTTTGTGAGTCACAGCTCCAGCCAATTGAAATCAATGGGACACCATGGCTATACCACCGGCAAAGCGCCTCTGCAGCGGCACTTTGCGGTGGTTTTTAACCCTTTCTCGGCCACCAGTGGGAGAGGTAAATCCGCCCCCGATAGCGTTCAAATAGCTCTGCGAAATTGGCAGTAAAGCGCCGCTAAAAATAGCGCCGCTTTACTGCCAATGCACCTCCTGCCCCAGTGTGAAAGGGGCCTTAGAAGGAGGTGGGGAGAGTGTTCCGCCTGTGAGGGATAGCTCAGGGTTCCTACGGAGTCCTGTATCAGCAATCCTGGTTGGATGAAAGACTCCCTGTTGCAGATATATCCCTCTGCTGAAGGAATACCGTTGTTATCGGGTAAAGTGTGTGAATATCAGCCTCTACAGATATGCATTGTGTGCTTGGATTTATACCGAGTCAGTCAGTGGAAAGTGCCTATAGTGCTGGCAAATACAACTACCGCTTACATCAGAAGTGCTGTGTATCTGTGCCTCCATGCTTGGAGTGAAACTACTTGCATTACTGCTGTAAATACTCTTTCTACTACCGTCTCTCCGGTAATAAACGTTGCCTGATTTATAAAGTCAGTACTAGTGATTCCCTCTGTGAAGCCGCTACACCCTACACCCACTAACATGCCACCATATGGATCGCCTGGAGAGAGATGTGTGAACGTTCACCATCAATAGGTGAAGTTTGTGCTAAAACGTAATGTTTGCAGCACCACCCCCCCCCCCCTCCCCTGGTCTGGTGTCATAACATGCGGCCCCAGCGAATGAGCTATCATGCATGCGCCATACACGGGCAGGGGACGTGCGGCTGTGGCTGTGCACCGCTCCCACTGCCCCGTCCCACCCACCAATACATTGGATTTATCTCCTATGTGTCTATTTAAATGAAAATTTCTGTTCCCGGAGTTTATCTTTAAATCCACTGAATCAGCGTGACAGCCAGAAAACTGGCAGCAATAGCCCCTCTCTCACTACAGATTTATGTTTAGATTCTTGCCCTCGATGAAAGTAGAAATGAACAAGAGCTAAAGAAAATGCATTCTCGTCACCTTCCATAAGAGGGCAGTATGTCACCACAGGAAACATTTTAGAAAGAACCCTTCCATAATCAGAAATGGATTTTCTGTAGAGGCAGATTGCATGATGGGGTAGTTGTAGCTACAACAGTCCGAGCTAATGATTTTTAATTAAAAAAAAAATATTTTACCTGTTATGTATTAAAGTGCAATTAACTACTTGAAGTCCATGCTTTTTGTGCCAATTTTTGTTTAAATCAGTATTTTTTTCTAAAAAATTACTTAGAACCGCCAAACGTTATAGATATTTTTTATTTTTTTGCAGAAACTCCAGGAAATAAAATGGCGCTCATTGCAATTTTTTATGTCACTGTATTGGCGCAGTGGTTTTTGAAACACAATTTTTTTGGAAAAAATTAATTTTAATTAATAAAAAAAAACATAATAAATACCTCATTTTTTTGTATACTATGAAAGATGATGTTACACTATTGTGAATAGTCATGCTTTGAAATTGCGCACAAATTACGGTACATACATCCATAGGTACATTTTTATTCACCTTTTACAGGTTACCTGTTTAGAGTTAGGTTGGGTTCACACCTATGCGAATTGGATGTGGCTTACATTGCATCCAATTCGCATTACATTTTAACCACTTGCCGACCAGCGCACACTGATATACGTCTACAAAATGGTACAGATAGTCAAAAGGGCGTACACAGGGCCGATCCTAGGCAGGGTGCACAGGGTGCATTGCACCCAGGCGCCTGCAGAGGTGGGGGCACTGTACATCTAACAGACTCTCTAACAGAAGCCCTCTCTGTGTCCATCAGAGAGGCCCCCTCCAGGTCCCAATAAAGTACTTTGCTTCTCTTCCTGTATTTTGTTTATTATTAAGAGATCATGTAAGGATCCCAGATTAATGAAGATTTCGTGGGGGAGCATCTCTGTGGTTGAGTCATTGCCATAAAAACATTTGTAAAGGGGAAAAGTTAGAAAAACTACGACGCCCATGTGGAGGCGCCAGAAATATTTCTGCACCCAGGCGACTGTGACCCTAGGATCGGCCCTGGGCGTACAGGTACGTCCCCTTTAAATTGCAGCCGTATGGTCACGCTCGCAACCCTGCCACGAGCTCCGTGACTGCGCCTGCAGGACCCATCTCCCTGTTCTGCCTAGTGACACTGTCGCCAATCGTGTTCCCTGTCATCAGGAACAACAATCAGTTACATAGTTAGTCAGGTTGAAAAAAGACACAAGTCCATCCAGTTCAACCACAAAAAAATAAACAAACAAAATAAAAAACACAGTACAATCCCATACACCCAACTCCATACCCACAGTTGATCCAGAGGAAGGAAAAAAAAACAGCAGAGCATGATCCAATTTGCTACAGCAGGGGAAACAATTCCTTCTTGATCCCCCGAGAGGCAATCGGATATTCCCCGGATCAACTTTACCTATAAATGTCAGTACCCAGTTATATTATGTACATTTAGGAAAGAATCCAGACCTTTCTTAAAGCAATCTACTGAGCTGACCAGAACCACCTCTGCAGGGAGTCTATTCCACATTTTCACAGCTCTTACTGTGAAGAAACCTTTCCGTGTTTGGAGATGAAATCTTTTTTGCCCCCTTGTCCTCAGTGTTGACCGTAAAGTGAATAACTCAACACCAAGTTCACTATATGGACCCCTTATATATTTGTACATGACAGTGGATCATATCCTCCCTTATTCTACTCTTCTCAGTGATGTGTCACATGTAGCCACGCCCCCTACAGTAGTAATCACTTCCTAGGGAACACTTAACCCCTTCAGTGCCCCCTACAGGTTAAAAAGGGTTGTAAAGGTTCATCTTTTATTTTCTAAATAGGTTCCTTCAAGCTAGTGCATTGTTGGTTCACTTACCTTTTTTTTTAATTCCCTTGTTTTTTTTTCTTTGCTTTAATTTCCCACTCCCTGTTTCTTCTCAGTAAGCTTTCCACCATCATCTGAGTGGTGGAAAGTCATTTAGAACAGCTTACTGAACACCTTACTAAGGACGAACAGGAAGTGAGAAATTCAGACAAAGAAAATAAAGAAAAAAAAAATTTAGAAGGGAAATTGAAGGAAAAGGTAAGTGAACCAACAATGCACTAGCTTAAAGGGTTAATAAGGGAATACATTTTTTTAGTTTAGAGTGGCCCCGATCCACATCTTCTGGGGTCCCTCGGGGGCTGTCTCTGGTCCTCCCCACAATTTCTCACCACAGTCATGCGAGAGCTCGCTTGGTGGTCAATAATTGCGGGCGCGCTCCCGTGATACAGCGAGCGGCCATACCTGCTCACTGTATCACTTGGCCCCGCCCCTCAGCGCGCCGCATCACTGAATGTGATTGACAGCAGCGCCAGCACACTTTTTTGTTATGTATTCAATTCCACATGTGTTAATTCATAGTTTTGATGCCTTCAGTGTGACTCTACAATTTTCATAGTCATGAAAATAAAGAAAACTCTTGGAATGAGAAGGTGTGTCCAAACTTTTGGTCTGTACTGTATATATACAGCATCTGAAGAAATGACACTTTGCTACAATGTTGTGTAGTGAGTGTACAGCTTGTATAACCGTGTAAATTTGCTGTCCCCTCAATATAACTCAACACACAGCCATTAATGTCTAAACTGCTGGCAACACGATACGCTGGAGGGGCGAATTTCCATTGCTGTCTATGAGATGGTTCACATCTCACGCCGAACGCCGAAACGCCGTACGCCTGCCGCCTGAAAAAAAGTCCCGGACCCTTTTTTTCAGGCGGCATTGGCGTTCGGCCATAGACAGCAATGTAAAGGATTTGTTAAAAAAAAAAAGTTAATCGAATCGCGGCAAAATAAGCCGCGTACACAGCGTTTACTTGTCGCCTAGGTGTGAATGCAGCCTAAGTGGTTACATTTCTTGCATTTACACACAGAAGTTTGATCTAAAAAGGAAGTTGGTTACAATGTTTCATGTTGTTTACAAACTTGGCAGACAGTCGGATATTTTCTTTACACACAGAAGTTTATCCCTTTGATATAAGAAGAAAGTGTTAGTTACAATGTTTCCTGCTAAGAACTTGGCAGACTGTCCAGATATTTTCTTTTGACAGCTGAAAGTCTCTCCACTTGTTATATGAAAGAATCAGCAAACTCTGCATTGGAGATGTCCGGGGGGTTGAATCAAGATCACAATTTTAACGATTAATTGTGCAGCTCTAGCACGGTACTGTATTTGCGCAGCAATTTTCCAAACATGTTTTTTTTGGAAATAAACAGTTTCATACATTAAAAAAAACACTAAAGTTAGCACGATTTTTTTTTTTTTTTGGTATCCTAAGCGATGCTTTAAACATTTTTTAGGTTACATGTTTAGAGTTACAGAGGAAGTCTAGTGCTAGAATTATTGCTCTCGCTCTAACGATCGCGACGTATGTAACCTGTGTGTATCTGGCTCTGATACTAGCCAGTGCCTACCCAGCCACTGACTGGTATCTCTCCCTAGCCTGTCCCCACACACCCTCTCACCCGCTGACCTGTGGATGGGGGAATCACTCCTGTAGTGTTATTGTGTTCTGCCAGTGAGTACAATGATCAGTGTTGTTATCTATAGCTGGCAGCACTGATTGTTTTTGGAAAAACAGGCTGGATGTACTCAAGTCGATTAATAGATTGACTTGTGTAAAACCAGCTAGCCCATACATAGATCGACTATGGCTCTCTGCATTATTGGTGTAATTTCAATTCATGTATGACCCGCTTAACCACTACGCAGTCCCTAAACATCCTTCCACTCCTGTACATAGTGCTCACTGTCATACCCTCCACACTCCTCTCATGTACATAGTGCCCACTGTCATACCCTCCACACTCATCTCCTATATATAGTGCCCACTGTCATACTCTCCACACTCCTCTCCTGTACATAGTGACCACTGTCATACTCTCCACACTCCTCTCCTGTACATAGTGCCCACTATCATACCCTCCACACTCCTCTCCTGCATGTACATAGTGCCTGCTGTCATAGACTCCTCTTCTGTACATACTTCCCACTGTCGCACCCTCCACACTCCTCTCCTATACATAGTGCCCACTATCATACCATCGCTATTCCTCTCTTGTACATACTGCCCACTGTCATACCCTCCACACTTCTCTCCTGTACATACTGCCCCATCATACCCTCCACACTTCTCTCTGGTACATACTACCCTCTGTCATACCCCCACACTCCTCCTGTACATACTGCCCACTGTCATACTCTTCACACTCCTCTCCTGTACAAACTGCCCACTGTCATACCCTTCACACTCCTCTCCTGTACATAGTACCTGCTGTCATACACTTCTCTCCTGTACATACTGCCCACTGTCATACCCTCCACATTCCTCTCCTGTACATACTGCCCACTGTTATACCCTCCACACTCCTCTCCTATACATAGTGCCCACTATCATACCGTCCACACTCCTCTCCTGTACATACTGCCCACTGTCATACCCTCCACACTCCTCTCCTATACATAGTGCCCACCAGTGGCGGCCCGTCCATAGGGGGCGCAGGGGTGCCGCCCCCCCTCCCCCCAAAGCCATTAAAAAAAAAAAACTTTTTTTTTTTTTGGTCCCTTTAAGAAAAAAAAAGGTCCTTTAACAGCACTACTATGTGCAGGGTGGGCGCTGGTCACAGTTTACTGCTGTAGTGTCATTGAAGCGTCATGCCAATGCAAGCAGGCAAGACGCTTCATTTGCATTTTTTTTTAAGCTCTGTGGCTATGTGATGTGCGTCACGAGCCAATCACAATACAGTGTCCCCATTCTCTCCACTCCAATTGGGTCTTGCTGCTTCCTCTCTGCAGAAGGAAATGGGCGGTGCTTTCCCCAGGGCAGTGTTACTTTCATTTTTGGCTGCAAAAGGAATCTAAGGTAAGTAACTTATTTAAAACACTTTATTTGTCTGAGTCTCATTGTCTGTCCTGTCCAGTGTCACTGTCCACCCCATCCATGTCCAGCAGTACCTTGTGCTGTATGCTCAGCCTGTACTGTGATTGGGCTGGAGGAAGGGGGCAGAGAGCCGTGCTTCACATCTCCTGTATGTGTGTGAGGGCTTAGAGTACTGCGTCCTGCTGCAGCTGTGCTTAACAGATCTCTTATCTCTGTCTGTCTCTATCTGCCCCCCCCTCTCTCTCTCTGTGTCTGTGTATCTATCTATCTATATATCTATCTATCTATCTATCTATCTATCTATCTATCTATCTATCTATCTATCTATCTATCTATCTATCTATCTATCTATCTATCTATCTATCTATCTATCTATCTATCTATCTATCTATCTATCTATCTATCTATCTATCTATCTATCTATCTATCTATCTATCTATCTATCTATCTATCTATCTATCTATCTATCTATCTATGTATCTATCTATCTATCTATCTATCTATCTATCTATCTATCTATCTATCTATCTATCTATCTATCTATCTATCTATCTATCTATCTATGTATCTCTGTATCTATCTATCTATCTATCTATCTATCTATCTATCTATCTATCTATCTATCTATCTATCTATCTATCTATCTATCTATCTATGTATCTCTGTATCTATCTATCTATCTATCTATCTATCTATCTATCTATCTATCTATCTATCTATCTATCTATCTATCTATCTATCTATCTATCTATCTATCTATCTATCTATCTATCTATCTATCTATCTATCTATCTATCTATCTATCTATCTATCTATCTATCTATCTATCTATCTATCTATCTATCTATCTATCTATCTATCTATCTATCTATCTCTATCTATCTATCTATCTATCTATCTATCTATCTATCTATCTATCTATCTATCTATCTATCTATCTATCTATCTATCTATCTATCTATCTATCTATCTATCTATCTATCTATCTATCTATCTATCTATCTATCTATCTATCTATCTATCACTGTATCTATCTATCTATCTATCTATCTATCTATCTATCTATCTATCTATCTATCTATCTATCTATCTATCTATCTATCTATCTATCTCTGTATCTATCTATCTATCTATCTATCTATCTATCTATCTATCTATCTATCTATCTATCTAGCTAGCTATCTCCGTATCTATCTCTGTATCTATCTATCTATCTATCTATCTATCTATCTATCTATCTATCTATCTATCTATCTATCTATCTATCTATCTATCTCTGTATCTATCTCTGTATCTATCTATCTATCTATCTATCTATCTATCTATCTATCTATCTATCTATCTATCTATCTATCTATCTATCTATCTATCTATCTATCTATCTATCTATCTATCTCTGTATCTCTGTATCTATCTATCTATCTATCTATCTATCTATCTATCTATCTATCTATCTATCTATCTATCTATCTATGTATTTATCTATCTATCTATCTATCTATCTATCTATCTATCTATCTATCTATCTATCTATCTATCTATCTATCTATCTATCTATCTATCTATCTATCTATCTATCTATCTATCTATCTATGTATCTATGTATCTATGTATCTATCTATCTATCTATCTATCTATCTATCTATCTATCTATCTATCTATCTATCTATCTATCTCTGTATCTATCTTTCTTTATCGTACATCACGGGACACAGAGCGCATAGCCATTACATATGGGTTATATGGGTACCTTCAGGTGTGGACCCCCTCCCACTGAGAGTGCTTCAGTTTTTTCGCCAGTGTCTTAGGTGTTGGTCACGTCTAGCTGTCCCTCGGAGGTCTCGGGACAACAGGATAGCTAGCCGGATCCGTCCGAAGTGCTTCAAAGCCAAGGTGTACGGTACCCGGGCCCTGCTGGAGTGGGGTCTTGCCTATAATGCCTCTCCTTGGAGGGCTGGATTCTGGGCTCCAGTGCCTTAGTCTCTTCCAAGAACTAAACGCTACTGATGCCAGGATGCTATATAGGTCCAGGGGTGTGGGTTCCTTAAACACAGGACCCCGGTCCCTGAAGGTCCGAGACAATACCCACGGAGATGGGAGAAGATTGGGCCTCTTGCAGTTTGCAATACCCTGCGGCGTGGAGCAGGTAAGAGGGAACCTGCGGGACTTGGTTCGACAGTAGGTATCCCCCTGGGGGTTCTGGGTTGGCTAATGGTATGCTTGTGCATCAGCCACTATCTCCACTATGTCTTTTTAGGCAGGATGGGATGTACTAATGTTTACCCAGATAACATGTAGATATATGTATACTTGTTTAAGATATATATTTGCTACTCACCCCAGGTCTGCCTGTTAGCATTGATACTGCAGCCCCACGTACTGTAAAGAGGGAATTGCTGGTGAAAACTCCTGTTTCTTAGGAAGCCTATGGGGACAGCTTCCTCTCTATGTGCACTACAGTAAAGATTAGTGCTTACCTGGTGTCTGTTGGTGCTGCTGGCGCTGGTCCATGCTTTTCCTCTGCTCTCTGCTTCCTCCATGTTGTTTCAGCGTGGGGGGGGGGGTGCGCGCGCGTGGGCGCGTGCACGCCGCTTTTTATAGCGTCGGCGTGCGTTGGGGGGGGCGGGCCAGCAGCGTCAGGGTCAGTTAAAAGTAAAACGTTTTCTCTGGCTGGTCTTTTCCCTCCTGGAAGCAGAGGAAGAAGGACACAGAGCGCGCAGCTGGGTCTTTTGGCCACAGTGACACCCAGTGGCGGTTTGTGGATCTTCAGGTCTAGGACTTAGTTCCACTATTGACCAGAAAAAAAAAAAAAAAAAAAAGATTTTTTTTGCTTAAAGAGACTCAGCCTTAGATCCAGCAGTATCTGAGTCAACCTTGGACTCCGGCTAACGGGCATTGGTGTTGCAATACTCACAGGTTTTCCTCAGTATTGCCACCTCCCAGGCGGGTAAAAAAAAAAAAAAAATATATATATATATACAGTGCAGAAAATAAGTATTTGAACACCCTGCTATTTTGCAAGTTCTCCCACTTGGAAATCATGGAGGGGTCTGAAATTGTCATCGTAGGTGCATGTCCACTGTGAGAGACATAATCAAAAAAAAAATTCCAGAAATCACAATGTATGATTTTTTTAACTATTTATTTGTATGATACAGCTGCAAAGAAGTATTTGAACACCTGAGAAAATCAATGTTAATATTTGGTACAGTAGCCTTTGTTTGCAATTACAGAGGTCAAACGTTTCTTGTAGTTTTTCACCAGGTTTGCACACACTGGAGGAGGGATTTTGGCCCACTCCTCCACACAGATCTTCTCTAGATCAGTCAGGTTTCTGGGCTGTCGCTGAGAAACACGGAGTTTGAGCTCCCTCCAAAGATTCTCTATTGGGTTTAGGTCTGGAGACTGGCTAGGCCACGCCAGAACCTTGATATGCTTCTTACAGAGCCACTCCTTGGTTATCCTGGCTGTGTGCTTCGGGTCATTGTCATGTTGGAAGACCCAGCCTCGACCCATCTTCAAAGCTCTAACTGAGGGAAGGAGGTTGTTGCCCAAAATCTTGCAATACATGGCCCCGGTCATCCTCTCCTTAATACAGTGCAGTCGCCCTGTCCCATGTGCAGAAATACACCCCCAAAGCATGATGCTACCACCCCCATGCTTCACAGTAGGGATGGTGTTCTTGGGATGGTACTCATCATTCTTCTTCCTCCAAACACGGTTAGTAGAGTTATGACCAAAAAGTACTATTTTGGTCTCATCTGACCACATGACTTTCTCCCATGACTCCTCTGGATCATCCAAATGGTCATTGGCAAACTTAAGACGGGCCTTGACATGTGCTGGTTTAAGCAGGGGAACCTTCCGTGCCATGCATGATTTCAAACCATGACGTCTTAGTGTATTACCAACAGTAACCTTGGAAACGGTGGTCCCAGCTCTTTTCAGGTCATTGACCAGCTCCCCCGTGTAGTCCTGGGCTGATTTCTCACCTTTCTTAGGATCATTGAGACCCCACGAGGTGAGATTTTGCATGGAGCCCCAGTCCGAGGGAGATTGACAGTCATGTTTAGCTTCTTCCATTTTCTAATGATTGCTCCAACAGTGGACCTTTTTTCACCAAGATGCTTGGCAATTTCCCCGTAGCCCTTTCCAGCCTTGTGGAGGTATACAATTTTGTCTCTAGTGTCTTTGGACAGCTCTTTGGTCTTGGCCATGTTAGTAGTTGGATTCTTACTGATTGTATGGGGTGGACAGGTGTCTTTATGCAGCTAATGACCTCAAACAGGTGCATCTAATTTAGGATAATAAATGGAGTGGAGGTGGACATTTTAAAGGCAGACTAACAGGTCTTTGAGGGTCAGAATTCTAGCTGATAGACAGGTGTTCAAATACTTCTTTGCAGCTGTATCATACAAATAAATAGTTAAAAAAATCATACATTGTGATTTCTGGAATTTTTTTTTTTGATTATGTCTCTCACAGTGGACATGCACCTACGATAACAATTTCAGACCCCTCCATGATTTCCAAGTGGGAGAACTTGCAAAATAGCAGGGTGTTCAAATACTTATTTTCTGCACTGTACAAAATTTTTCATTTTCCTCAGCCTGTTCTCATATTAATTACTCCTAGCTACAACAGTCAGGTGTTGGCTATAGGGGTGACTCAAGGTTGTGCAATGGCTCCAAAGGGATCAGGACCAGCCAAGGCTGCAAAAGGTGCCAAGAAACAAAAGGGGTCTCCATCGGGGTCAGAGGATTTGGGCCAGGCTTCAACGGCCCCACCCTCACCAGTTAGACCACCGAGTAGCATAGTACAAGAGCCATTGGGGGTGCTGGGGGCAGAGGCGGCCCCCGATCCACCCATTCCCGTTACGTAACGGAAGAAATGCTAGCGACCACCCTGGGTGGGCTAGAGAAAAGGTTAACTGCTTTGTTTGCCCGCCCTTTGCCAAGTAGCAAACGGGCTAGATCCCCCTCACCTAGTTTGGTGTTTTCAGATGCGGAGGTCTCCTCTTCGGAGGAACGGGACCCACAAGGGGATCAAGCGGACCCAAGTCCCGACGGTTTAGACATGGAGGGTTCCACTGTAGATGAATATTTTTCGGCCTCTCAAGCGGAGAGCCTGTGGATCCAGTCTTTGACAGATATGGTTCGCACTGCTTTTAAACTTCCAGTGCCAGAACTAGTAGCCCCTGTGGTATCCTCTTTGGGTTCTTTAAAGGCTCCATTAACTTGTGTGTCTTTTCCGATTCACCCCCTTCTGCGGAGCGTGATTTACCAGGATTGGGCTCGACCTGATAGGATCTTTATCCCTCCTAAGAGGTTCTCTATTCTCTATCCTATGGAAGAGGAATTTTTAAAGAAATGGGCACTCCCCACAGTGGACGCGGCCATTTCCTGCGTGAATAAATCCCTGACCTGTCCGGTTGAAAATGTCCAGATGTTCAAGGATCCGGTCGACAAAAAATTAGAGACCCTACTGAAGGCTTCTTTCACCACAGTAGGTGCCATGGTTCAGCCAGCAGTGGCAGCCATTGGCGTTTGTCAGGCCTTAAAGGATCAGGCAAAACGGATATTAAAGGACATGCCGGCTCAGCAAACTCGTGAATTAGCAGATTTCCCTAGGGCTCTCTGCTTTGCAGTAGATGCTATTAAGGACTCCATCCAACAGGCATCCCGTTTATCTCTGCTGGTGGTTCACATGCGTCGTCTTTTGTGGCTAAAGAACTGGTCAGCAGAGGCACCCTGCAAAAAGCTTTTAGCAGGGTTTCCCTTTCATGGGGGAAGACTATTCGGTGAAGACCTAGATAAATATATCCAAACCATATCAAGTGGTAAAAGTTCTTCCTTACCGGTCAAGAAAAGACCGTGTGGGCCCGCGTTTAAACGACAGGCCTTTGCAGGCTCGGCCCCTTCGACTTCCCGTCAGTATCGACGGCCTCCCGGGCGTTCAGCAGTTAATAGCCGCCCACAGGGACAAGCCACGGCAAACAAGAGGCCCTGGTCTCGCAAGCCGCCTAAACCAGTCATCAAGTCAGATTCATGAAGGGGCGCCCCCACTCTCTTGGGTGGGGGGAAGACTTCAGTTTTTCTCCAAAGTCTGGAAGGCCAGAATTCCCGACTCTTGGGTTCGGTCCGTGGTAGCCACAGGCTACAAACTAGAGTTTCGAGAAATCCCCCCTCCTCATTTTCAGGGGTCAAGTCTTCCAAGCGACCCATTAAAGAGGGCCTCTCTCGTAAAGGCGTTGGATCGCCTCTTGCTCCAAGGAGTAATTGTAGAAGTACCAACCCAAGAATGGGGTCTGGGATTCTACTCCAACCTTTTTATAATACCAAAACCCAATGGCGACGTCAGGCCTATCCTAGACCTCAAACGCCTAAATCGCTTTCTAAAGATTCAGACCTTTCGTATGGATTCCATACGTTCAGTGACAGCCAGCCTGCATCAAGGCGACTTTCTAGCATCTATAGACATAAAGGATGCATATCTGCATGTGCCGATCTACCCGGCACATCACAGGTTTCTTCGTTTTATGATAGATCAAAGTCATTTCCAGTTCGTAGCCCTCCCTTTCGGGTTGGCAACAGCTCCGCGGGTATTCACAAAGGTGTTAGCCCCGGTGCTAGCCGTCCTAAGGACAGAAGGCATTTTGGTCCTGGCATACCTGGACGATCTCCTGGTTATCGACAGATCAGCTTCCAACCTCAATCATGCAGTAGTCCGCACAGTTCGGCATCTAGAAGAATTCGGGTGGGTTGTGAACCAAGGAAAATCGAGGTTGCAACCCACAAGACAGTTGGAATATCTAGGCCTTCGGTTAGATACAGAATGCCAGAGGATATTTTTACAAAAAGAGGCCGACTATTCGCCTATGCATGCGACTGCTGGGAAAGATGGTAGCCGCCTTCGAAGCAGTGCCCTATGCCCAGATCCATACCAGAGTTCTCCAGGCAGCTATTCTCTCTGCTTGGAACAGGTCCATACAGGCATTAGACCGTCCATTAGGTCTTTCCCCAGGGGTCAGGCGCAGCCTGTACTGGTGGCTGGTCCCTCAAAAATTGTCAAAAGGGAAAACCTTTTGCCCCATCACGTGGAAAATAGTAACCACAGATGCCAGCCTAACAGGTTGGGGGGCAATCTTAGGAAAACGGACCCAGCAGGGACAGTGGTCAGAGGCAGAAAGTCTGCTTCCCATCAATTTCCTAGAGATCAGAGCTGCTCGGTTGGCCCTGGTCGCCTGGACTCTCCCCCTGCAGGGTCTGCCAGTAAGGATACAGTCCGACAATGCCACGGCGGTGGCATACATAAACCACCAGGGGGGCACAAGGAGCCTAGCGGCTCAAAGGGAAGTAAACCTGATTTTCTCATGGGCCGAAGCCCATGTACCCTGCATCTCAGCAGTGTTCATCCCAGGGATAGACAATTCTCAAGCAGATTTTTTGAGTCGTCAACAGTTACTCCCGGGAGAGTGGTCTCTTCACCCCCAGGTATTCCAAGAGATTTGCCAAAGATTCGGAGTTCCCGATGTGGACATCATGGCAACAAGATTCAACAAGAAATTGGACAAATTCGTATCCCGAGCCAGGGATCCCTCGGCCTGCGGGACCGATGCGTTGGTTTGCCCCTGGCACCAGTTTTCTCTCCTGTATGCGTTCCCTCCACTACAGATGATTCCCCGCCTTCTACGAAGGATCAGGGTGGAGCGCAGGCCGGTGATCCTGGTGGCCCAGCCTGGCCCAGAAGGGCTTGGTACGCACTCATCGTGAGGATGTCAGTAGGGGCACCGTGGCCACTCCCCCTGCGCCCAGATCTGCTGTCTCAGGGCCCGATCTACCACCCTGCTTCACAGCAGCTAAATTTGATGGCTTGGCGGCTGAATCCCTAATTCTTAAGGGCAGAGGCCTCTCAGCCCAGGTCATATCTACGTTAATTCAGGCTAGAAAACCAGTCTCTAGAAATATCTATTACAGAGTCTGGAGGACCTATGTGGAGTGGTGCGAGTCTCAAGGAGGGCATCCTCGCAAGTTTTTTATTGACAGGATCTTGCGATTCCTCCAGGTTGGCGTTGACAAGGGGTTGGCTCTTAGTACTCTAAAGGGGCAGGTGTCTGCCTTATCGATACGGTTTCAAAGGCCTTTGGCCACGCATTCGCTTGTGAAAACCTTCTTGCAGGGGGTCTTGCATGTAAATCCCCCTATTAGAGCTCCCCTCTGCCCCTGGAATTTAAATCTGGTCTTGTCAGCTTTACAAAGGCAGCCGTTTGAACCTCTGACAGAAATCCCTCTTGTGCTGCTAACCCGAAAGTTGGTTTTCTTGGTGGCTATGGCTTCGGCCAGAAGGGTCTTCGAGCTGGCAGCCTTGTCTTGCAGGGAACCGTACCTGATTCTGCATAAGGACAGAGTGGTTCTGCGGCCTCAACCTTCTTTCCTTCCTAAGGTCATATCCAGTTTTCACTTGAATCAGGACCTAGTCCTACCATCCTTCTTTCCTACTCCCCAGTCCAGAGAGGAAAGACTGCTTCATACTTTGGACGTGGTCCGAGCCATGAGGGTTTATCTCAAGGCTACAGAGAAGATTCGGAAAACAGATGTGCTTTTCGTTCTTCCGGATGGCCCCAAAAAGGGTCAGCCGGCTGCCAAGTCTTCCTTGGCTAGGTGGATTAAGCAGCTGATTTTTCAGGCCTATGGTCTGAAGCGCGTTCCACCTCCCTTATCAGTTAAGGCCCATTCTACGAGGGCCATGAGTGCCTCTTGGGCGGCACACCATCAGATCTCTATGGCACAGGTTTGCAAAGCGGCAACCTGGTCTTCCGTACATACGTTTACTACATTTTATAAGTTGGACGTCGCAAAGGCTACGGACGCAGCATTTGGGCAGGCGGTCCTACGGGCAGCAGTATAGAATCCTCTGGCCCAGTTCACGCCCCCTTTTTTTCTGTTGGTGGAGCTATTTTACCTCCTGATAATGTTTTTTGTTTGGCTATTTTTGGCCTTACGGTCTCCCTCCCTTCATGGAGCATTGCTTTGGGACATCCCATATGTAATGGCTATGCGCTCTGTGTCCCGTGATGTACGATAAAGAAAAAAGGATTTTTAATAACAGCTTACCTGTAAAATCCTTTTCTTGAAGTACATCACGGGGCACAGAGCTCCCACCCCTCTTTTGGGGAACATTGTGTAACCTCGGAGAAATTGCTTGCTACAAAACTGAAGCACTCTCAGTGGGAGGGGGTTATATAGGGAGGAAATTCCTGTGAAGTTGATTACACCAGTGTCCACACCTGAAGGTACCCATATAACCCATATGTAATGGCTATGCGCTCTGTGTCCCGTGATGTACTTCAAGAAAAGGATTTTACAGGTAAGCTGTTATTAAAAATCCTTTTATCTATCTATCTATCTATCTATCTATCTATCTATCTATCTATCTATCTATCTATCTATCTATCTATCTATCTATGTATCTATCTATGCATCTATCTATATATCTATGCATCTATCTATCTATCTATCTATCTATCTATCTATCTATCTATCTATCTATCTA